>JAEBUP010000022.1:600000-1022915 GCA_023014405.1 Amanita molliuscula
AAGCACTGGATGCCTGCTTACCATGCTGCAAGTATAGGTGGTCGGAACCCCGTTCACGAGCGCACGCCAGATATTGAAGTACAAGCAAGCACCGCCAGCAGGATCTGGGGCGCGCGTGTTGCACAGCTGAGCACACGCGGCGACGTCGTACCTGTCAAGAAACGTAAAACCCATGTACTAGGTCCTCAATCATCAGTCCTTTCATGAGACACAGAACTCAAGTCATCACATACTCCTGGTGCGTTATTTGGATTGGCCAACGATGTTACGGCATATCCGTTACTCTGCTGAATATCACCGTATGCGATACTTGAAATTCGAGTGTTCGCTAAAGACGTGATCCAGCAACTCATTATTGAACTTGTAATACAAGTTCGCGAACACTTTGTTATCAGAGTCAGAGATTCAAGCTGGCTGGGCGATTGGCAATGGACGTACCGCATCCCTTCGTCCGGTCGCAATAATCCAGACAAGCGTTCATGTTGTATGTGTTGTTCGGGACCAGCGTATATGTCAAATACGCCGTGCCTTGTATTGCTGCATCCCTGTCCGACGGCCCTGTTCCCGTTCCCGCAAATATCTGTGTATAACCAGCACGAACCGGCGCAGAGCTAGTGTATATCTCGCACCGCTCCCGCCACGCCCTTTGAGTCACATTTCCCAAAGGAATGAGCTTGCCGTCGATGGCGGTGACGACCGTTTCGGAAACAGGCTCATCGGGGGACGTGGTATCCTCTGCACCACCCTTTTGCTGCACGACCGCAGCCGTGGAGGCGATCATTTCCGTGTCCGTCATGCCATCGTTGGGGCCGAGCGTGTTTGCGACCCACGCGGGTTCCCTCGGCTTGCGGGAGGCACAATGTCCAGAACTCTACCTGCATACACAGGGGCGGTCCACAACATGAACCCTGTGCAACCACAAGAACGGGCGTACCTGCTACATGTGCTGCTACGTGTGCTGCAAGACCAGCGAGGACGACCAGGCTGGATAGTGAACGCATCAGAAGTCAATAAACTGTCGCACAGATTTCCTTTCTGACTTTTTATGCGTCGCCACGGG
The DNA here is from genome assembly GCA_023014405.1 of Amanita molliuscula. Classification (NCBI taxonomy): domain Eukaryota; kingdom Fungi; phylum Basidiomycota; class Agaricomycetes; order Agaricales; family Amanitaceae; genus Amanita; species Amanita molliuscula. The sequence goes on from JAEBUP010000022.1 coordinate 601,061, forward strand.
AAAAATTTCAAGCCCACGTTCAGCAAGGAAGGAAAGAAGCACGACAGAGAAGACGATACGTGCACCCAAGAGCTAAATGGGATGACCTTCTTTTCTTCTTTGCGTGCTGTGAGCGGAACAATGGTGCTTTGATAAATGATTCATTTACCATCAAGAAGCACACACACAAATGAAGAACGTGCCACCGAGGGCGAGTTGAATCTTTGAAGGAAAGCGAAACTAGGAATGGCACCGCTCTGACCGCTTTGGGGAGCTACGACAGCGACGAGAGCAGCCAAAGCTGCAGAGTGGTTGGTCCGCTTTCCTGAGTGAGGTACATCCACTCGTAAAGCAGTCCAACTGCTTTGAGAACAGCCAGAGCACCCATTGGGAGTCAATGCTCGAGCTATTGCAGACAGGGCAAAACAATCTATAATTGGTTTACACAGGTGTAATCCATTATCTATGCAATTGGCATCATTGTTGAATTAATAATGATATGTAGCTTTGAGTATTGAATACTAGTAACCTGCAGCATCCCTGGGTTTGCTGATGTAAGTTTGTTAAGGAAGTCACGCTTCCATAATGGTTCCTGACATTCTTTTTTTTTTTTTTTTTTGAATAGAAATATATGATTGAAAACTAAGGTAGCTACAAGCTACTAAAGCTACCAAACACACCTGTTGTCAGATATTCTAAGGAACCAAGCCTTATATATGTACAATCTCTTCAATAATGTAATGCAGTCTCATACCATGATATGCACTTGAGCTCAGTAAAATGCCAATGAGGGCCTATTTGATTACCCCCATCTAAAGTCCAAAGGAAAACTGATAGCAGGCCAGTGCTTAATCAGTGGTGTGAAAGCAGATCCTGAAGCTCTTTTCACGATGCTATACAGTCTGAGGGTTGTTTTGGCAGAACCCACAACTGTGGCCAAACTGAGAAAGGTCAGAGTCAAGCACTGACTAGCAGGACTGGGTTACCACATGTTCCCAGAGTGCGATGGCATTCCCTGCTGCCTTGATCCACTATAAAAAAAAATAACCTGAATCTCCATGTGCCCGGGATGCATTTTCTAGCCAACCTAGAACCTTCCAGATAACGCTGCTTCCACATGGAGTCAAAACCATGAAGCAGGTGGGTGTGAAGCCGCAGGTATAACAACAGATCGATGGATGTCGATTGATAAGAGCAATGTCATAGGTAAAGAGCAGACAGGCCAGAGGTGATGGCCAAGAGTACTAGCAACTCCCAATGCTGAAGCAGGAGTGAAGAACGCTGTCAATCCATGAGGATGGAGGATGGATGGAAGAATCGACAGAGGGATGATGATGGTCGGAGTCAAGAAGTGCCTGCGGTTCCCGACATTCCCGATGCAAACTCCTCAATCGTATCGCTCACCCTATCACTCATCACCCTATCACTCATCACCCTATTGCTCACCCTATCATTCACCCTATTATGACAAACCAAGGAGATGACTGGGTGTATATAAGTAGCAGTAGATAGGTGAATAATAAGCTAAGCGTCCCAAGCTCTTCCCTCGTCTCTCTCCTCTATGTCCAGACTCCGACATCCGATCCATACCTGAATAACAAAGTTCATCAGAGATTTGCACATTTTCTGATATGTGAGTGTGTGATGTCTGGCTTGTGCTTCCTCGTGTAATGCTCACGCGCTGAAGGGGACTCACCCATCGAGCTTCAAGTTACCTGCCAGATCAACAATCCTCCCTGAAGCGAGGAGGTCAATCACTGATCACGTCGCTGCACCAGTCGCGCGAACTCTTCATTAACCAAGGCGTGCTCGCACGAGTATGTATGTACATCATTTCAACGGCTCCGAGAGAGAGAGAGAGGAGAGGGACGCCAGCGGGGCGTAAATCGCGGGGAATAATACAGATCATAGGCCTCATGTGATCGTACATCCCATGCATCGTGTCAGGCACCTGATGCATCGTGCTGCCTCGTGTACGGCACTGTAGGGGCCGTGCACGACTGTATAACTCGTTTCCAAGATACGGTCAATCATACTTTCGCCCATCTCAGGGCCAGGCCCAAAGTATGCAGTCCGTCTCCTGTCAGTCATTCTGCGTTAATACTCGTCTCTAGCGTCAGTTTAGCAATGGCCTCTCCTACCTCGACTCGGAAAAAAACACAACGAAGAAACGCTACTTCATGAAGGGCTGCCTTTGTCATTTATACCGTCGATGGTTAGTATGCCATCCATTATGGCCAACGCGTCAACAACCATCCCATCTATGAGCAACGCATCTATGCCATTGCCCAGCGCATCTCTGGTAGACGCGTCTCAGGATCCCAAGAGATACTTGACCAATGCTTCCCAGGACGTCAAGAAGGCCCTTGCCCACGCTTCCCCCTCTTGGTTTCGAGACATGGCTCCGGTTCGCATAGATTGCCGTAACTGGGACGATGGCGAAATATTTGACTGGTACAGAAGTACAGCCGTATACCACCATCAGCAAACTCGAAGCTTCGGAAGGAGAGAGACCACTTCAAACATGAGTACATAGTCATCTTTCTGGATAACGGACTGGTGTTACCGTATAGAACGAAGGCCTATCAAAGGGGCAAACACGGGGATCATCTCCAAAGAGGGATGTGAAGCTGAGGACAGTCTGACGCCAGTTAGCCACGAAGATCTCAAGGTTATTCGTTCCGAGACTGATACGGAGATCACTCTTGAATTCCACTCCAATAAACCAGACTTATACAACCCCATCGCCGTCGCCGTCGCTATACATCTCGATCCTCAGTCGAGGAATTACACGTTACAACAGTACAACTGCTATTTCGTCGCGCGTTCTATCATCACGCTTATCACCCGTCATTGCCTCCTCCATGCGTCTCTTCAAACGGGTCTACGGTGGGACAACGTCACAGAGTCAGAAATATTCGATTACATATTTGGCGGCGACTGGAACAAGTTGGCTACAGTGATGAAAGCTTCTATATCGACCGTACTTGAGAATCTGCTTTGGAATATTATCAGGGAGGATGCTGGGACACGCATAGAGAACAACAATGATTGGGATCGCCTGAAGGACATCGTCAGAAGGGTGATTCAGGAGGAAGTGGAAAGAGGATCGGCAACACTCAAAATCCACGACGTCCAAAGAGCAGTGAACAAATGGATAATGGATGCAACGCAAGCAACGCTGTGGCATGGGAATCTCGACCAAAGTTTATCAGAGCGACGGTACACGGAAAAGTATGAGATGACGGCTCAGGATGCCATGAAAGTGGCACTTAGACCTGAGTTGGCGATACACCTGCCTGGAAACATGCTTAAAGGTCTCAGGTGATATTTTACCGGAGCGCTTGATCAACCGCATACCACCCGTGACGTTGATAGGTCTCCCACCCGAACTGTTGGCACGAGTTCCACCAAGAGTACTGGAGAAATTGCCGGACGATCTCATCGCTAAGCTACCCCACGACGCATTCATAAACGCTCCTGCAGAGCTTTGGCAGAATCTTTCAGTCCAAGTATTCTCCAAAGCTAGAGATGCCTATGGTCCTCACATTACCGGATGACCTCAGTATCGTTCCACTGAGATTACTTGAAGTATCTTTACAGCGGATGCAGGTTTTGTTGGATCAGCCAAAGGATCACCCAGATCGGATATTTGCGCTCACTCTTTTGCAACGTCTTCCTCATGAACAATTGACTAAGTTAGATCCATCATATGTGGCCATGCGCGACTCGGTGGCTGACAAGAAGTTGGACATTTCAGCAGATCATCAGATAGGGAAAGAACAAACAGCCAATGTGCTGGTCCCAACTGAACCACGTCGTCTGCCTCTTAGTCGATTTAAGAGGAAGTGGGATGAAGCTAGCTTTATCGGACTAATAATTCGGCTTGCGCCCATGCTAATCCTCAAGCGTGTACACCCGCGCATAATGGGTCTCATGCCAGACTCGTCCCTTGGGCTAATTCCAATATCAGCACTTGAACGCCTTCCCAAAGAGTTTTTGGCTAAAATGAGGACCCATTGCTTTGGAAGGTTCCCAGTCGAACTGCTGCACAAGGTGCCAGAGTCGTTATTGCAGAAGCTACCACCATCAACACTAGAGCAATTGCCCACACCACTCTTGGAACGACTCCCAGTCGAACTGCTGCACAAGGTGCCAGAGTCGTTATTGCAGAAGCTACCACCATCAACACTAGAGCAATTGCCCACACCACTCTTGGAACGACTCCCAGTCGAACTGCTGCACAAGGTGCCAGAGTCGTTATTGCAGAAGCTACCACGATCAACACTAGAGCGATTGCCCACACCACTCTTGGAACGACTCCCAACAGATCTTCTTCGAAAACTGCCTGCCGAATTACTCGACAGTATACCGGAAGACGTCTCCGATCAGATTCGCGAAGCAATACAATCGAGTGCTTTCGAGGGCGAGGAACTGAAGCTGCAGCTTTTGCAAAGAGCAAAAGAGATATTGATGCAGATGCTGGTCAAGTCATCTGGCAGACTGCCTGCGACGGTTATTCGAATTTCGGTTCGGGCCAACCTAACAAAGGTGACTATGCAGATCTTGTACAAGGTGTCGTCAAGGTGACAAATCCTTGGTAGAGAACCGACGAGATACTTGTGAAACACGAAGATCTACAGGAACATATTCTCAACATCACTCGGGCACATAGCAAGATGGTAGCTCAGGTCCCTTTGTTGGGTATGGGCGAGGAGAATGTCTACCGGGTCTACGCACAAAGACGGAAGAAATATGGCAAGTCATGCGCTTGCACCCTTCCTTGCCAGGGCTCTCTTGAACGTAGAATTTTACGCACGTTAGGGTTTATGAATAGGGGGGTAGGTTTCTTTTTTTCGCACTAGACAGTAGCTGCTACTCGACTGCAGCTCTCGGCCCTTCTCCGCCACTCCCCCTCAGTTCTCTTTACCTACCTACTTATATTTACTAGGCATGTGTATCCTTCCTTACTCTTTCCAACCAATACACTATGTAGCGAGTCGTACGAGCTCAGTCTCGTATAGCGAGGACTAAAATTTATTCATAACTACCTGTAGCGAGTCGTACGAGCTACAGGTATGAATCAGTAACATGTAAGTAATCATAAAATAGACACTATACCTCAGTCTCGTATAGCGAGGACTGAGGTATGACCATCAAGCCACAAACGGCTAAACGAACAACTGTACAGTTGTCGCATCAAAAGTAATAAACGGAGAAATATCCTAAAATAGTAAATGTGCATCTGCACCATCAGTCTTTTTTTTTTTTTTTTTGCGAATAGAAATGTGCTATAAGACCTAGGTAGCTACAAGCTACATAAGCTCCCGAACGGACCTGGCCGTCGGACTAACTAGGGACTGTTACAACTTCTTTCTCTTACGCTTACTCATAACCTTTCTTCACTTCGTCACTACGCTTTGATACTTGTTTCATCTGCCTGAACTACCCCTCATTTTACTTCCTTTTATACTTCTTCATTGTTCTCCAGGTAGTATATAAACCTCCGCATGTACTGTAGTACTCTAGTTCCAACTTAATCGAGTATTGTCCTTTACTGAACGACCCTCTTGCTCTCGTCCTCTTAATCGCTCAAGCTACCTTCGTCGCTGCCTAGCACAACGTCAAACAGCATTCTTGTCCAGTGACTGGGATTAGACCGAGACTCTAGTCGTCACTGTTGACTCGATAACGAACCAAGGGCATCAATCCTAACACAAGTTGGAACTCACTGAACCACTTAGTGCATCGTCACTAGCTAGACAATATAGATCCGAAACGACCCGAAACCAGACTCTCTAACCAGAGACCACCAAACGATTCCTTTCTCTTTAAAGGAACATATTATCTAGAAAGACAGGAGCTCTTTTTCTTGACACTAAATAAACGTTGGGAATTTCGAGGAGTAGGAAAGAACAAGAACACCCCAGTACCTGACAAATACTTTGAAGGGGATTACATTGAAGGAGATGAACACTCACTACCTGGAAAACTTTGGGTTGAGTGGAGAAACGAACAAAAAGAACCAGAAGAAGAACCAGAACTATATTTCGAGAGACCCAAAGAAACCCTTTGGTGGGAAGAGTACTGTGATGCGGAATTTGATTTTGACGGTACTGATCCATACTACTCTCTCTCTGAAACATCCATAACAGGGTGGAACGCCTTTTTGGAACAAAAACAAATCGAATACGAACTAGAAAACCTGAGACCTGAAACAGATGCTGAAACCGACACAAAACAAATGGCAACTAATGTTGAAACCACCAATGCCCCTAGGGGAGACATCAAACCAGTCTCAGCACAAATTTTCACAGGAGATCGGACCGAAGCTAAATCATTCATCAACTGGTTTAGCGATTTCTTTGCAATAAACGCCCACAACTATGAAGGGAAACATGAAAAGAAAATCAGATACGTCCTCCAATGCCTAGGAAAGGAACTAGACGACTGGAAAGAAATAATCTGCAACCAACTGGATGAAAAAGATGGACTTACTTGGGAAAACTATGACACCTTTGTCAAACGATTCCTTGACGACTGGGGAGAAGTCAACACTGCAGTCAGGGCACTGAATGAGCTCACTAAATTATGAGTTGGAGGAGAGATCACTGTCCCGATCTACGTCCGAAAATTTAGAATGCTCATAGGATCCTCCGGACTAACCGGAATTACTGCCCAACTTCAGGCATTCGTCCGAGGCCTACCAACCACCATTGCCACCAAAATCCTTGAAGGACAAGACGACTTTAAAACTATTACAGAAGCCTACAGAAAAGCGGAACAACTCAATGCAGCATGGGAAATGATGAAAGCATTAGGGAAAACTGATACAGGGCGCCGATTCAATAAAACAGGGGGACCTAAAACAATCCATACCATACCGACCAGACGCCTTACTGATGGGCAACGAGAAGAATATATGCGTTCTGGGAAGTGTTTCAGATGCGGAACCATCAGTCACTTATCCCGAAATTGCCCAAAGAAAGATACCACCAAGAACCCGTCCCCTTCAGGACGATTCACCAGAACAGTCACCGAGGATAACGATGCAAAAAAAATTTGCACTATGATTGCAGCTCTCAGCACTGAGGAACAAGAGACCCTCCTCACCGACCTTGAAACTGAGGGTTTTTAAAGCAGAGGAACCAGAAAGCGGTTGGAACCTCCAAGAACGATTATGGACAGTTAGCACTCGACTCTGTAATAGTAAGATCAAATAATAATCAACAACTCTCAATAACTGTCCAATCACCTGAATTACCCACTGAGATATCTGCCCTTGTTGACTGCGGAGCAGAAGGAAACTTCATTGACGAAACTATAACAAAAACCATGAACAAAAAACCACTAGTTCGACCAATACGAGTTAAGAATGCCAATGGAACAGTAAACTTAAATGGAATGATCACACATAAAGTCAAGATTCCCTACCACATTGGAAATCTACAAATCAAAACAAACTTCCTAATCACTAAACTGGGAGATCAAAAACTTATACTTGGACTCCCCTGGTTAGAAAAGTACAACCCAGCAATAAACTGGAAGGAATGGACCCTTCAGCTCGATTACCAACCCCTATACAAACCGACAAAACAGACAGAAAGGAACCTAGATCAGGAAATTGACAAATACTGGATCAGGGTTAAAACTTCGGCATCACAAGCGCTAGAACACATGCTACGCAAAGAAACCATAACAATGCTGCCAGATGAATACCAAGGATGGAAATCCACCTTCGAAAAAGCACCTTCAGAATGATTCCCAGTCAGATGCACATGGGATCATGCAATTGATCTCAAAACTGGATTTACCCCAAAAGTCAGCAAAATCTATCCACTATCAATAAAAGAGCAATCATCCCTCGACGAATGGATCACAGAACAGCTAGCTAAAGGATATATTAGACCATCCAAATCCCCGCAAGCCTCGCCATTCTTCTTCGTCGCAAAAAAGGAAAGCGGAGCACTCCGGCCATGTCAAGACTACCAATACCTGAATGAATGGACAATAAAAAATGCATACCCACTACCATTAATCCCTGATCTAATGACCAAGCTATCCAGCGCTCAATATTTCACAAAACTAGATCTCCGATGGGGATACAACAACGTTCGGATAAAAGAAGGAGATGAATGGAAAGCAGCCTTCATAACAAACAAGGGACTATATGAACCAACAGTCATGTTCTTTGGCCTATGCAATTCCCCATCCACTTTCCAAACAATGATGAACAAATACTTCCAAGATATGATCAATGAAGGATGGTTAATCATTTACATGGACGACATTTTAATATGTGGAACAACACCCAAAGACTTAGAAACTCGGACAAAACGTGTCCTAGAACGGTTGAAAGAAAACGACTTATTTCTCAAACTCGAAAAATGCAAGTTCTGCACTCAGGAAATCGAATTCCTCAGAATTGTTAGGATCGATGCCCTTGGTTCGTTTATTGAGTCAACAATGACGACTAGAGCCTCGGTCTAATCCCAGTCACTGGACAGGAATGCTGTTCAACGTTGTGCTAGACAACAACAAAGGTAGTTCGAGCGATAAAGAGGACGAGAGTGAGCGGGTTGTTCAGTAAAGGACAATACTCGATTAAGTTGGAACTAAAGAACTACAGTACATGTGGAGGTTTATATACTGCCTGGAGAACAATGAAGAAGTATAAAAGGAAGTAAAACGAGGGGTAGTTCAGGCAGACGAAATGGGTATCAAAGCATAGCGACGAAGTGAAGAAAAGTTATTGTAATAGGTAAGCGTAAGAAAGAGAAGTCGTAACATTACCCCCTCCCTATGCGAGAAGTCACCGACTTCTTAAGGCCAACCTTGAGTTGTCCAGGCATGGTCTGCTCTAGACTCGTACCAGTGGACGATGTTCTCGACGTCCTTTTGTGCTGTATCTATGTGCCATCGTATGGAGTCGAGGGTGACTTTCAATTGACGAAGTTCACGGAGCGCAAGATCTCGTTCAGCGTAGGTCATGGCGTTGGGGTCAGTGGTGAGGGTGAGTCCTACGAGGGCTCCAAGTGGGGCAGAGAGGTCTCGGAGATTGGCTGTAATGTATGAGGCTTCTAGAGAGGTGGTGGTGACGAGGGGGTTCGATCTGGGGATGGGTGGGGGAATGACTTCTTCTGCGATAGGTGGTTCCTTGACGAGTTCGGGCAGGTGAACGTGTAGATCATCGTCAGTGTGGATCGTCGTTTCGGTTTCGACGAAGATTTCAAGGGGTGGTGAGAGGACATCGAGCTCAGGGAGCTTTTCGGGAAAAGAATAGGCGAGGGTGAGGGTAGTGAGGAGGGTGGCGAGGACGAGTCCTCCGATGAGGACAGAGGGGAAGAGGGTGGAGATGAGGGTGATGAGGATGGCGACGAGCGAGAGCATCTTTGTGTTTGTGACGTTGGTTGGAAGGCTAGGAAGTGGGAATCTCGTTCTTTTATAGGTTGGCTTCATTGAAGTATTCCACATCCCAGAATGAATTGTCTGCGTCAATAGGGAGGATGTTTCGTAAGAGTTGATCGGCCAACGCTTCTGGTCTGGGAGTATTAGGTCGCGTGGGAGGTCCTTCAGCCAAATATGGTTCGTGTAGTGGTCTAGGCGTAATTCGATGTGTAATCGTTCCCTGGTTTGTATGATGAATGATGCCCATGATCATTGGGTATCCAGGTTCCCATTCAAAGTTTCGGTAGTGGGGTGGTGGCAGTGGATTTGGGTATGGAGGTGGTATCCCTCCGTGTGGGATGTATAGGTAGTTCGGGGGTAAGTTAAAGTTCAGTGGTCCACTGGGTGGGAAATTGATTTTGTCTGGGAATAGTGCCTCTGTCTGGTGTAGGCAGGTCACTCCCGCTGCTTCCAGGTCTCTTGTTTGGTCAATGATCCATAAGTTCAGTGCTCTTCGCGCTTCCCTGACATGGCGATTTCTGCTGATGGTGTCGGTTGGTGTCTGGGGGTCGGAGCTGATCTGTTTTTTATATACTGGGTGTAGTGACAGTACTTTTGTTCGATAGAGCAGGATTTTGCATAGTTCAATGAAGGCTGTTCCTATTGCGTGTTGTCCTTGGTGAGGATGGGTTCGATTAGGGAGTTGGATGATTAGGTGTCTAAGTTTTGGAATAGATTGTCTGGGAGAGAATCGGGAGTAGGGGGAAGTGATGTTTTTGGTATGTCTAATATTTTGTCTGAGGATCTGTTTGTTGCGATACTGGACCATGGTTTTCATAGCAGGTCTTGGCGGTTTTTATATGCTCTAAGGATGTCCGCAGCGTTTTTCAGATTTATTTCAGGTTCCCATGAGTTTTCGTTCAGTCCATACCCCTTCCATTTGACTAGGTATTGATAGCCAGTTCCTCGTTTTCTGTGTGTGATGATTGCTTCTATTTCAAACTCTTCTTGTCCGTTGATGAGATCAGGGGGTGGTTTCATGAAGTTTGGTCCATGTGCCATTGTTTCCTTATATGGAGTTAGCAATGTAGTATGAAACATGGGATGGATGCGCCATTGTTTGGGGAGTTTCAGTTTGTAGGTGACAGGTCCTAGTACTTGCTCAATCATGAAGGGTCCTTCTCTTTTGGACACTAGCTTCCTTGACTCATAGGGTATTCGGAGGTTTCGATTTTCGAGCCAGACTTTGTCTCCTTTTTCGAATCTGATACTTTTGTCTTTTGTTCTGAGCGCTACCATTTGTCTAGCGAGTTCGTGCGTGGCAAGTGCTTCCTCTCTAGCTTTTTGTAGCATTCATAGTCGGTTTTCAGCTGCTGGGGTCGTCATAGGGGATGCGGCTGTGGGAATAGCGACAGGGTCTATCCCATACATTAGCTGAAACGGTGATGCTTTGATGGTATCATGGTGTCGGTTATTGTGAGTGAATTCTGCAATTGGCAGTAGCAATTTCCATCTGTGTGGTTTGTTTGTGCAGAACATTCGGAGGTAGACTTCTAGTTCTTGATTGACTTGTTCTGTCTCGCCATCTGTCTGGGGGTGGTAGGCTGTGCTCATTCTATGGTTTATTCCCAGCACTTTCCTATTTCTCGGAATACTTTAGATGTGAACTGCGGTCCTCTGTCAGATATGAGGATATCCGGTAAACCGAATCGTTTGAAGTTTTCATTTATGTATAGATCTGCGGTTCCTAGTGCGTCGATCGTTTTGTGACAAGGGGAAAAGGTTACCCCCTTTGTAAGTCCATGGTCCACTGTGACCATGATCGAATCGAAGCCGTCGGCGATTGGTAAGTCTGTGATGAAGTTGATTGTGACTTGTTGGAAGGGTCGGGTGGCGTTAGATTTGATCAGTTGTAGGGCAGGGGTGTTGGGGTGAGTGTTTGCTTTCATCTTGCTGGCAGAGCGCACATCCTTTGATCCATTCTCTGGTGTGTTTGTTCATTCCAGGCCACCAGTAGTTTTGTTTGAGTAATTCTAGAGTTTTAAATCGTCCGGGGTGCCCAGATGTAGGTGATTCATGCGTCAGTTTAATGAGTTGAGTGCGCAGTCCATCTTGATTGGGTACATAGGTTTTTCCTTGGTAATGCATGATGTGGTCGACATATGTCCAGTCTTGCAGTTTTGATTTTATTGGTGGTGCTCGATGATTTTGGATTACTTTGACTAGTATTTGTCCAAAGTCATCTTTAATCATGCCTTTGCGCAACTTCTCTGCTAGGTCATCTGCTATAAGTCTGATGAATCATTCAGGTGGTAACACCATGGTTTCTTCTGGGGTGTCGTCCATTCCAATGTGGTCTGGTCGTCGAGATAGGGCGTCTGCTTCAAACATCTTAGTTCCAGGGACATGCTCTATTCGGAGATCGAATTCGCTTAAGAAGGAGGACCATCTGGCTTGTCTGGGGGTAAGGTGTTGTGGAGTTCGATAAAAGGATAAATTCTTGTGATCACAATGAACGATAGTGGTATGAGGTGATCCATGAAGAAGGTGTCGCCATGCCGCAAGCCCTTTGACGATCGCTAGTAGCTCCCTGTTGTAGATCTGATAGTTTTGCTCTGTTGTGGTCAGGGCATGTGAGATGAAGCTGCAAGGGTGCAGGAGTCCTGCTTCATCGGCTTGTTTTAGTACTGCTCCCTGTTGCTTTATTTGAGGCGTCGGTTTGCAGGATGAATGGTCGGGTGACAGTCTGGCATTCAGAGTACAGGGGCTGTTGTAAATCGTTTTTTTAGGTCGTTAAACGCCACCTGTTGTTCAGGTGTCCAGAGGAATGCTTCGTCTTTTCTGGTGAGGTCAATGAGTGGTCGAGCAAGGGTTGCGAAATTTCCAATGAATCGTTGGTAGAAAGTTCCCAAACCCTAGGAAGGATCATACTTGCTTGACCGTTGTTGGTGTCGGCCAATCTGCTATTCCTGCTAGTTTGATCAGGGTCCATAGTTATCTCCCCAGGTCTAATGATCATTCCAAGGAATTCGATTTCCTGAGTGCAGAACTTGCACTTTTCGAGTTTGAGAAATAAGTTGTTTTCTTTTAGCCGTTCTAGGACGCGTTTTGTTCGAGTTTCTAAGTCTTTGGGTGTTGTTCCACATATCAAAATATCGTCCATGTAAATGATTAACCATCCTTCATTGATCATGTCCTAGAAGTATTCATTCATCATTGTCTGGAAGGTGGATGGGGAATTGCATAGGCCAAAGAACATGACTGTTGGTTCGTATAGTCCTTTGTTCATTATGAAGGCTGCTTTCCATTCATCTCCCTCTTTTATCTGAACGTTGTTGTATCCCCATTGGAGGTCTAGTTTTGTGAAATATTGAGCGCCGATAGTTTGGTCATTAGATCAGAGATTAATGGTAGTGGGTATGCATTCTTTATTGTCCATTCATTCAGGTATTGGTAGTCTTGACATGGCTGGAGTGCTCTGCTTTCCTTTTTTGCAACAAAGAAGAATGGCGAGGCTTGTGGGGATTTGGATGATCTAATATATCCTTTAGCTAGCTGTTCAGTGATCCATTCATCAAGGGATGATTGCTCTTTTATTGACAGTGGATAGATTTTGCTGACTTTCAGGGTAAATCCAGTTTTGAGATCAATTGCATGGTCCCATGTGCGTCTGACTGGGAATTGTTCTGAAGGTGCTTTTTCGAAGGTAGATTTCCATCCTTGGTACTCGTCTGGCAGAGTTGTTACGATTTCTTTGTGTAGCGTGTGTTCTAGCGCTTGTGATGCCGAAGTTTTGATCCTGATCCAGTATTCGTCAATTTCCTGATCTAGGTTCCTTTCTGTCTGTTTTGTCGGTTTGTCTAGGGGTTGGTAATCGAGCTGAAGGGTCCATTCCTTCCAGTTTATTGCTGGGTTGTATTTTTCTAACCAGGGGAGTCCAAGTATAAGTTTTTGGTCTCCCAGTTTAGTGATCAGGAAGCTTGTTTCGATTTGTAGATTTCCGATGTGGTAGGGAATTTTGACTTTATGTGTGATCATTCCATTTAGATTTACTGTTCTGTCGGCATTCTTAACTCGTATTGGTCGAATTAGTGGTTTCTTGTTCATGGTTTTTGTTATAGTTTCGTCAATGAAGTTTCCTTCTGCTCCGCATTCAACAAGGGCAGATATCTCAGTGGGTAATTCGGGTGATTGGACAGTTATTGAGAGTCATTGATTATTATTCGATCTTACTATTACAGAGTCAAGTGCTAACTGTCCATAATCGTTCTTGGAGGTTCCAACCGCTTTCTGGTTCCTCTGCTTTAAAAACCCTCAGTTTCAAGGTCAGTGAGGAGAGTTTCTTCGTTCCTCTGTGCTGAGAGCCGCAATCATAGTGCGAATTTTTCTTAGCATTGTTATCCTCGGTGATTGTTCTGGTGAATCATCCTGAAGGGGGCAGGGTTCTTGGTAGTATCTTTTTTTGGGCAGTTTCGGGATAAGTGACCAATGGTTCCGCATCTGAAACACTTTCCCAGAATGCATATATTCTTCTCGTTGCCCATCAGTAAGGCGTCCGGTTGGTATGGTATGGATTGTTTTAGGTCCCCCTGTTTTATTGAATCGACGCCCTGTATCAGTTTTCCCTAATGCTTTCATCATTTCCCATGCTGCATTGAGTTGTTCCGCTTTTCTGTAGGCATCTGTGATAGTTTTAAAGTCGCTTGTCCTTTGAGGATCTTGGCAGCAATGGTGGTTGGTAGGCCTCGGATGAATGCCTTGAAGTTGGGCGGTAATTCCGGTTAGTCCGGAGGATCCTATGAGCATTCTAAATTTTCGGACGTAGATCGGGACAGTGATCTCTCCTCCAACTCATAATTTAGTGAGCTCATTTAGTGCCCTAACTGCAGTGTTGACTTCTCCCCAGTCGTCGAGGAATCGTTTGACAAAGGTGTCATAGTTTTCCCAAGTAAGTCCATCTTTTTCATCCAGTTGGTCGCGGATTATTCTTTCCAGTCGTCTAGTTCCTTTCCTAGGCATTGGAGGATGTATCTGATTTTCTTTTCATGTTTCCCTTCATAGTTGTGGGCATTTATTGCAAAGAAATCGCTAAACCAGTTGATGAATGATTTAGCTTCAGTCTGATCTCCATGTGAAAATTCGTGCTGAGACTGGTTTGATGTCTCCCCTAGGGGGCATCAGGTGGTTTCAACGTTAGTTGCCATTTGTTTTGTGTCGGTTTCAGCGTCTGTTTCAGGTCTTGGGTTTTCTAGTTCGTATTCGATTTGTTTTTGTTCCAAAAAGGCGTTCCACCCTGCTTATGGATGTTTCAGAGAGAGAGAGTAGTATGGATCAGTACCAGTCGAAATCAAATTCCGCGTCACAGTACTCTTCCCACCAAAGGGTCTCTTTGGGTCTCTCGAAATATAGTTCTGGTTCTTCTTCTGGTTCTTTTTGTTCGTTTCTCCACTCAACCCAAAGTTTTCCAGGTAGTGAGTGTTCGTCTCCTTCAATGTAATCCCCTTCAAAGTATTCGTCAGGTACTGGGGTGTTCTTGTTCTTTCCTACTCCTCGAAATTCCCAACGTTTATTTAGTGTCGAGAAAAAGAGCTCCTGTCTTTCTAGATAATATGTTCCCTTTAAAGAGAAGGAATCGTTCGGTGGTCTCTGGTTAGAGAGTCTGGTTTCGGGTCGTTTCGGATCTATATTGTCTAGCTAGTGATGATGCACTAAGCTGGTTCAGTGAGTTCCAACTTGTGTTAGGATTGATGCCCTTGGTTCGTTTATCGAGTCAACAATGATGACTAGAGTCTCGGTCTAATCCCAGTCACTGGACAGGAATGCTGTTCGACGTTGTGCTAGACAACGACGAAGGTTGTTCGAGCAATAAAGAGGACGAGAGCGAGAGGGTTGTTCAGTAAAGGACAATACTCGATTAAGTTGGAACTAAAGAACTACAGTACATGCGGAGGTTTATATACTGCCTGGAGAACAATGAAGAAGTATAAAAGGAAGTAAAACGAGGGGTAGTTCAGGCAGACGAAACGGGTATCAAAGCATAGCGACGAAGTGAAGAAAAGTTATTGTAATAGGTAAGCATAAGAAAGAGAAGTCGTAACAATCAGTCCCAAATGGCAATATGACAAATTGGGTACAACTTACTGGTGTCCTCTATACTCCATCACTTGCTTTTACCCTCATATCAATTGGGCATATAGACAACGCTGGCTACATTTCCATTTTTGGAAGGAGGTGTTGTGAAATCCGAAATGGTGGTGGCACAGTCATTGGGATCATTCCCAAGGTGGATGGCATATATCATGTTGCTCATGGGTCTTCCAACATGGTTGCTATTGCTTCATTGAGTCAGCACATGACATTGCATGACCTACATGAGCGAATGGGACATATATCTGCTCAAGCCATGAAGAACTTAGTGTGGAAGGGACTGATCCAAGGCAGTACTTGAGTATCCCATTGTCTTTTGTTGGTCTTCTTGATTCCATTGACCAACGTTAACCATTCTCCAGTCCAATCGTCTAATCGTACAAACAGTTCTTCTTTTAATAATAATACATCTTTGTTGTCTTTTTCTCCTTTCTCATAATCGGCTCTTTGTGACAATAGATCTGCTTTTGAATTGGATTTTCCGGATCAATGTTTAATGACAAAATTATATTCTTGTAGGTCTATTACCCAATGAGCTTGTCTTCTATTCAGGTTTTGTGGCTTCCTGAAATATGTAAGATTTTGGTGATCTGTCAAGATCTCTGTTATTTCCTTTGCTCCTTTTAGGTATTGCGACCATTCATATAAAGAATGCATTATGGCTAACATTTCTTTATCATAAATTTCATAATTTTGTTCTGCCACATTTAGCGCCTTTGAGATGAATGCTACAGGTCTCCAGATCCCTTCTTGTTGTTGAGATAGAATTGAGCCCATGGCAAAGTCTGATGCATCTGTCTCAATTCGGAATTGTCCATTTTCATTGGGTATTGCCAGTACTGCTTCCTCCACTATCCGTTCCTTCAGCTTTAACATTGCTTCACTCTGCGACTTTCCCCATTCCCATTCTTTCTTTCCTGTTAGCTCCGTTAATGGTTTCACTTCTTTGGCAAATCCCCTCACAAACCGTCGGTAGAAATTTACAAACCCCAGAAATTGCTGTACTTCTCATTTGCACTTTGGTTCCAGCCATTCCTTGATTGCCTTTACTTTTGCTGGATCCATTTTTATTGAATCTTTAGTAATGATTACTCCTAAGAATTTGATTTCTTCTTTATCAAAGTAGCACTTTTCTGGTTTTAACGATAGTTTGTTTTGTTCCAATTTTGCTAGAATCCGATTAACATGTTCTACATGTTGTTTCTTATTTTCTGAGAACACTAGAATGTCATCCATGTAGATTACTACCCATCCTTCAGCTGAGTTCCTCCTGGAACAAGTCATTCATCATAGTTTGAAAGGTAGCTGGTGAATTTGTTAATCCGAAGAACATGACTAGAGGTTCAAATAGTCCTCTATTCAGTTCAGGAATGCCACTTTCCATTCATCTCCTTCTTTAATGCAAATGTTATTATATCCCCATCTTATGTCCATTTTAGAGAATATATTTGCATGGCTGAGTTTGTCAATTAATTCAGAGATAAGAGGTAAGGGATATCAGATTTTTAATTGTCATTTCAGTTAAGTTTTCGATAATCCTGTACTGGGCAGTAGTGATCCATCTTTTTTCTTGACAAAGAAGAATGGTGAAGCCATTGGTGATTTACTAGGCTTATCCTTCCTGTGTCCAGGTTTTCTTTTAAGAAATCTTCTAATGCCTGTTGTTCATCTCTGTTTAATGGGTATATTTTGCAATCTAATGGTTTTGATCCTGGAACTAGTTCAATGGCATGATCCCACATGGTCGTCGTGGTGGTAATTCATCAAATGTTGTTTTTTCAAAGACTTTTCGGTATCCTAAGTAATGGATCAGGAACTATGTCTTCGACTTTTCTCTTTTTCACATTTGCTGAAGCTATTTCAGTAGCTTTTGACTGATATGCCCTTGTCTTTAGCTCTTCTGATCCTATGTAGACTGCTAATAGTCAGTTCTCCTTGTTCCCATTGGATCCTGTCCATCTCATCTTCTGGTTCCTAGACTTTCTGAGCTCTTCCAACATGTTCCAGGACATTGAGAGAATTGTAGCTTTTGATTTCTCCAATCAATTTCTGGATTATGGTATTTCAGCCAATCATGTGTCCTAAGAACATATCCTGTTTTTCCTAAGGCTGAAATGCCAAACTCCAAAGACTTCATAATGATCTCCTATTCGGAACTTTTAATTCGATCATTTCTTCTAGTTGTCCTGCTATATTGTTGGTTCCATCTGCATTGAATACTGGTATTGGTCTTGGTAGTTTCCTAGTATTCAATTGATGACGTTCTACCTGATTCTTTATTTACACAAGATCCCGTACACCCTGAATCTATCAAAGCTTTGATCTTGAATTGTTCAACTGAGTCTACAGTTGCTGTTATTACATCGATATCCATCTGGTTGTTTGTACAAATCTTGGTTTATGCTTTAGATGATTTAAATACCATAGTGCATCTGTTTCCGTCATCTTATTTAAGTCTTTTACTAGCTGTTCATTTATTTCTTCTGTTCAATCCTTCTTTACCCAAGATTGAAGATCCCCTACAGCTATTTCCATTGATTGTTCCCATATTCTTCTTACAATCCATGGTGTTGACCAGGTTTTGAACTTCGGCTTTGTTGCACTTATGGGTGCATTCCTCAAACAATTTTGCATAGAACGACATTCATATAATAATTCTGGTATTTTTACATGTGAATCATCGTACTGTACATTGTCTGTGACTCGTGAGGGGGAATGCTTCCTCATGAGTCGTTTTGAAAACCCAATGCTCCCACCATCTCTCTTTTTTCTTCCTCTGTCATCTCCTCAGCAAATTCTTTGACCGTGGACCAGGTCCTCATGACCTGTTTTCCTTTATCCTTTTTTGGTGCTCAGCAATCTTGTGCAAAGTGGCCTTTTTTGCCACAATTATAACACTCCACTACTCATTTTTGTCAATCAACATCCATGGCATTTGGATCTTTTTTCGGAGCTCTGCATACATTTGCTGTGTGTCCCAGCTTTCCACAATTAAAACATGTGATAGGAGTTCGTCCTCCTGTTGACATGGATGTGGTTGTATTTGTATTTTGAACTGGTCGATTTTGTTGTGGCCTATTAGTAGTGGTTGGACAACTTTGTGGATATATTAGCTGTGTGTCCCTCCAACTCCTTTCCACTTGGATGGCCCTATCATACCAGCATTGCAAATCCCCTTCTTGAGATCCATCTGCTATTCTTCCTCCATTTAAGACCTGTAATTCGACTAGTCTTCTTCCTAGTGGTGGGTGTAGTCCTGCTCAAAATTGAGTGACTAGTGCTATTTCATTGTACTGAGTGAGGGCTGCTACGCTTCGGAAATTTACTACATAGTCTTCTGCTTTGAGACTTCCTTGCTTCATATTTTGAATTGTTCAACATGCTTGATCCATGTTTCAGTGGTCAAGAAGTACTCTTTCATTTTTTCCATCATGTCATTGAAGCTGGTGAATGGGTATTTATGGATGATTGGTTCTAATACCCATCCTTGTCCATCTGCAGTTCTTATTCCCTCATTCCACTGTTGCCAAGTATAGCTTGGTACTGGGTTTCCTCCTGCCATTATATTTCTTCCCTCCTTTGTGTTTCCAGTCCTGCCTGCTTCTACCTCCACTGTTTTAGCCGCAGCCCAATTGCCTGCTCAGTTTCCTTGACCTTTTCGAACCCTTTGCAATACCATTTGGATCATGAGTTATTGTTGGCAACCCCGACAATAGCAAAGTATGATGCCATTTGTCTAAGCCAGGTGGCTATTTCCTTTGGGTCTCCTTCATAATAGTCTGGCATGTCCATACGAATGGTGGGATGTGGTTCTCGTGGTGGGTGTATTGCCACGTCAATGGCTTGTATTGCTTGAGCCAAGTTGGTTCCTTGGAGTACTCATTCATTATTTTGAGCTGGTGTGGCTGCTCCCCAAGTTGCCAAGTATTCATGCACGAATATGGTTGTCCCTACTGTGATGAGACCTATACATCCTTGTACTACTGCTTGTGTAATCTCGAACCCTACTGAGAAATGTCTTGTAATGGAGTCATCTCCTCCGTAATATTCCAGTATGTCTGTTGCCTTTGGTAAGGCATTGTCCTCATCTTTCTTATGAGTGACATGGTATTGACAGTTTTTGGAATTCATTTTTACTTTAAATCCTAAGACCATATTTCTCATGTCCAGTTCATATTGTGCAATAGTATGCCAGGAGGGGTTTTTGGGCCAGGCATAACAGTTCCAGTATTGTCTTTTAAAAAGGGCTAAATAACACCAGCCATTGTCATTGGGAGTGTGATTACCGTGACTGGGGGGAGGTAATACTACTTTCGGTATTGTTGAACTAAGTGATTCCATCATGGAATGTTAATTTTTGTGTTAGTTCAATTCCGTTAATATCCTCCACCCAGTCTTCAGCTCTTGTCCCTAAGCCATGAAACCAGTAATACTTTGGTTGTTTGGATTGAACTACCCCATCCTTTGAACTCCTGTTCGAGCAACTTGAGCATAAGTCCTTGGAATTAGGACTATGTCGCTTCCTACTTTTAAGTGCTCTTCTTTATGGAGTTGTAGATCGGCTAAGAAATTTCTTATCCCTGCTGCTGACCAGAGTTTCGCAAACTTTTGCCCTTGAGTGTGCTGACTTGATACATCTTTAATATGGATTTGTTCGTCTATGAACATTTCCATAGTGTACATTCCATCTTTCTTAACACTTCTGGGTACATGTTGCATACTCGTCATAATTGATCCGCAGTGGGATTTTTTGGGAGTTCTTTCCACATCCAAGTCCTGTGTTCCTTTTTTATCATGGCTAACCAACAGTAGCCATGATCATGCTCTGTTGGAGTTGGAACTATTTTCTTTTCGGGTTCTTGGATTATTATTCCTACAACTGGCTTTTACTTTCAACTGGTTTCCATGCAGTTGAAGGCTTTGTGACAATGGGTTTCTTAACTTCCTTTGGTTCCTCAGGAAGTTTTGGCATAAAGGCAGCAAGGGAGGGTTGAGCCCTTGGCCAGTGTTGCAATTGGACTTTCATGTTTTCATCGACTTCTTGTAAGTCAAACTCTTCAATTTTGTCCTCACAATCGGACTCATAAGCATAGGCTGTAACCCCAATGGATTCCTCTCTGTCATCATTACAATTACAATATTTTTTGACTCGGTTGCAGTTGGTGCAGAACCAAGTCAGTACTCCAAATGTTCCTGTCTTTTTTACTACTACTGGTCCATTGCACTGAGTACAGCCGCCTACTAGAGACCATCACAGAATGAGCACCCTTTTTATCCCAACCTATTCTTCCTCCTAAATGGATATGTTCCCAAAGGCTGGGGTCTGAGTTTCTAAGTTGTTCAAGGTGTTTCCATGTGTACACCTCTTCACCGCAGTGGATAGCAGCATTCTCGACAACATGAAACATTCGTTTCTGATGTTGTCTTGAAGTGCGAAGCGGTACTTCTTGTTTCTTAACTTGGGTTCCCAGTCCAGAACCTCTTTTACTGTGGGCCAAGCTGGCCAAACATATTCATTATAAAATTCCTCCTTAAAGAGGACCATGTAGCAGTAGCCGTTCTTCCGTATGGCTGATTCCCCATAACTGGCATCCCCACTGGACCTGGTAACTTAGCGTGGCCAGTTGCCAACTTTCTCCACATGTGCATCCCTGTTGCGACTTTCTCCCACATCCTTCAGGAATAGATCGAACTCATGTTGAGTCTCAGGTCCAACATCTCCCAGATCCCTTGTGTTGATCATCAGGAGTGGGCACATGCGCACCTTCCTCTTTGGCTTAGTGGTGAGGTAAGGGTCATACCAGACTGCCGACCTCTCGTTCTGTTTGGATCTGTTCCCGATGGAATTGGGCGTATGCGGTGGCCCTGATATGTACCGTTCTCCGCATGTTTTATAGGTTCCACTCCTCTGCGGATAGGATGAGACCTCGATGTGCTCAACAGTGGGTAAGTCCGGCCCCCCGCCCAAACTGCTGGAGCAACACACAGTTGCTTTTGATGCTAAAGAAGCCGCCTCTCATACCGGGGGTACCAGTACCGATTTCTGGAGGCATTTGAGAAGAGCCTCAAACACCACAATCCTCTTTGAGCATCTCTTGCTCGATCTTTCTTTGTTTTGTGGAGCTTCTCCGCCTTTTCGTGTTGCAAGGCCTTCCAGGCCTCCTCCTGTTCATTGATCAAGATTCTCGCGATCTTCCACACCTCCAATGCGTAGACACCACTCCCTTTGTCACCATTCCTTAATCATATGCCAATAAGCCTTGATGTGCACATCATGTTGCACACGCCTGACCGGCGCTGTGATGGTGATGATGGTGGCCTTTTTAATTTCTGCGGCCTTGGCAGCAACTTTTTTGTGATGGCACATCCTCGTGCCCACCCGATCTCAAATGTGGAGGTGATCTCCACCAAAGACATCCCCGCATGGGGCAAAACATATTTGAAAGTCAGATCCATTGGGACCTGGCTTTATGAAACCTGAAAATTCTTCAATCTATTTCCAGCCCTCCATGGACAATAGATCTCTTTGTGCAGCTGTTCCATGAAAATCAATGACGTCCTCAGATGAGGAGATGGTGGCGTTGCCAGAAATGAAACTCGACCTAGAAGGAGTGCCCAGCAATTCACTCAGATGTCCTTGTGCCTGTTAGGATCGATGCCCTTGGTTCGTTATCGAGTCAACAACAACAACTAGAGTCTCAGTCTAATCCCAGTCACTGGACAAGAGTGCTGTTCGACGTGGTGCTAGACAGCGACGAAGGTGGCTCGAGCGATAAAGAGGACGAGAGCGAGAGGGTTGTTCAGTAAAGGACAATACTCGATTAAGTTGGAACTAAAGAACTACAGTACATGCGGAGGTTTATATACTGTCTGGAGAACAATGAAGAAGTATAAAAGGAAGTAAAACGAGGGGTAGTTCAGGCAGACGAAACAGGTATCAAAGCATAGCGACGAAGTGAAGAAAGGTTATTGTAATAAGTAAGCATAAGAAAGAGAAGTCGTAACATTACCCCCTCCCTATGTGAGAAGTCACCGACTTCTTTAAGGCCAACCTTGAGTTGTCCAGGCATGGTCTGCTCTAGACTCATACCAGTGGACGATGTTTTCGACATCCTTTTGTGCTGTATCTATGTGCCATTGTACGGAGTCGAGGGTGACTTTCAATTGACGAAGTTCACAGAGCGCAAGATCTCATTCAGCGTAGGTCATGGTGTTGGGGTCGGTGGTGAGGGTGAGTCCTACGAGGGCTCCAAGTGGGGCAGAGAGGTCTCGGAGATTGGCTGTAATGTGTGAGGCTTCTAGGGAGGTGGCGGCGACGAGGGGGTTCGATCTGGGGATAGGTACAGGAATGACTTCTTCTGCGATAGGTGGTTCCTCGATGAGTTCGGGTGGGTGAACATGTAGATCATTGTCGGTGTGGGTCATTGTTTCAGTTTCGACGAAGATTTCGAGGGGTGGTGTGAAGACGTCGAGCTCAGGGAGCTTTTCGGGAAAAGAATAGGTGAGGGCGAGGGTAGTGAGGAGGGTGGCGAGGACGAGTCCCCCGATGAGGACAGACGGGAAGAGGGTGGAGATGAGGGCGACGAGGATGGTGATGAGCGAGAACATTTTTTGTGTTTGTGGCATTGGTTGGAAAGCTAGGAAGTGGGAATCTCGTTCTTTTATAGGTTGGCTTCATCGAAGTACTCCACATCCCAGAATGAATTGTCTGCGTCAATAGAGAGGATGTGTCGTAAGAGTTGATCGGCCAACACTTCTGGTCTGGGAGTATTAGGTCGTGTGGGAGGTCTTTCAGCCAAATATGGTTCGTGTAGTGGTCTAGGCGGAATTCGATGTGTAATCGTTCCCTGATTTGTGTGATGAATGATGCCCGTGATCATTGGGTATCCAGGTTCCCATTCAAAGTTGCGGTAGTGGGGCGGTGGCAGCGGATTCAGGTATGGAGGTGGTATCCCTCCATGTGGGATGTATAGGTAGTTCGGGGGTAAGTTAAAGTTCAGCAGTCCACCAGATGGGAAATCAATTTTGTCTGGGAATAGTGCCTCTGTCCGGTGTAGGCAGGTCACTCCCGCCGCTTCCAGGTCTCTTGTTTGGTCAATGATCCATAAGCTCAGTGCTCTTCGCGCTTCTCTGACATGGCGATTTCTGCTGATGGCGTCGGTTGGTGTCTGGGAGTTGGAGCTGATCTGTTTCTTATATACTGGGTGTCGTGACGGTACTTTTGTTTGATAGAGCAGGATTTTGCATAGTTCAATGAAGGCTGTTCCTATTGTGCATCGTCCTTGGTGAGGATGGGTTCGATTAGGGAGTTGGATGATTAGGTGTCTAAGTTTTGGAATAGATTGTCTGGGAGAGAATCGGGAGTAGGGGGAAGCGATGTTTTTGGTATGTCTAATATTTTGTCTGAGGATCTGTTTGTTGCGATACTGGACCATGGTTTTCATAGCAGGTCTCGGCAGTTTTTATATGCTCTAAGGATATCCGCAGCGTTTTTTAGATTTATTTCGGGTTCCCATGAGTTTTCATTCGGTCCATACCCCTTCCATTTGACTAGGTATTGATAGCTGGTTCCTCGTTTTCTGTGTGTGATGATTGCTTCTATTTCAAACTCTTCTTGTCCGTTGATGAGATCAGGGGGTGGTTTCATGAAGTTTGGTCCATGCGCCATTGTTTCCTTATATGGAGTTAACAATGTAGTATGAAACACGGGGTGGATGCGCCATTGTTTGGGGAGTTTCAGTTTGTAGGTGACAGGTCCTAGTACTTGTTCGATCATGAAGGGTCCTTCTCTTTTGGGCGCTAGCTTCCTTGACTCATAGGGTATTCGGAGGTTTTGATTTTCGAGCCAGACTTTGTCTCCTTTCTCGAATCTGATACTTTTGGCTTTTGTTCTGAGCACTACCATTTGTCTAGCGAGTTCATGCACGGTGAGTGCTTCTTCTCTAGCTTTTTGTAGCATTCGTAGTCGGTTTTCAGCTGCTGGGGTCGTCATAGGGGATGCGGCTGTGGGAATAGCGACAGGGTCTATCCCATACATTAGCTGAAACGGTGATGCTTTGATGGTATCATGGTGTCGGTTATTGTGAGCGAATTCCGCAATTGGCAGTAGCGATTTCCATTTGTGCGGTTCGTTTCTGCAGAACATTTGGAGGTAGACTTCTAGTTCTTGATTGACTTGTTCTGTCTTGCCATCTGTCTGGGGGTGGTAGGCTGTGCTCATTCTATGGTTTATTCCCAGCGCTTTTCCTATTTCTTGGAATACTTTAGATGCGAACTGCGGTCCTCTGTCAGATATGAGGATATCCAGTAAACTGAATCGTTTGAAGTTTTCATTTATGTATAGATCTGCAGTTCCTAGTGCGTCGATCGTTTTGTGACAAGGGGAAAAGGTTACCCCCTTTGTAAGTCCATGGTCCACCATGACCATGATCAAGTCAAAGCCATTGGCAATTGGTAAGTCTGTGATGAAGTCGATTGTGACTTGTTGGAAGGGTCAGGTGGCATTAGATTTGATCGGTTGTAGGGCAGGGGTGTTGGGGTGAGTGTTTACTTTCATTTGCTGGCAGAGTGCGCATCCTTCGATCCATTCTCTGGTATGCTTGCTCATTCCAGGCCATCAGTAGTTTCGTTTGAGTAATTCTAGAGTTTTAAATCGTCCGGGGTGTCCAGATGTAGGTGATTCATGTGTCAGTTTAATGAGTTGAGTGTGCAGGCCATCTTGATTGGGGACATAGGTTTTTCCTTGGTAATGTATGATGTGGTTGACATATGTCCAGTCTTGCAGCTTTGATTTTATTGGTGGTGCTCGATGATTTTGGATTACTTCGACTAGTATTTGTCCAAAGTCGTCTTTAATCATGCCTTTGTGCAACTTCTCTGCTAGGTCATCTGCTATAAGCCTGATGAATCGTTCAGGTGGTAACACCGTGGTTTCTTCTGGGGTGTCATCCATTCCAATGTGGTCTGGTCATCAAGATAGGGCATCTGCTTCAAACATCTTAGTTCCAGGGACATGCTCTATTCGGAGATCGAATTCGCTTAAGAAGGAGGACCATCTGGCTTGTCTGGGGGTAAGGCATTGTGGAGTTCGATAAAAGGATAAATTCTTGTGATCACAATGAACGATAGTGGTATGGGGTGATCCATGAAGAAGGTGTCGCCATGCCGCAAGTCCTTTGACGATTGCTAGTAGCTCCCTGTCGTAGATCTGATAGTTTTGCTCTGTTGTGGTCAGGGCATGTGAGATGAAGCTGCAAGGGTGCAGGAGTCCTGCTTCATCGGCTTGTTTTAGTACTGCTCCCATTGCTTTATTTGAGGCGTCAGTTTGCAGGATGAATGGTCAGGTGACATCTGGCATTCGGAGTACAGGGGCTGTTGTAAATCGTTTTTTTAGGTCGTTAAATGCCACCTGTCGTTCAGGTGTCCAGAGGAATGCTTCGTCTTTTCTGGTGAGGTCAATGAGTGGTTGAGCAAGGGTTGCGAAATTTCCAATGAATCGTTGGTAGAAGTTCCCAAACCCTAGGAAGGATCATACTTGCTTGACCGTTGTTGGTGTCGGCCAATCTGCTATTCCTGCTAGTTTGATCAGGTCCATAGTTATCTCCCCAGGTCTAATGATCATTCCAAGGAATTCGATTTCCTGAGTGCAGAACTTGCACTTTTCGAGTTTGAGAAATAAGTTGTTTTCTTTTAGCCATTCTAGGACGCGTTTTGTTCGAGTTTCTAAGTCTTTGGGTGTTGTTCCACATATCAAAATATCGTCCATGTAAATGATTAACCATCCTTCATTGATCATGTCCTAGAAGTATTCGTTCATCATTGTCTGGAAGGTGGATGGGGAATTGCATAGGCCAAAGAACATGACTGTTGGTTCGTATAGTCCTTTGTTCATTATGAAGGCTGCTTTCCATTCATCTCCCTCTTTTATCTGAATGTTGTTGTATCCCCATCGGAGGTCTAGTTTTGTGAAATATTGAGCGCTGGATAGTTTGGTCATTAGATCAGAGATTAATGGTAGTGGGTATGCATTCTTTATTGTCCATTCATTCAGGTATCGGTAGTCTTGACATGGCCGGAGCACTCTGCTTTCTTTTTTTGCAACAAAGAAGAATGGTGAGGCTTGTGGGGATTTGGATGGTCTAATATATCCTTTGGCTAGCTGTTCAGTGATCCATTCGTCGAGGGATGATTGCTCTTTTATTGACAGTGGATAGATTTTGCTGACTTTTGGGGTAAATCCGGTTTTGAGATCAATTGCATGATCCCACGTGCATCTGACTGGGAATCGTTCTGAAGGCGCTTTTTCGAAGGTAGATTTCCATCCTTGGTACTCGTCTGGCAGAGTTGTTACGATTTCTTTGCGTAGTGTGTGTTCTAGCGCTTGTGATGCCGAAGTTTTGATCCTGATCCAGTATTCGTCAATTTCCTGATCTAGGTTCCTTTCTGTCTGTTTTGTCGGTTTGTCTAGGGGTTGGTAATTGAGCTGAAGGGTCCGTTCCTTCCAGTTTATCACTGGATTGTATTTTTCTAACCAGGGGAGTCCAAGTATAAGTTTTTGGTCTCCTAGTTTAGTGATTAGGAAGCTTGTTTCGATTCGTAGATTTCCGATGTGGTAGGGAATTTTGACTTTATGTGTGATCATTCCATTTAGATTTACTGTTCTGTCGGCATTCTTAACTCGTATTGGTCGAATTAGTGGTTTCTTGTTCATGGTTTTTGTTATAGTTTCATCAATGAAGTTTCCTTCTGCTCCGCAGTCAACAAGGGCAGATATTTCAGCGGGTAATTTGGGTGATTGGACAGTTATTGAGAGTCATTGATTATTATTCAATCTTACTATTACAGAGTCAAGTGCTAACTGTCCATAATCGCTTTTGGAGGTTCCAACCGCTTTCTGGTTCCTCCACTTTAAAAACCCTCAGTTTCAAGGTCAGTGAGGAGAGTTTCTCGTTCCTCTGTGCTGAGAGCCGCAATCATAGTGCGAATTTTCTTAGCATTGTTATCCTCGGTGATTGTTCTGGTGAATCGTCCTGAAGGGGGCAGGTTCTTGGTAGTATCTTTCTTTGGGCAATTTCGGGATAAGTGACCAATGGTTCCGCATCTGAAACATTTCCCAGAACGCATATATTCTTCTTGTTGCCCATCAGTAAGGCGTCCGGTTGGTATGGTATGGATTGTTTTAGGTCCCCCTGTTTTATTGAATCGACGCCCTGTATCAGTTTTCCCTAATGCTTTCATCATTTCCCATGCTGCATTGAGTTGTTCTGCTTTTCTGTAGGCATCTGTGATAGTTTTAAAGTCGCTTTGTCCTTCAAGGATCTTGGCAGCAATGGTGGCTGGTAGGCCTTTGACGAATGCCTGAAGTTGGGCGGTAATTCCAGTTAGTCCAGAGGATCCTATGAGCATTCTAAATTTTCGGACGTAGATCGGGACAGTGATCTCTCCTCCAACTCGTAATGTAGTGAGCTCATTCAGTGCCCTGACTGCAGTGTTGACTTCTCCCCAGTCGTCGAGGAATCGTTTGACAAAGGTGTCATAGTTTTCCCAAGTAAGTCCATCTTTTTCATCCAGCTGGTCGCGGATTATTTCTTTCCAGTCATCTAGTTCCTTTCTTAGGCATTGGAGGATGTATCTGATTTTCTTTTCATGTTTCCCTTCATAGTTGTGGGCGTTTATTGCAAAGAAATCGCTAAACCAGTTGATGAATGATTTAGCTTCAGTCCAATCTCCAGTGAAAATTCATGCTGAGACTGGTTTGATGTCTCCCCTAGGGGCATTGGTGGTTTCAACATTAGTTGCCATTTGTTTTGTGTCGGTTTCGGCGTCTGTTTCAGGTCTCGGGTTTTCTAGTTCGTATTCGATTTGTTTTTGTTCCAAAAAGGTGTTCCACCCTGTTATGGACGTTTCAGAGAGAGAGTAGTATGGATCAGTACCGTCAAAATCAAATTCCACGTCACAGTACTCTTCCCACCAAAGGGTTTCTTTGGGTCTCTCGAAATATAGTTCTGGTTCTTCTTCTGGTTCTTTTTGTTTGTTTCTCCACTCAACCCAAAGTTTTCCAGGTAGTGAGTGTTCGTCTCCTTCAATGTAATCCCCTTCAAAGTATTTGTCAGATACTGGGGTGTTTTTGTTCTTTCCTACTCCTCGAAATTCCCAACGTTTATTTAGTGTCGAGAAAAAGAGCTCCTGTCTTTCTAGATAATATGTTCCTTTAAAGAGAAAGGAATCGTTTGGTGGTCTCTGGTTAGAGAGTCTGGTTTCGGGTCGTTTCGGATCTATATTGTCTAGCTAGTGACGATGCACTAAGTGGTTCAGTGAGTTCCAACTTGTGTTAGGATCGATGCCCTTGGTTCGTTATCGAGTCAACAACGACGACTAGAGTCTCGGTCTAATCCCAGTCACTGGACAAGAGTGCTGTTTGACGTGGTGCTAGACAGCGACGAAGGTGGCTCGAGCGATAAAGAGGATGAGAGTGAGAGGGTTGTTCAGTAAAGGACAATACTCGATTAAGTTGGAACTAAAGAACTACAGTACATGCGGAGGTTTATATACTGTCTGGAGAACAATGAAGAAGTATAAAAGGAAGTGAAACGAGGGGTAGTTCAGGCAGACGAAACAGGTATCAAAGCATAGCGACGAAGTGAAGAAAGGTTATTGTAATAAGTAAGCGTAAGAAAGAGAAGTCGTAACAGTGCCTAGTTATCTGTGCACAACTTAATTTGTGCAGCTAGTACAGAGGGTATTCCAAGATTTAAATCTCCACCTTGATACACTCAATCTAGATTTTCTTCGCTCATTCCTGAGCTTTTCCGATTCACTCAGTGTGACCTGCCTGGGTGTGCCTGCCTGCAACGACCACCGGCGCACAATCACTCTCTTCCAAGAGAACTGTGTCAACTAGCCCACTTGAGGGAGACCTCATTCGAGGGGCTATTAAGAGAGTTAGACGTGTGGATGCAATGCCTAAGACAATGAGTCTTGATGAGAAAAGATGCACCAGCACCCTTGACAAGGATGATGGTGGTGAGAGAGTAGAAGATGTCTAACCCTAACATAGGGCTTCGACAGAGATACATTGACCTCGTGTAACAACAAGCAAGGGTATTGCAATGTCATGTAACGATTTCAAATGGTAGGTTGAGTAGCCTTACAATTATGTTAAGAGGTGACCTCAACACAACCTAAGGTTTGAGAAGAATAGAGAGAAGAGCACCTAGTAGATTGTGTAGGCAACACAAACTATCGTAAGGCTAAGGACTATGGCTCTGAAGGCCCTACTTATATACCTCTAGCCTCATGTCCCTTTCTATATATGGCTGCTTACATAAGAAAAGAAAAGAAAAGAAAAGAAATCAGAGTCCCTACATTCTTAACAAATGCCAAGTAGATATTTTGGCACACCAAGAGATTTTATTTCAAATTTCGTTTTGAGATCAACTTCTATTTGGTCAGCGCCTTTCATAGAGTCTGAGATGCTGACGATGTCGTCTACCCATAGCAATAGGATCACGAATCCATTTCTGTCATGCTTGATGTAGACACAGTAGTCAGCTCATTGTTGTTGGTATAAAACGTCAGTTAGTGCTTCTGTAAATGTCACGTTCCATATGTTACCAGCCTGTTTTAATCTGTAGATGGATTTGTAGAGTCGGCAGACTTGGCTGCTCCCATCGTCAAATCCCGGGGGTTGCTGCATATATATTTCCTTGTCCAGGGTTCCATTCAGGTATGCATTTTTGATGTCGAATTGCCACAGGTGCCAACCATTTTTAGCTGTTAGTGCTAGTAGGGCCCTGAGGCTCTCATAGTGCATAACTGGTGCGAATGTGTTATTGTTGTCATAGTCCGGTCTGGGCTTCTGTGTAAAACCTTGGGTGACGAGTCGTGCCTTGTAGCGTATGATGTTTCCGTGTTCATCTGTCTTTTTCATGTACACCCATTTACTTCCTACAGCCTTTCTCCCCTCCAGTAATTCCTCCAGTTTCCAAGTCCCCATCTTCTCCATCATCCCCAACTCCTCTTTCATAGCCTTCAACCATTCCTCCCTTTCCTCACCTCCCAGCGACTCCTCGACGTTCTTCGGCAGGTCATCTGATTTGGCAAAGTATGCACACTTGATTACTTCATTGATGACATCAGTGATTTGATCGGAAACTTGATGTGATCGATCAGCTGGTTTCCGAGCGTTCAGGTTGTCAATGAGCTTGTGGTCCAAGTTCTTCTTGGCTGTGCGCTGTGGGCGATTGGTGGTTGAACCGGTGATAAGGTCACCCCGCTATGGGAAATAGCAAGGAATGGGAAGGGGTGAGGTCATGAAAGAGTTCCTGTCAACTCCGGTGTGCTCAATGACAATGGTACGCTGCGCAGAACTGGCAACTCCGCAGATAATAACGTTGGTCACACAAGGCATAACAGTGATGAACGCGGGACGTGGAGTATGACAAAACTTAGAGGCGCGAACGAAACAAAGAGGGCATAGCTGAAAGGACGAGACTCGAAGGCTGGGGTGTACTATATTGATATGTTAAGCTGGTAAACTAGATGTACATGGGCTTTATATACGTTTTTCTCTCTAACTATCAAAGTAACACTTGTAAAATTTTCACCTCGCAATCATATATCCAAATCCATCTTGAAGGTCTTCACACGATGGGGCTAGCTGAGGGACGCAATGGTGGAATATGAGCACCGTGGTGAGAGCCAATACTGCAACCCTGTGCAGGATGCTAATAGACTTGTCGGATTGAAATAGACCTGCCTGATTGCCATGCACAGCAACTCCAGGGTTCATCTGACTTGATGTGGCCCTGTTCTTGATATTCTGCAGACCTGACTGGTCTATACTGTATCTGATCATTGGCTGATGGCTTTATTCGTCCGCTAGGGTCCTATTCCGCTGTGTTGGTGCGTCACTATGGATGACATGGTGATGGATCATGGAATGTAGATCATCCAAATGCGGATATGTCTTGATGGCGCGGTCCCTTCTCCAGTGAACTAAGCTGTGCCAGCTGATGATTTTCATGCAACTTGGCCAATGGGGTGCTGACATCAGATGTGAATGGCCAACTGGTGTGGGGTTTCAATGGCATACACGGGATACAACTCGATCGTTGGTCGTGGGTGATGCTTTCCTTACTGCGGAAAAATGCGGAGTTGTGTGTAACTAGCGCGGAAGACTTGCGGAAGATGTTGGATGAGTGCAGATGCTAAGCGACAGGGTCAGGGCAAGTATAATCCTAGTGAGGGTAAGGTTTCTAATGTCTAGTGCTGAGACTAGTCCGTTTGCTACCTATACACCATCACATTGGAACGATGCTCATCACCAGTTTGGGCAGCTGGTCTAGCCGGGATGCAGATCATTATTTTGGGCTTGGGTGTTGCTTCTGTAGCAGTGTCGTAATCGGATTCTATTTCTGTCCAATTGTGATCAGCCTGATTTGGCGATGATTCCTGATGATCGGCTGGATTGGGCGGTGGTCCCTGATCTATAATAGGTTGATCCGTAATGATTTCCCTTGTTGTTACTGATAGCTCCCCCTTGGCACACAATCCAGCTGCTCTCGCAACAGTGCTGGGAATGTCGGCAACTGGGAGGCTGTGTTCAGTGAAAGAGAAACTCCGGGAGACCCTGATGGAGTGCATGGCAGCATCATAATAGCGGACAGAGTGTGACTCATCAATGAAACCCATGAATTTCATTTTTCCTGCCTTGGTGTCCAATTTCGTCTGCCACCGCTCATCCAATACCCACACATCACACCCAAATTCCCTAAAATGTGAGACATCCAGCTTCTTCCTGAACCATGCCTCATAAGGCATTGTGCCACAGAGTGCGCATGTTGGAGATCTATTCCTTAAATAGGTTGCATGAGAAACAGCTATATCCCAAAGAAAAACAGGTAAATCTCTGGCCAATAGCATCGTCTGCGCCATCTCCACTAGTGTGCAATTGAATCGCTCAGCAACTCCATTTTGGGAGGGTGAGTATGGTGCAGTTGGCTCCAAAACCAATCCACATCCATCCACCCATTTCTTCAGCTTCTCATTAATTAACTCTTTCCCATTATCTAAGCAGAGCTTCTTTGGCTTCTTTCTGTACTGCATCTTGATATGGGTAAGGTATGTGGTAATCCGATCAAATGCTTCATCTTTCGACTTTAAAAATAGAATGTGACACATACACATGGCATCATCTGTGAATGCGATGAAGTATCGGTTTTTATTGATGGATTGAATTGGAGCGGGTCCCCATACATCCGTCATAGTGTGCTCTCCAGGAGTACCCAAACAGTTTGATGCCTCTTGAGGAAATGAGCGGCGAGCCATCTTCCCCTTTAGGCAGTGATCGCATGATCATGATGGGATCGTCAACTCGTCTATATTTAGGCCTGTAACCATTTCCTCTCGTTTGGCGTGCTGCAAGGCTGTGGTGGATAGGTGGCCATAACGACAGTGCCACTCTTCCCATGATAGGCCTGGTACCCTACTGACATAAGCTTTGTCGTGGGCATTGAGTAGTGTGCGCATGTCCAAGAGGTACAGTTTGTTGCGCTCTTTTCCGGCTCCTATTAATTTCCCCTGACTAGACTGCAAATAGCACCTGGTCTCATCAAAATTCATGTGTCATCCATCTTTGGCAAAGCAGCTGAGGGATAGGAGGCAGTTCGGCGTGTCCAGCACATGTAGCACATGCTCCAATTTATGAGATATGACTTTCCCATCTACTGAGAAGTTCACTGTGACCATTCCCTGTCCTAAAACTTTAGCGGGCATGGGACCTACCCCTTTTAGGGTTGCATCTGAAAGCAGCATATAGTCAGAGAAAGCATCGTGGGTCGTGCATATGTGGGAAGTTGTCCCACAGTCCAGTAGCCAGTCTAGTTTGGAAAAGTCTGACACATTAGCCATATAGGAGAACTGATCGAGATTGGTGCCTGTTGCATCATCCTGTGCCTGGTGTGCCCAATCATGCTTTCCCCTTCTCTTTGGCCCCTGTCCCTCTTTCCCACTGCCTTTGCCCCAGCAATCTGTTGCCAGGTGACCCTTCTTTTTGCAATTATTGCATTTGCACATCTCATTTGCCTGTAATGCCATCACCACCAAGCCATCACTGGTCTGGCCTTTCCTTCTTCAATCCTCATCGAGAAGGATGGTGATCAATTCTGCTGACATAATGATGCCGGTTGCGTTTGAGCCAAGGTATGCCAAGGTGAATGGATCCCATGTCTCGGGTAATGAGGTGATGAGTATCATCGCGAAATCGTCGTCACAGACAATACTTCCCATCAAGTGTAACTCCTCCTGCATCCTCCTAAGCTTTGTCACATGTGCCTGCATATCAAAATCATCATTGGCCTTTGCCTGAAATAGCATGTGCCAGGTGGTCAAAATGCCAATCTTTCCCCACGCTTCTTTTACTATTTTTAGCTGATCCCACATCTCCTTCACCATATTCGCTCTGAGTAAGTCAATCATCTCGGAATCTCCTACCGCTAGCTCAATCTGTGTCCTAGCAGTAGAGTCCTTCTCGCGCCAAGTATTAATAGCCTTTTGCTCATTGTCTGTAGGTTTCCCTGTAATCTTTACAGTTGGCGGCCCTTCCATAATGATGTCATCTATTTTAAGGTCCCAGAAGATTGCAAGCACTCTTCTCTTCCATGCTAGCCAATTCGTGGAATTGAGTTGCTCAATCCGGTAAGAGCTAGAACCAGTGATCGGTACCGATTCTTTTGACATAATAATGGCCTATTTAGGAAAAACTTTAGTAATGAGATCGAGAGTGTGATTGAGTACGAGGTTTATATAATCAATAGCATCTGGGAGCAGGGCCCATAACCTGTTGAGAATATAGGAGGGCACGAGAGGAAGAGGAGGAAAGGAATTAATTGAATTGTGTAGTACATACACAATATATACTAAATGCTTAACTACAATGCAATGCTCATACCTGCAAGCGTTGTAAGTTTGAGCTCAGCATCCTGTGCCATTTCCTTGTAATGTCCTCAACTCCCTTTTAACCTCCATTCCCATCTCGTCTCCTACTGCCCAGACTCCCCTTCTCCTTCCTTCCCATTCCGCTACATGTTCTGTCAGGCAATTTGTTGTTCCCAACACCCTCATCCATTTCAGCATCACATCAAGAGCTCGATAGGCTTCGCTTACACTGCCACTTAAGCACTGGCAGTTTTTGGACTTTAGATGGGGGTAAAGAATAGGCCCTCGTCGGAAACTCGTGGTACCATTTTATGTAAAACCAGGTTGGATATGAAATAGATAGTTGTAGTTAGGGCTCGGTCCCTGTTAGGATCGATGCCCTTGGTTCATTATCAAGTCAACAGCGATGACTAGAGTCTTGGTCTAATCCCAGTCACTGGACAAGAATGCTGTTCGACGTTGTGCTAGGCAGCGACGAAGGTAGCTCAAGCGATTAAGAGGACGAGAGCAAGAGGGTCATTCAGTAAAGGACAATACTCAATTAAGTTGGAACTAGAGTACTACAGTACATGTGGAGGTTTATATACTACCTGGAGAACAATGAAGAAGTATAAAAGGAAGTAAAACGAGGGGTAGTTCAGGCAGATGAAACAAGTATCAAAGCGTAGTGACGAAGTGAAGAAAGGTTATGAGTAAGCGTAAGAGAAAGAAGTTGTAACATTACCCCCTCCCTATGCGAGAAGTCACCGACTTCTTAAGGCCAACCTTGAGTTGTCCAGGCATGGTCTGCTCTCGACTTGTACCAGTGGACGATGTTTTCAACATCCTTTTGTGCTGTATCTATGTGCCATCGTACGGAGTCGAGGGTGACTTTCAATTGACGAAGTTCACGGAGCGCAAGGTCTCGTTCGGTGTAGGTCATGGCGTTGGGGTCGGTGGTGAGGGTGAGTCCTACAAGGGCTCCAAGCGGGGCAGAGAGGTCTCGGAGATTGGCTGTAATGTATGAGGCTTCTAGAGAGGCGGCAGCGACGAGGGGGTTCGATCTGGGGATGGGTGCGGGAATGACTTCTTCCATGATAGGTGGTTCCTCAACGAGTTCGGGTGGGTGGATGTGTAGGTCGTCGTCAGCGTGGATCGTCGTTTCAGTTTCGACAAAGATTTCGAGGGGTGGTGTGAAGACGTTGAGTTCATGAATTTTTTCGGGAAAAGAATAGGCGAGGGCGAGGGTAGTGAGGAGGGTGGCGAGAATGAGCCCTCCGATGAGGACAGAGGGGAAGAGAGTAGCGATGAGGGCGACGAGGATGGCGATGAGTGAGAACATCTTTGTGTTTGTGACGTTGGTTGGAAGGCTAGGAAGTGGGAATCTCATTCGTTTATAGGTTGACTTCATCGAAGTATTCCACGTTGATGAGCATCGTTCCGATGTGATGGTGTATAGGTATCGAACGGACTAGTCTCAGCACTAGACGTTAGAAACCTTACCCTCACTAGGATTACACATGCCTGACCCCGTCGCTTAGCATCTGCACTCAGCCAAAGTCTTCCGCAAGTCTTACGCGCTAGTTACGCGCAACTCCGCCAACTCCGCGATTCTCCGCTATAGGGCAAGTGTCGCCCACGCCCAACGACCAAGTCGTCTCCCGCGTACGCCATCCAAAACCCGCGCTAGTCGGTCGTTCGCATCCGATAAAGCACCCGGTCAGCCGACCCGCATAAAATTGTCAGCCGGCACAACTTAGGTCACCAGAGAAGGGACTGCCGCCATCAATACCATATCCGCATTAGGAAGGATCTACAGTCTACGATCCAAGGGTCACCCATATACGGACGCCACGTCAGCCCTAGCGACGCACCGACATAGCGGATCAGGCCCCTAGCGGACGAGTAAACCCATCGGCCGACGACCAACTACGGTATAGACCAGTCAGGTCCACGGAAAATAGAGAACAGGGACGCGTCAAGCCAGATGAATCCCGGCGTTGCCACGCGCGGCGATCAGCAACATCTATTTCAAGTATACGACTCTATTAGCGTCCCGCATCGGGTCGCGATACTGGTTCTCACCGCGGCGCTCCTATACCACCATCATGTTCCTCAGCTAGCCCCATTGCGCGAAGACTTTCAAGACGGATTTGGATATACGGTTGCAAGGTGAAAATTTGCAGAGTCACTTCGTCATTAGTAGGGTAGAAAAACGTATATAAGCTCATGTACAACACTTAGAAAAAAAAAAGATAGTACACCCCAGCCTTCGAGTCTCGTCCTCTCAGCTACGCCCTCTTTGTCTCGTTCGCGCCTCTGAGTTTTGTCATACTCCGCGTCCCGCATTCACCGCTGTTACGCCTTGTGTGACCAACGTTATTATCCGCGGAGTTGCCAGTTCCGCGCAGCGTACCGTTGTCATCGAGTGCACCGGAGTTGACGGGAACTCTTTCGCGACCTCACCCCTTCCTGATCCTCGCTATTTCCAATAGCGGGGTGAACTTATCAACGTCCCAGAATGAATCGTCTGCGTTAATAGAGAGGATGTTCCATAAGAGTTGATCAGCCAATGCTTCTAGTCTGGGAGTATTAGGTCGCGTGGGAGGTCCTTCAGCCAAATATGGTTCGTGTAGTGGTCTAGGCGGAATTCGATGCGACGTTCCCTGGTTCATGTGATGAATGATGCCCATGATCATTGGGTATCCAGGTTCCCATTCAAAGTTGTGGTAGTGGGGCGGTGGCGGCGGATTTGGGTATGGAGGTGGTATCCCTCTGTGTGGGATGTATAGGTAGTTCGGGGGTAGGTTAAAGTTCAGCAGTCCACTGGATGGGAAATTGATTTTGTCTGGGAATAGTGCTTCTGTCTGGTGTAGGCAGGTCACTCCCACCGCTTCCAGGTCTCTTGTTCAGTCAATGATCCATAAGTTCAGTGCTCTTCGCACTTCCCTGACATGGCGATTTCTGCTGATGGCGTCGGTTGGTGTCTGGGAGTCGGAGCTGATCTGTGTCTTATATACTGGGTGTAGTGACGGTACTTTTGTTCGATAGAGCAGGATTTTGCGTAGTTCAATGAAGGCTGTTCCTATTGCGCGTTGTCCTTGGTGAGGATGGGTTTGATTAGGGAGTTGGATGATCAGGTGTCTAAGTTTTGGAATAGATTGTCTGGGAGAGAATCGGGAGTAGGGGGAAGCGATGTTTTTGGTATGTCTAGTATTCTGTCTGAGGATCTGTTTGTTGCGATACTGGACCATGGTTTTCATAGTAGGTCTTGACGGTTTTTATATGCTCTAAGGATGTCCGCAGCGTTTTTTAGATTTGTTTCAGGTTCCCATGAGTTTTCGTTCAGTCCGTACCCTTTCCATTTTACTAGGTATTGATAGCCGGTTCCTCGTTTTCTGTGTGTGATGATTGCTTCTATTTCAAACTCTTCTTGTCCGTTGATGAGATCAGGGGGTGGTTTCATGAAGTTTGGTCCATGTGCCATTGTTTCCTTATATGGAGTTAACAATGTAGTATGAAACACGGGATGGATGCACCATTGTTTGGGGAGTTTCAGTTTGTAGGTGACAGGTCCTAGTACTTGCTCAATCATGAAAGGTCCTTCTCTTTTGGGCGCTAGCTTCCTTGACTTGTAGGGTATTCGAAGGTTTTGATTTTCGAGCCAGACTTTGTCTCCTTTCTCGAATCTGATACTTTTGTCTTTTGTTCTGAGCACTACCATTTGTCTAGCGAGTTCGTGCGCGGCAAGTGCTTCTTCTCTAGCTTTTTGTAGCATTCATAGTCGGTTTTCAGCTGCTGGGGTCGTCATAGGAGATGCGGCTGTGGGAATAGCGAAAGGGTCTATCCCATACATTAGCTGAAACGGTGATGCTTTGATGGTGTCATGGTGTCGGTTATTGTGAGCGAATTCCGCAATTGGCAGTAGCGATTCCCATTCGTGCAGTTTGTTTGTGCAGAACATTCGGAGGTAGACTTCTAGTTCTTGATTGACTCGTTCTGTCTCGCCATCTGTCTGGGGGTGGTAGGCTGTGCTCATTCTATGGTTTATTCCCAGCGCTTTTCCTATTTCTCGGAATACTTTAGATGCGAACTGTGGTCCTCTGTCAGATATGAGGATATCCGGTAAACTGAATCATTTGAAGTTTTCATTTATGTATAGATCTGCGGTTCCTAGTGCGTCGATCATTTTGTGACAAGGGGAAAAGGTTACCCCCTTTGTAAGTCCATGGTCCACTGTGACCATGATCGAGTTGAAGCCGTCGGCGACTGGTAAGTCTGTGATGAAGTCGATTGTGACTTGTTGGAAGGGTCAGGTGGCATTA
This sequence comes from Amanita molliuscula, assembly GCA_023014405.1. NCBI lineage: Eukaryota > Fungi > Basidiomycota > Agaricomycetes > Agaricales > Amanitaceae > Amanita > Amanita molliuscula. Next base: position 639,814 of record JAEBUP010000022.1, read on the forward strand.
GATTTGATCGGTTGTAGGGCAGGGGTGTTGGGGTGAGTGTTTACTTTCATTTGCTGGCAGAGCGCGCATCCTTCGATCCATTCTCTGGTATGCTTGTTCATTCCAGGCCACCAGTAGCTTCGTTTGAGTAATTCTAGAGTTTTAAATCGTCCGGGGTGCCCAGATGTAGGTGATTCATGTGTCAGTTTAATGAGTTGAGTGCGCAGTCCATCTTGATCAGGTACATAGGTTTTTCCTTGGTAATGCACGATATGGTCGACATATGTCCAGTCTTGCAGCTTTGATTTTATTGGTGGTGCTCGATGATTTTGGATTACTGCGACTAGTATTTGTCCAAAGTTGTCTTTAATCATGCCTTTGCGCAACTTCTCTGCTAGGTCATCTGCTATAAGCCTGATGAATCATTCAGGTGGTAACACCGTGATTTCTTCTGGGGTGTCATCCATTCCAATGTGGTCTGGTCGTCGAGATAGGGCGTCTGCTTCAAACATCTTAGTTCCAGGGACATGCTCTATTCGGAGGTCAAATTCGCTTAAGAAGGAGGACCATCTGGCTTGTCTGGGGGTAAGGTGTTGTGGAGTTCGATAAAAGGATAAATTCTTGTGATCACAATGCACAATAGTGGTATGAGGTGATCCATGAAGAAGGTGTTGCCATGCCGCGAGGCCTTTGATGATTGCCAGTAGTTCCCTGTTGTAAATCTGATAGTTTTGCTCTGTCGTGGTCAGGGCATGTGAGATGAAGCCACAAGGGTGCAGGAGTCCTGCTTCATCAGCTTGTTTCAGTACTGCTCCTGTTGCTTTATTCGAGGCGTCGGTTTGCAGGATGAATGGTCGGGTGGCATCTGGCATTCGGAGTACAGGGGCTGTTGTAAAGCGTTTTTTAGGTTGTTAAATGCCATCTGTCGTTCTGGTGTCCAGAGGAACGCTTCATCTTTTCTTGTGAGATCAATAAGTGGTTGAGCAAGGGTTGCGAAGTTTCCAATGAATCATCAGTAGAAATTCCCAAATCCTAGGAAGGATCGTACTTGCTTGACCATTGTTGGCATTGGCCAATCTGCTATTCCTGCCAGTTTGATCAGGTCCATTGTTATCTCCCCAGGTCTAATGATCATTCCTGTTACGACTTCTCTTTCCTACACTTACCTATTACAATAACTTTTCTTCACTTTGTCGCTATGCTTTGATACCTGTTTCGTCTGCCTGAACTACCCCTCGTTTTACTTCCTTTTATACTTCTTCATTGTTCTCCAGGCAGTATATAAACCTCCGCATGTACTGTAGTTCTTTAGTTCCAACTTAATCGAGTATTGTCCTTTACTGAACAACCCTCTCACTCTCATCCTCTTTATCGCTTGAACTACCTTTGACGTTGTCTAGCACGATGTCGAACAGCATTCCTGTCCAGTGACTGGGATTAGACCGAGGCTCTAGTCGTCGTTGTTGACTCGATAAACGAACCAAGGGCATCGATCCTAACACAAGTTGGAACTCACTGAACCGCTTAGTGCATCGTCACTAGCTAGGCAATATAGATCTGAAACAACCCGAAACCAGACTCTCTAACCAGAGACCACCAAACGATTCCTTTCTCTTTAAAGGAACATATTATCTAGAAAGACAGGAGCTCTTTTTCTCGACACTAAATAAACATTGGGAATTTCGAGGAGTAGGAAAGAACAAAAACACCCCAGTATCTGACAAATACTTTGAAGGGGATTACATTGAAGGAGACGAACACTCACTACCTGGAAAACTTTGGGTTGAGTGGAGAAACGAACAAAAAGAACCAGAAGAAGAACCAGAACTATATTTCGAGAGACCCAAAGAAACCCTTTGGTGGGAAGAGTACTGTGACATGGAATTTGATTTCGACGGTACTGATCCATACTACTCTCTCTCTGAAACATCCATAACAGGGTGGAACACCTTTTTGGAACAAAAACAAATCGAATACGAACTAGAAAATCCGAGACCTGAAACAGATGCTGAAACTGACACAAAACAAATGGCAACTAATGTTGAAACCACTGATGCCCCCAGGGGAGACATCAAACCAGTCTCAGCACGAATTTTCACTGGAGATTGGACTGAAGCTAAATCATTCATCAACTGGTTTAGCGATTTCTTTGCAATAAATGCCCACAACTATGAAGGGAAACATGAAAAGAAAATCAGATACATCCTCCAATGCCTAGGAAAGGAACTAGACGACTGGAAAGAAATAATCCGCGACCAACTGGATGAAAAAGATGGACTTACTTGGGAAAACTATGACACCTTTGTCAAACGATTCCTCGACGACTGGGGAGAAGTCAACACTGCAGTTAGGGCACTAAATGAGCTCACTAAATTACGAGTTGGAGGAGAGATCACTGTCCCAATCTATGTCCGAAAATTCAGAATGCTCATAGGATCCTCTGGACTAACCGGAATTACCGCCCAACTTCAGGCATTCGTCCGAGGCCTACCAACCACCATTGCTGCCAAGATCCTCGAAGGACAAAGCGACTTTAAAACTATCACAGATGCCTACAGAAAAGCAGAACAACTCAATGCAGCATGGGAAATGATGAAAGCATTAGGGAAAACTGATACAGGGCGTCGATTCAATAAAACAGGGGGACCTAAAACAATCCATACCATACCAACCAGACGCCTTACTGAGGGGCAATGAGAAGAATATATGCATTCTGGGAAATGTTTCAGATGCGGAACCATTGGTCACTTATCCCGAAACTGCCCAAAAAAAGATACTACCAAAAACCTGCCCCCTTCAGGACGATTCACCAGAACAATCACCGAGGATAACAATGCTAAGAAAATTCGCACTATGATTGTGGCTCTCAGCACAGAGGAACGAGAAACTCTCCTCACTGACCTTGAAACTGAGGGTTTTTAAAGCGGAGGAACCAGAAAGCGGTTGGAACCTCCAAGAACGATTATGGACAGTTAGCACTTGACTCTGTAATAGTAAGATCAAATAATAATCAATGACTCTCAATAACTGTCCAATCGCCCGAATTACCTGCTGAAATATCTGCCCTTGTTGACTGCGGAGCAGAAGGAAACTTCATTGATGAAACTATAACAAAAACCATGAACAAGAAACCACTAATTCGACCAATACGAGTTAAGAATGCCGACAGAACAGTAAATCTAAATGGAATGATCACACATAAAGTCAAAATTCCCTACCACATCGGAAATCTACAAATCGAAACAAGCTTCCTGATCACTAAACTGGGAGACCAAAAACTTATACTTGGACTCCCCTGGTTAGAAAAATACAACCCAGCAATAAACTGGAAGGAATGGACCCTTCAGCTCGATTACCAACCCCTAGACAAACCGACAAAACAGACAGAAAGGAACCTAGATCAAGAAATTGATGAATACTGGATCAGGATCAAAACTTCGGCATCACAAGCGCTAGAACACACGCTATGCAAAGAAATCGTAACAACTCTGCCAGACGAGTACCAAGGATGGAAATCTACCTTCGAAAAAGCACCTTCAGAACAATTCCCAGTCAGACGCACATGGGACCATGCAATTGATCTCAAAACTGGATTTACCCTGAAAGTCAGCAAAATCTATCCACTGTCAATAAAAGAGCAATCATCCCTCGATGAATGGATCACTGAACAGCTAGCTAAAGGATATATTAGATCATCCAAATCCCCACAAGCCTCACCATTCTTCTTTGTTGCAAAAAAGGAAAGCGGAGCGCTCCGGCCATGTCAAGACTACCGATACCTGAATGAATGGGTGTTACCACCTGAACGATTCATCAGACTTATAGCAGATGACCTAGCAGAGAAGTTGCGCAAAGGCATGATTAAAGACGACTTTGGACAAATACTAGTCGAAGTAATCCAAAATCATCGAGCACCACCAATAAAATCAAAACTGCAAGACTGGACATATGTCGACCACATCATGCATTACCAAGGAAAAACCTATGTACCCGATCAAGATGGACTGCGCACTCAACTCATTAAACTGACACATGAATCACCTACATCTGGGCACCCCAGACGATTTAAAACTCTAGAATTACTCAAACGAAACTACTGGTGGCCCGGAATGAACAAACACACCAGAGAATGGATCGAAGGATGCGCACTCTGCCAGCAGATGAAAGTAAACACTCACCCCAACACCCCTGCCCTACAACTGATCAAATCTAATGCCACCTGACCCTTCCAACAAGTCACAATCAACTTCATCACAGACTTACCAATCGCCGACGGCTTCGACTCGATCATGGTCACAGTGGACCATGGACTTACAAAGGGGGTAACCTTTTCCCCTTGTCACAAAATGATCGATGCACTAGGAACCGCAGATCTATACATAAATGAAAACTTCAAACGATTCGGTTTACCGGATATCCTCATATCTGACAGAGGACCACAGTTTGCATCTAAAGTATTCCGAGAAATAGGAAAAGCGCTGGGAATAAACCATAGAATGAGCACAGCCTACCACCCCCAGACAGATGGCGAGACAGAACGAGTCAATCAAGAACTAGAAGTCTACCTCCGAATGTTCTGCACAAACAAACCACACAGATGGAAATCGCTACTGCCAATTGCGGAATTCGCTCACAATAACCGACACCATGATACCATCAAAGCATCACCGTTTCAGCTAATGTATGGGATAGACCCTGTTGCTATTCCCACAGCTGCATCCCCTATGACGACCCCAGCAGCTGAAAACCAACTACAAATGCTACAAAAAGCTAGAGAGGAAGCACTTGCCGCGCACAAACTCGCTAGACAAATGGTAGCGCTCAGAACAAAAGACAAAAGTATCAGATTCGAGAAAGGAGACAAAATCTGGCTCGAAAATCAAAACCTCCAAATACCCTATGAGTCAAGGAAGCTAGTGCCCAAAAGAGAAGGACCCTTCATGATTGAGCAAGTACTAGGACCTGTCACCTACAAACTGAAACTCCCCAAACAATGGCACATCCATCCCATGTTTCGTACTACATTGCTAACTCCATATAAGGAAACAATGGTGCATGGACCAAACTTCATGAAACCACCCCCTGATCTCATCAACAGACAAGAAGAGTTTGAAATAGAAGCAATCATCACACACAGAAAACGAGGAACTGGCTATCAATCCCTAGTCAAATGGAAGGGGTATGGACTGAATGAAAACTCATGGGAACCTGAAATAAATCTGAAAAACGCTGCAGACATCCTTAGAGCATATAAAAACTGCCAAGACCTGCTATGAAAACCATGGTCCAGTATCGCAACAAACAGATCCTCAGACAGAATATTAGACATACCAAAAACATTGCTTCCCCCTACTCCTGATTCTCTCCTAGACAATCTATTCCAAAACTTAGACACCTAATCATCCAACTCCCTAATCGAACCCATCCTCACCAAGGACGACGCACAATAGGAACAGCCTTCATTGAACTATGCAAAATCCTGCTCTATCGAACAAAAGTACCGTCACTACACCCAGTATATAAGAAACAGATCAGCTCCGACCCCCAGACACCAACCGACGCCATCAGCAGAAATCGCCATGTCAGGGAAGCGCGAAGAGCACTGAACTTATGGATCATTGACCGAACAAGAGACCTGGAAGCGGTGGGAGTGACCTGCCTACACCAGACAGAGGCACTATTCCCAGACAAAATTGATTTCCCACCCGGTGGACTGCTGAACTTTAACTTACCCCTGAACTACCTATACATCCCACACAGAGGGATACCACCTCCATACCCGAATCCGCCGCCACCGCCCCACTACCGAAACTTTGAATGGGAACCTGGATACCCAATGATCACGGGCATCATTCATCATACAAACCAGGGAACGATTACGCATCGAATTCCGCCTAGACCACTACACGAACCATATTTGGCTGAAGGACCTCCCACACGACCTAATACTCCCAGACCAGAAGCGTTGGCCAATCAACTCTTACGAAACATCCTCTCTATTGACACAGACAATTCATTCTGGGATGTGGAATACTTCGATGAAGCCAACCTATAAAAGAATGAGATTCCCACTTCCTAGCCTTCCAACCAACGTCACAAACACAAAGATGCTCTTGCTCGTTGCCGTCCTCGTTGCCCTCGTCTCCACCCTCTTCCCCTCTGTCCTCATCGGAGGACTCGTCCTCGCCACCCTCCTCGCCTATTCTTTTCCTGAAAAGCTCCCTGAGCTCGATGTCCTCTCACCACCCCTCGAAATCTTCGTCGAAACCAAAATGACGATCCACACTGATGATGATCTACACATTCACCTGCCTGAATGCATCGAGGAACCACCTATCGCAGAAGAAGTCATTCCTGCACCCATCCCCAGATTGAACCCCCTCATCGCCGCCACCTCCCTAGAAGCCTCATACATTACAGCCAATCTCCGAGACCTCTCCACCCCACTTGGAGCCCTCGTAGGACTCACCCTCACCACCAACCCCAACACCATGACCTACACTGAATGAGATCTTGTGCTCCATGAACTTTGTCAATTGAAAGTCACCCTCGACTCTGTACGATGGCACATAGATACAGCACAAAAGGATGTTGAGAACATCATCCACTGGTATGAGTCTAGAGCAGACCATGCCTGGACAACTCAAGGTTGGCCTTAAGAAGTCGGTGACTTCTCGCATAGGGAGGGGGTAATGTTACGACTTCTCTTTCTTACGCTTACCTATTACAATAACTTTTCTTCACTTCATCACTATGCTTTGATACCCGTTTCGTCTGCCTGAACTACCCCTCGTTTTACTTCCTTTTATACTTCTTCATTGTTCTCCAGGCAGTATATAAACCTCCGCATGTACTGTAGTTCTTTAGTTCCAACTTAATCGAGTATTGTCCTTTACTGAACAACCCTCTCGCTCTTGTCCTCTTTATCGCTCGAACTACCTTCGTCGTTGTCTAGCACGATGTCGAACAGCATTCCTGTCCAGTGACTGGGATTAGACCAAGGCTCTAGTCGTCATTGTTGACTCGATAAACGAACCAAGGGCATCGATCCTAACACTGATATAAGCATGTCTCCTTTACCAATAGCTGTGAATATTTCTTGATTAGCAGCAGTAAGTGGTTTAGACTCCATTTCAACAAAATTGATGAAGTCATCATGGCAGGGAGATAGATGATGGCTTGCACCTGAGTCATATAAGTCCCATAAGCATTCAGCAACACCTTTGGTGATTGCAGCAGAGGCATAGGCAACAGGAGGTATCATGACTGGGGAATCAGACTCGATAAGGAGTCCAGTGGCACCAGGACCATCAATATCATCATTGGCATAGATTGGGAGTCCAGATTCATTTCTACATGCAGAGTAGGGATGACTGATCACTTCAACATATTGAGGGTCATCATGGCCTTCATCATCACTGACTGTGATAAGGCTGGGAAGATTGGAATTGGATAACTTGGAGAAATGGTCAACTTCATCAAGATTGTCATATATATCCAAAGGACCTGCAATGACAGACCATGCACCAGCAACATCAGCTTGTAATGTTGCTGTACTGGTGCTACCATTGGTTTTTGATGACGTAGAGTTGGAGGATTGGGGCTTGGAAGTCTGGTATGTTGCTTTTGCTTTTCTTTTGCTTCGATGACTGATCAGATTTATCTTTCTCAGTGTTATCATCCTTCTTTGGGCTTGGACAAACTTCCTGATGATGGTTCTTGCTGCCACAATTCCAGCATTCTCCAACTGGTCTCCTGGGTCCATGGCCACAGCCTCACCAGCCACCATGTCTATTACCACCCCCAGCCTTCTGTCCAGGTTTCTCACTAGAAACAGTTGCCAAAGCTGTTCCACTACTTGAGCTAGCCTGTTTAGATTTTGAGGTAGACTTCCAATCTGCCTCTCACTGGTCCCACTCTTCTATCACAATAAGCATCAATGCTTCAGGGTCAAGTGATATGTCATGATCAACAGTATAATCCAAGAGTGTCCCACTCTTCACAGTTTTTCCTTGCTGTGCAAGCAACAGTAGTTTCATGTTAGCCAAAACTTGAGCAAGGAAATTTGAGAGATCAGGGGGTATGAAATTGATAACTAGTGCATGATAGTCATTGTTGCTCACTGTGATCCCAACATTCAGGAGGGTTTTGTACTTCATACAGATACAATCAAATTTGGCACGTAAATCAGCTCCTTTTTCGTAACACATTGCCATGAAATCTGCATGCAAATTCAACTTGATGAGCAGACTCTTCTGAGTAAACTCATTCACCAATGCAGTCCATGTTGAAACGAGCAATGGCAGTGCAGAGCGAGGCTTAGTAAGCAAGGGGACTTACTGAGTACTGTGTAGAATGCTTAGGAGCTAGGGCTCAACTATGCAATAGATCAGGAGATATATTTCAGCAGTGCAAAGAGCACTGCTTATATACAGTTACAGAAATCACATGTAACTACATCTAATATACCTATATCTAGTCATGCACAGCTTCCTGCTGTGCATGGTGTCATATTGCTGCGCATTTTACAGCAATCTGTCAATACTTGATGTGTGAAACATGTTTCATGCATTGTGTCTTACATGCTGTTGTTTCATACTGTTCCTGGGATGAAACTCTGTAATATCTGTCAAACTCTATAAAAGTGTCCACAGTGTACAAATATCAGATTATATTTGTGATTTTGTGAGCATTCATAAATAATGATATAATATATCAAGCTATAAGTTCAATGCTTAAAGCTCCAGATCATTATTTATTCAACACTCCCCCATGCTGATAAATCACTAATCCAATTTCAGATCTTAACTCTGTGAATTTATCAAAAGACAAATTTTTAGTCAAGATATCAGCAAGTTGCTGATTTGTGGGAATATACACAAGTTCCACTTTTCCTTCCTCTATGCATTCTCTAACATAGTGGTAGTGGATGTCTATGTGTTTAGATCTATGCTCTTGAGCAGGATTAGAAGCTAAAAAGATTGCTCCTTGATTATCTACTCCTAATTGAATCATTTTTATAGTCTTTCCAATTTCATGGAATAAAGACTCTATCCAGACTATCTGTCTCAATGTATCAGACAGACTCATATATTCTGCTTCTGTTGATGACAGAGCAACAGTCTTTTGTTTCCTTGAAACCCAACTAACTGGTCCACCAGCTAGTTTTACTATGTATCCAGTGACTGATCTTCTATTAATCTGGTCACCTGCCCAGGCTGCATCACAATATGCAATGAAACCTTCATGATTCTTCCCATTATACACTATTTTGCCATTAATGTTGGTGGCAACATATTTGATAATGTATAATGCCTTCTGGATATGCTCTTCAGAAGGATTAACCATAAATTGCGACATCATTATTACTGCAAATGCAATATCTGGATGAGTTCCAAGAGTTAAATATAATAATGATCCAATTATGGATTGGTAATAGCTTCTTTGCTCAGAAGTTGCTGTTCCTTCATTTGGTTTAGGAACATACCCTGCTGGTAATGGTGTTCTAGCAGGTTTAGCATTTTCTTGACCAAAATGCTTAACAACTTTCTTAGCATAGTCTATTTGATCAATTGTCAGTAATTGATTTGGTCTATCTTGAGATATCTTCATCCCTAGATATTCAGAAACTTGTCCTAAGTCTCTACATTCCCATATTTTCATGAACTTGCTCTTTTTGTCTAATAAGAGTCTTTTGTCATTTCCCAGAAATAGTATGTCATCAACATATAGTATGACAACTATTATTAATCCTTGTTTTTTAAGGATATAAACTCCTGTATCTGAAAGACATCTATTAAATCCTAAGGATTTCAAGCTTTTATCAGCTTGTTTATTCCAAGCATATGATGCTTGTTTAAGACCATATAGGGCCTTTTTTAATCTATAGACTTTTCCCTCTTGTCCTTTTGTGACAAAGCCTTCTGGCTGTTCCATGTAAATTTCTTCATCAAGATTTCCATATAGGAAAGCTGTTTTAACATCTAGCACCTTGATTTCCCAATTTTTGAGTGCAGCTGAAGCCAGAAGTAATCTCACTGTTTCAAATCGTGCAACAGGAGAAAAGGTGTCATCATAATCTATGCCAGGTATTTGTGAAAATCCTTTAGCAACAAGTTGAGCATGTTTTTGACCATCACTTTTAATATTGTAAACCCATCTACACTTCACAGGTTTACAATTTCTTGGACCATCAACTAACTCCCAAACATCTCGTTGGAATAGAGCTTCAATCTCATCCTCCATAGCTTTAATCCATTCTTGAAAAGCTTTAGGATCAGATTCTTTAATTTTTAACATGTCCCTAAGGTGAACAGGGATATCAGATTTAGGTAATACTGCTTTTGAGAGTAGGAAATTGATAAATTTCCCTCCTCCCTCTTTTTGTAACTGATTAAGCAGCATATCTATATCTGTAATTCCTTTATCCTGAATAATACCAGAATAAGATTCATCTGATATTTCGCTTGAAGTGTCTTTTTGACTATCAGAGTCTTCAGACTCATTGAAAGGATTCTTTTCCAGTTGTTTTTCAATCTCAAGAGGAGTTTTCTTTCCATAAATGTTACCCTCCCCATAAACTGGTTTCCTTTCTCTAGTACTTTGGCAAAGTGGGAAGGGAATAGGTTCAGGTTGTTTTTGGAATTGTCTTTCTGTAACCTTTTTCTCTTTTTGTGTTCTTCTGATATCTGGTGGTGCATGATGTTGTGTCCCAGGCTGTCTACTGGAATTCTCTTCAGATCTGTTTTCACTTGATCCTCAAACATCAGGTCTAACAGGTAAATCCTGTTCTCCACCATTATTATTAGGCTCTATTTCATCATTCTCATGAGATGAATTCTGCTCTTCATCTGGTGTAAGATCATGATTGAATGATGGTTTATATGGTTTGGGATCATTGTCGTCACTATTGAGATGATTGTTGTTTTGGGAATTGGAGTCAGATTCATGTCCATTTTGATCCCTTTGGTTAATACCTGGTGGACTTTCAAATAGTCTATCTTTATTGTAATTTTTGCTTTTTCGTGGAAATACTGATTCATTAAATAGTGCTTTAACACCAATGAATATAGTGTTGTCTTTCTTCATAAATTTATAAGCTTTAGATCCTATGTCATAACCAATGAAGGTCATTGGTTCAGATCTTGGTGACAGCTTATCTTTATGAATTTCTTTAGGTATGTAAACCCAAGCTAGACAACCAAACACTTTAAGGTAATGAACATCAGGTTTTTCACCTGTCATGTTTTCATAGGGTGTAGACCAATTTGTCCTTCATAATGGTGTGCAATTGTATACATGGATAGCAGTTTCAAAGGCAAATTCCCACCATGATTTTGTGCAGGAAGATTCTAATCTCATACTTTCTGCTTTTTCAAGTATAGTATCATTTAATTGTTCAGCATGACCATTTTGTTGATGTATGTGAGGTGCACTTTGTTCTCTAAAGATTCCTTTTGAAGCAAGAAACTTGCTAAATTCATGTGACTTAAATTCCCCCCCTCGATCTGATCTGAAACGTTTAACTCTACTGCTATATTGATTTTCCATGAGTTCTACATAACTCTTGAAAGCAGTAAATGTTTCTGATTTAGTTCAAAGAAGTGCCATATAAGCATAGGAAGAGTAATCATCTAGTATCATAAGACACCATTTCTTTTGATGATAAGATTCCATAGGCAATTCTAATAAGTCTGCATGAATCAATTCAAGTGGCTTGGAAGCTTGCTTGATTGATGTAGGAAAAGATTTATTATGCATCTTTCCTTGTGCACATCCAGGACAAATTGTATCTGTTGATGGTATAGATAATTTGTCAAACCCTTTTGTATGATTGAAGACATGTTTTAATACATTTTTAGATGGGTGACCCAATCTTCAATGCTAAGTGTTATAATCCACTATATGAACTGAAGGTTCAGCCATTTTTACTCTTGGATGGACTATTTCAGTCAAAATCCAATGAATGGGATCTCCTATATGTCTAGGATATGCCATTATAAATGGCTGCCCAGTTTTTAGCAAAAATATAGTACTATACATATCTGACTTTTCATGAAAGCCTTGTAGCTTTATTTGTCCAGATGATATGAGTCTGACACTAGCTGCAGGCATATAGCAAACTTTTTCAAGTTTAATGACATGTTTATGTTTATGTGCGGTTTCTACCTGTAGGAACACAGTTCCTTCTCCAAGTATTGCTACTTGAGATCGTTTATCAGCTGTAAATACAGGCTGTGAAACTTTAAAAGGATGATATTCAGAGAAATCTTTGATTTCAGGAGTTATGTGAATAGACACTCCTGAATCAATCATCCACAGAGTTCCTCTGGACTCAAATTCCTTACACTTGTCACAACCACACACTTTTATCTTACTACTCATTTTTGGAATGGAGGCAACTAAAGCGATATATTTATCGCTATTTAAAGTAGTACAAATACTACTATCTACATTGTTACCTTTAAAATCAAGATGCCTCATAATTGGGCTCGTCTTGATAGTCCTCACTGATTTTTTATCAGGGAAGAACTTTTGAGTAGAAAGATTTACATACTGATATTCCCCTTCAGCTGTGTCATAGAAGTCTCCCCCTAAAGAGACTGTATCTGACATATTGTCCATTTCAATGTCAGCCCTTTCTGTTACGAGCTCTCACTCATAAACAAACCCTGGAAGCCTCACAGAGTGGACTGTTAGTCTGGAGATGAAATGCAGGCTATATTGCAAGCCCTATGATACTACAAAGATGTTTCTACTAGAGAGAACTAACTCCTAGTGAGAGAGAAACCATCTTGAGTCTTAAGGACTCAAGACTACAACCGTCCGACCTTATATACCTCTAAGGAGAACCCCCTGGTACCTCCTTTAGACCAACAACACTCCTACCATGTTTCAGTGCCCATCCCTATTGCCTGGCACTTGTTTCATGTGAGCGCATATGAGCATGATCCTCCCACGACGACTCTATCCTTTATCGGCTGCCTTTAGCCAAGCCTGGATCTTCGTGGACTCTCCTAGACTATCCTGACTCTTGGTGCCCATCAGCGCGCATTTATCCTTCTATGCCGCTTGGCCTATTCTGTACTCATGCCTTCTCATGGCTATTGAGTTTATTGTCAGTGTCTGTGTCCAATGTCCTGCTGACTGACTGTTCCTTCTTGGCATATGCCGTGAGCACTAAGTATGAGTGCTGCCTCGTGTTTGTCGCTATGCGGCATTTCCGCTTATTGGTCTGATGACCTTCTCCCTGTACCGTTGTCTTGGGTTCGTCTGAGCTGTGTCTTTGTCTGGACTCCTCTGGACCCTTCATAGACCTGTCGCCTAGAGCCGCCATTGCTGCGCGCTCCTTGTATAGCCAAACGATCCTTGGTCTTGGTCCTGCGATGGCTTTATCCATATATGTCCTGGTGGCTATGCTCCTTGACTAATACCTTCCCTCGAGTCCTTGTATGGCAGGTGCTGAGCTAATCCTTCATAGGGGCTCCTGTGGCTGTGTCCATAATGACTTTGGCCTCTTATGCCTGTGCGCTCTCAGTCCTGTCCGGCCGTATAGCTATTCCCATGCCATATCTTGATAGTGACTCGTGACGCTGACATAATGCGCCTGTAACGATAGGGGTGTCGCCCTCCTTCCTAGTATACTGATGGCTCCTTGCCTGGCCATCGTCTTGTAATCCTGTGAACGCTCCCATGCCTTGATGCACATGAAGTGTTGTCCTGATCTCCTATGACAGTCTCCCGCTGTCATATATCTTTCCATGGTGGTCTCTGGCCACCAGAATAAAAATTTAAAAAGTGTCCGTTAGGATCCATTCCTAACACTTTCATCTAGGACTTTGAAACAGTTTTCTGCAATTGGATCAACCACCATTTGCATCTCTACATTATCAGCGACTGAATATCCTTGAGCCTTCAGTTGCTGTAGATTTGGCACTAATGGTGCCATTCTTTGAATCAAGGGTAGTGCAGGATCTATCCTGTCTACTAAGTGAGTGAATTTAGGTGCATTCACTTTCCTGGTTTCCCCAGTATTGTTCTTTTGTTGTTGTTCTAATAGAAAGGCCTTCTTTTTCTTTTTCTTGTCATGGTTAATCTTATTCCTTTCTTGATTAGACAAGAACTGAGGTTTGCCAGAGTTAAAGGGTCTGGAAGATGGTCCTGGTGTTGTCCATTTTCCTTTATTTTGATTTGAAGAATATGAATTCTGGTTATTAAAACCAGGTTTGTAGTTATTCTGGTTACTAGGACCAGAATTTTGTTGTTGATTCCAATTAGGCCTGTTAGGGCCTTTGGGAAGCTTCACTCTAGCAGTGTGAACAACCCCCCCAGAAGATGTTCTCCGCCTTTGAGATTCTTCCTCTATTTTTGGAAGAATATCAGCAAGTTTCAAATCACTTGCTTTTGTTGTTAATAATACACTAGATGAGACACTGTCCCATCCATGTGGTAAGGATGCTAACACTACCATCACTAGCATATTGTCTGGGAAGGTAAAGCCATTGACAGAAAGTTGATTAGCTGTTGTCAATAGCTCATTGACTGACTCTGTTAATTTATTGGTGTTGATCTTCCAATGTATTACTTTTGAAAAGTCAACAAAAATGCCAGCTGCTCCTGGCTTGCCAAAGGCTTCCTTTAATGTGTTGAAGGTAGAGTTTGACCATGGTTGAATAAGGTGTCTTAAAGACAGTGAGATTTTCATGGTCATTAATCCCAATGCCTTGTCATCGTTGTTGCAATAGTCATCCCAAGTTTCCTTTTTTTCTTTAATGCGATGAAGCTCAGCTGCAGTGGTGCTTTCAGCTGTCTCAGCTGTTTTCTCAGCTTCTGTAAGCTGTGGCTTAATCCTGTTGCCTAGAACATATTGCCAGAGACCTTTATACTGCAAAGCAGCTTTAATAGCTGCTGACCACTCATTCCAATTGTTACTTCCAGTAAGCATTGGAATCTTGGACAAGTCATCCTCTCCTCCAATGATTATATCAACATTTGCAGCTCTAGCAAGATTGTCGATTTCCATCCAGCCTGTCTGGGCTCTTGGATTGATGACTAGATGACGATGGTGACTAGACTGATCACCATTCAACTTGTGTAAGTGGAAGTTGACTCTCTTCCTAATTGACTTTGAGTATGAAGCCAATTCTTTAATATCAATGTACTGTGGCCATTGATATTCAGCCAATGCATGGGTTTTAATTGCTGCCAGGTAGCAATAACCAATTTTTGACCATACAGGACTTTCAACAGTATGAATCCAAGGGTGGATTAGTCCATCCCTTCCCTTGAGTTCTACTATAATGAACTCTCCTCTTTCAAGCTCTTCATTCTTTCTAGCTTTAATCAAGGAAGAGTAATTGCTATCATTCAAGGAAGGATGTGAATAATTGGAACTGTATATTGTTACGAGCTCTCACTCATAAACAAACCCTGGAAGCCTCGCAGAGTAGACTGTTAGTCCGGAGATGAAATGCAGGCTATATTGCAAGCCCTAGGATACTACAAAGATGTTTCTACTAGAGAGAGCTAACTCCTAGTGAGAGAGAAACCATCTTGAGTCTTAAGGACTCAAGACTACAATTGTCTGACTTTATATACTACTAAGGGAAACCCCCTGATACTTCCCTTCGACCAATAACACTCCTAGTGTGTCTCAGTGCCCATCCCTATTGTCTGGCGCATGTTTCATGTGAGCGCATATGAGTGCGATCCTCCCGCGACGACTTTATCCTTTACCGGCTGCCTTTAGCCAAGCCTGGATCTTTGTGGACTTTCCTAGACTATCCCAACTCTTGGTGCCCATCAGCGCGCATTTATCCTTCTATGCCACTTGGCTTATTCTGTACTCATGCCTTCTCATGACTATTGAGTTTATTGTCAGTGTCTGTGTCTGATGTCCTATTGGCTGACTGTTCCTTCTTGGCATATGCCGTGAGTGCTAAGTATGAGTGCTGCCTCATGTTGTCGCTATGCGGCATTTCCGCTATTGGTCTGATGACCTTCTCCCTGTACCGTTGTCCTGGGTTCGTCTAAGCTGTGCCTGTGTCTGGACTCCTCTGGACCCTTCATAGACCTGTCACCTAGAGCCACTATTGCTGCGCGCTCCTTGTATAGCTAAACGATCCTTGGTCTTGGTCCTGCGATGGCTTTATCCATATATGTCCTGGTGGCTATGCTCCTTGACTAATCCCTTCCCTCGAGTCCTCGTATGGCAGGTGCTGAGCTAATCCTTCATAGGGGCTCCTGTGGCTGTGTCCATAATGACTTTGGCCTCCTATGCCTGTGCGCTCTCGGCCCTGTCTGGCCCTATGGCTATTCCCATGCCATATCCTGATAGTGACTCGTGACGCTGACATAACGCGCCCGTAACGATAGGGGTGTCACCCTCCTTCCTAATATACTGATGGCTCCTTGACTGGCCATCGTCTTGTAATCTTGTGAACGCTCCCATGCCTTGATGCATGTGAAGTGTTGTCCTAGTCTCCCATGACAGTCTCCCACTGTCTTATATCTTCCTATGGTGGTCTCCAACCACCAGAATAAAAATTTAAAAATGTTCGTTAGGATCTGTTCCTAACATATATCTCCTCATCAAGTATATATAACTTGTGAGTTTTGGGTGGTACTTTTGGTCATTCAGCCAACTCTCTCTTGGCTTTGCATTCCTTCTGGCGCAATTTTTTAGCTTTCTTCCTAAAGCTTTTCTCCCTCAACTTTTCTTGATTTAAGTTTTTAACGGTTTCTTGGATACTTTCTATTAGATCCTCAACCCGTTTTTTATCCTCCATTTCTTGGCGGATAGCTTTGTGCATTGTAGAAATATATTTGTTTATATTAGTGGTTCTGCTTTCCTCTAATACAGAATTGCTGTGATATTTATTGGGTAGTATTTTTACTTTCCCAATTTTTGACCACTCCTTAGCATGGTCCCAGACTCCACTCCCAGACCTGCTATCTCTCTTTGGAGTGGCTGGTATCTCCACTTGTTCCTTTGTCCAGTCCTCCACCTTCCCACCAAGGTTGAAGAACCAAGCCCTAACTTCTTCAGAAGTTGGCCAATTTAGTTGGTTTTTGGGACGTAAGGTGAAAGTGGCACCTGCCTTCTTTTTAGCGGACAGGCCCGCTTTTGCCATATTGGCATATGATACTGATTTTTCCTTCCCTTTCCCCTTATCAGCTTTTTGGGCTGATTTCATTTCTTCAGTTGCAATATTATATACATTTTTCCCATAATTTGCCTGTTGAAGGTGACCTGCTTGGAATTTCCGAATGTGATCAAAAATTTCATCCACCAGAGAATCCTCACTAGCTAATCTGGCAGCTTCGTCCTCTAATTCTTGATGATGCTTCCAAATAGAGAGTTGCACATCAGCAATGCACTTCCTGCGATTTTCCAGATCTGTGTGGACCTCCTTGTACCAAGGAGACTGTTTGGAAGACGGTCCAATGGGGGCAGTAGGACCCTTGCTAGTGGATTGCAAGGTGTTGATAAAAATACAGCTGGTAAAACCAGCTTTGGCAACTTTTTGTTGAATATGAGAAGAGTCGGATTTCGAGCCAGGGGTACTGGCAGTAATGTATTTGTTGCTGGACAAGCCAGCAGAAGCAGAGGAAGAGGAGGTGGTGTTGTTGGTGAAAGACATTTGGATGTAAAAGTGTTGGTAGATTTGTTTGATTTGTTCTGTAAGAAAGAGGTAAGCAACAGTCTGAAAAGACTTCTGTTGCTCAGAACAAAGGTATGGACATCGAGTTTTCGATTTTATTCTCCCATGATAAATGCCTGAGCATGTGCATAAACATGGTAGTTCACTTTTTGTCATAATGTGCTATAATTCATCGCCAGAAGGGGATCCAGCCCTTCAGTAGTGCTTGGGGGCTCCATCAAGTTCCCCACAGCGATAAAATATCCTCCACTATTTATAGATATAGTAATAAACTATTGATATGACACTAAGGAGTGTCCTATTGTAAATGGGATGCTAATCAGTGCCCATTGCTGGTCTGCATGTACCAGGGAACAATGTCCCATGCAGCACGACCCTTATACAGAATTACTACTATTTTTTAATTTTGGAGAACGATTTTATGCCAACGAAAATGGCCTACATAAGCACTTAATTATTCACAGCCAATAGGGGGGTGCGAAACCTTTCCAGATCTAAGTGATTAAACCTAGATCCTTTATCTGTCATAGGACAGCCCTAAACCCGAGTGATTTGAATGGTTCACCAGACCAGGTAATTTATTGATTTACCAATCAAGACTACATTTTTTATATTGACCCAGATATTGCAGAACCAGGGACTGGTGAAGTGTGTCACACTAGTGATTATTGTCATGCCATCCAAGGCGGTCACTCAAATCCCAAGCATTAGAGGCTTGTTAGGATGAGTGAGAAGCATGATAGGAATGCTTCAAGAGATAGCACATTAGCGACATAATCAGATGTATACTACTTAATTACAGTACTATGGGCGCATCCATTACTTCCCTTGTTTACCTTTGTTATGACAAAAGGGTGCTAACACATGTAATATGCATAGCACAAGGCTTTCATTCATGTGGGGCCCATAACCTGTTGAAACGAGCAACGGCAGTGCAAAGCGAGGCTTAGTAAGCGAGGGGACTTACTGAGTACTGTGTAGAACGCTTAGGAGCTAGGGCTCAACTATGCAATAGATCAGGAGATGTATTTCAGCAGTGCAAAGAGTGCTGCTTATATACAGTTACAGAAATCACATGTAACTACATCTAATATACCTATATCTAGTAATGCGCAGCTTCCTGCTGCGCATGGTGTCATATTGCTGCGCATTTTACAGCAATCTGTCAATACTTGACATGTGAAGCATGTTTCATGCATTGTGTCTCACATGCTGTCATTTCATACTGTTCCTGGGATGAAACTCTGTAATAACTGTCAAACTCTATAAAAGTGTCAACAGTGTACAAATATCAGATTATATTTGTGATTTGGTGAGCATTCATAAATAATGATATAATATATCAGGCTATGAGTTCAATACTCAAAGCTCCAGATCATTATTTATTCAACAACAACTGCCATTGTTGAAGTTGATGATGTACCCTCGCCGAGTCAAATATGACACAGAGATGAGGTTTCCACTTAGATCCGGCATGTAATGAGCAGTACGAATGATGGTGAGATATTTATTGCCATTGCCAAGGTCCATTTCGAGATGAAGCTGACCAATGCCTGTAGCAAGAATATGACATTCATCACCAAGCCAGACCTTTTTCAGTGGAGAATAGGCTCTTCTGCTCAGCAAGCACATTTGCAACAAACAGTCAAAGAGATTCAGAACTGGTAGGCTCAGCTACCACCACAACTTTGGCTGTGAGTTCTCCTTCCTTCTTCTCTGTAGTGTTGCTATTTGATGGTTTAGACTCTTTGCTCTCAGAGGCTTTCAGACAATGACATTCATCTTTGACGTGACCCTTCCTTTTACAGTAGGTACACTTCTTCCTATCTTTCTTGCTCTTCTGGTCTTTGCCTTTTCTGAATTTTCCCTTTCCACCTGATTGAGTGAGAAGGGCTGTTTGCGCAGTGGGGGGATTTTGGCTTTTCTCTTCAATGAGAACTTGGGCAATGATGGAATCTGGCTCAAGTTTGTCCTCTGTAGACATGAGGATCATCCAGAGAGTTGAGTAAGATTTGGGAAGTGAGATAACAATTGCGATTGCAACCAATGTATCTTCCAACTTGAGTCCGAGCAAGATAACACATATACTTTATGTCGCATGGCGTTTAACTGCAGCTCAAGTGGTGATTCATCTGATAAAGTGGTGCGGAACAGCTCACCAATGAGGTAGGCCATTGTTTGCTTTCCTTTCCCCTCATAATGCTCACAATGTTTATCCCAAGCATCCTTTGATGTTTTCACATGCAAGACACCATTTAAAGGCTCCTCTTTCAGTGTAAGACATATCTGTGCCTTAGCCTCCTTGTCCAAGCATTGCCAATGACTGTATTCCTCGGAATTGACATTAGTAGGACATATAGAAGTGCCCTTGACAATTGGCCAGAGGCCTTGTATATTGAGCACCATCTCAATCCTGAACTTCCATGTCTGGAAGTTGGAGCCATTGTTCTTGAGGGATGGAATGTCATATAGATGATTGGAAGCTGGGGTGGAGTTGGTTCAGGAAATGCTGGTGAGCATATTGGATTGTGATCCAGAGGTGGACACAACATTTGACTCTGATGACATTGTGTATCAAATTAACGAGTGTGTTGGATGGTGTAGGGTTTAATTTTGTCTTCTAATAAATTATAAGGCTACCAGGGCCCATAACCTGTTGAAGGGATGTCATATCTGGAGTCTATCTAAATGATAGACAATGCTCAGTCTCCAGATTATTCACGAAGACTCTATTTAATTACCTAAATGATAGACAATGCTATTCTATATATTAGCAAGTGTAATAAGTATTAAAAGAGTGTCTTACCTCAGTCTCCAGATTATTCATGAAGACTGGGGTTTATGAACTGAAAAATTATTGATGAGGAATGTGTTATGTAAGCACAATAAATAAACACAAATAGCCATGCTCAGCTGGAAACAAGGAATGAATGTACAAATTTCAACAGATGTGTCTGCATCCATGAGTAGGGATGGGGCTTGGGATTGACCTGTTGTTCTCCACTATCAAGATTTTTGTTCGCCCTTGGAATTGGCATGTACTTGTCTGGTGAAGGTTCATAGCTTTGGACTACTGGGGCCATGGTTTCTCTATATGCAGAACTGCCAATGAGCAAGAAAGCGTTGAGTGTTGAATCATAGCCCGTATATATGGGTATGTCTTTTCCCCTGTGCTGCCAGGTAACATCCAAGGGCATGATGTCTTTTGGATTCAAGATAGATAGATCGACTCTGATGGCACATATGTCAAATTGGATGTCTCCTGGCTTCAGGGATCACTGAGTGTTGCCAAGATTGGGGTCGTAGTAGTGTGCTGAGACAATCAAAAGCACGATGTTGGGTAACATCTGGTGCAAAGTATGGATACGAAACGGAGAATACAATGGCCCTGGAGACACAGTTAGCACTCCCAGCACATCCGCGTTCCCCTCAGATGTCAGGATGAGGATGTGAAGTAGCCCATGACCATTGGCAACAATGCCTAGGTAGATCATATATAATGTGAAACATAGGTGGATTTGCCTTTGGATTATCTCAATGCAGTGATAAGCATGTTCAAGTCCTTGCTCACCAAAGTCTCCATTATCACCTGATTTTCAGAGTCCACATAGAGAGCCTGAGCAGTTTCACTTGATAGACAGAGATGGTTGTGGGATATCCAACTCTGCATCTCCTGAAACATAAATGGCATTGTGCCCAATGGGGCAACTCTGCTGGCTTTGTAAGGGAGCTTATAGTGTAGGATGGGGTCATTTTGGGACAGACGGTCAAGCCTGTAACTCTCGAACTTGGGATTGAGAAGTGGGCGCTGGATGCTGAAGGACTCCATGTGACCGACGCACCTCTGTGCAAGCGTGAACGAGGGTGTTGGGAATGACGAATCACCTGATGGAATGCATAGCGGAACAGGAAGGAAGGAGAAGGGGAGTTTGGGTGGTAGGAGACAAGATGGGAATGGAGGTTGAAAGGGAGTTGAGGACGAGACAAGGAAATGGTGCAGGACGCCAAGCTCAAACTCACAATGCTTGCTGGTATGAGCATCGCCACATTGTTAAGCATTAGATATATATTGCATATGTACTATACGAATAAGTATTCCTTTTCCTCCTCTTCCTCTCGTGCCCTCCTATATTCTCATCAGGTTATGGGCCCTGCTCCCAGATGCTATTGATTATATAAACCTTGTACTCAATCATGCTCTCCATCTCATTACTAAAAGTTTCCTAAATAGGCCATTATTATGTCAAAAGAATCGGTACCAATCACTGGTTCTAGCTCTTACCGGATTGAGCAACTCAATTCCACAAATTGGCTAGCATGGAAGAGAAGAATGCTCGCGATCTTCCGGGACCTTAAAATAGATGACATCATTATGGAAGGGCTGCCAACTGTAAAGATTACAGGGAAACCTACAGATGACAAGCAAAAGGCTATTAATACTTGGTGTGAGAAGGACTCTACTGCTAGGACATGGATCGAGTTAGTGGTAGGAGATTCTGAGATGATTCACTTACTTGGAGCGAATACGGTGAAGGAGATGTGGGATCAGCTAAAAATAGTAAAAGAAGCATGGGGAAAGATTGGCATTTTGACTGCCTGGCGCATGCTATTTCAGGCAAAGGCCGATGACAATTTTGATATGCAGGCACATGTGACAAAGCTTAGGAGGATGCAGGAGGAGTTACACTTGATGGGAAGTATTGTCCATGATGACAATTTCATGATGATACTCATCACCTCATTACCTGAGACATGGGATCCATTCACCTCGGCATACCTCGGCTCAAACACAACTGGCATCATTACATCAGCGGAATTGATCGCCATCCTTCTCGACAAGGATTGAAGGAAAGGCTGGACCGGTGATGGCTTGGCAGCGATGGCATTACAGGTGAATGAGATGTGCAAATGCAATAATTGCAAAAAGAAGGGTCACCTGGCAAAAGATTGCTGGGGCAAAGGCAGTGGGAAAGAGGGACAGGGGCCAAAGAGAAGGGGAAAGCGCAATCGGGCACACCAGGCACAGGATGATGCAACAGGCACCGATCTTGATCAGTTCTCCTATATGGCTAATGCATTGGACTTTTCCAAACTAGACTGGCTACTGGACTGTGGGACAACTTCCCACATATGCATGACCCACAATGCTTTCTCTGACTATATGCCACTTTCAGATGCAACCCTAAAAGGGGTAGGTCCCATGCCCACTAAAGTTTTAGGATGGGGAACGGTCACAGTGAACTTCTCAGTAGATGGGAAAGTCATATCTCATAAATTGGAGCATGTGCTACATGTGCTGGATGCGCCGAACTGCCTCCTATCCCTCAGCTGCTTTGCCAAAGATGGACGATGCATCAATTTTGATGAGACCAGGTGCTATTTGCAGTCTAGTCAGGGGAAATTAATAGGAACCAGAAAAGAGCGCAACAAACTGTACCTCTTGGATGTGTGTGCACTACTCAATGCCCATGACAAAGCTTATGTCAGTAGGGTACCAGGCCTATCATGGGAAGAGTGGCACCATCATTATGGCCACCTATCCACCACAGCCATGCAGCGTGCCAAATGAGAGGAAATGGTTACAGGCCTAAATATAGACGAGTTGATGATCCCATCATGATCATGCGATCACTGCCTAAAGGGGAAGATGGCTCGCCGCTCATTTCCTCAAGAGGCATCAAACCGTTCAGGTACTCCCAGCAAGCACACTATGACGGATGTATGGGGGCCAGCTCCAATTCAATCCATCAATAAAAACTGATACTTCATCACATTCACAGATGATGCCACGCGTATGTGTCACATTCTATTTTTAAAATTGAAAGATGAAGCATTTGATCGGATTACCTCATACCTTACCCATATCGAGACACAGTATGGCAAGCAGCCAAAGAAGCTCCGCTTAGATAATGGGAAGGAGTTAATTAATGAGAAGCTGAAGAAATGGGCAGATGGTGTTACAACTTTTCTTTCTTACGCTTACTTGCTACAATAGCCTTTCTTCACTTCGTCGCTACGCTTCGATACTTGTTTCATCTACCTGGATTGCCCCTCGTTTCACTTCCTTTTATACTTCTTTATTGTTCTCTAGCCAGTATATAAACCCTGCACATGTACCGTAGTACCTCAGTTCCAACTTAATCGAGTATTGTCCTTTACTGAACAACCCTCTCGCTCTCGTCCTCTCTGTCGCTCGAGCTACCTTCATCGCTGCCTAGCATGACGTCAGACCGCATTCTTGTCCAGTGACTGGGATTAGACCGAGACTCTAGTCGTCATTGTTGACTCAATAACGAACCAAGGGCATCGATCCTAACACAAGTTGGAACTCACTGAACCGCTTAGTGCATCGTCACTAGCCAGACAACATAGATCCGAAACGACCCGAAACCAGACTCTCTAACCAGAGACCACCGAACGACTCCTTTCTCTTTAAAGGAACATATTATCTAGAAGGACAAGAGCTCTTTTTCTCGACATTAAATAAACGTTGGGAATTTCGAGGAGTAGGAAAGAACAGGAACACCCCAGTATCTAACGAATACTTCGAAGGGGATTACATCGAAGGAAACGAACACTCTTTACCTGGAAAGCTTTGGGTTGAGTGGAGAAATGAACAAAAAGAACCAGAAGAAGAACCAGAATTATATTTCAAAAGACCCAAAGAAACCCTTTGGTGGGAAGAGTACTGTGACGCGGAATTCGAGTTCGACGGCACTGATCCATACTACTCTCTTTCCGAAACATCCATAGTAGGGTGGAACACCTTTTTGGAACAAAAACAAATCGAATACGAACTAGAAAACCCGAGACCTGAAACAGACGCCGAAACCGATACAAAACAAATGGCAACTAATGTTGAAACCACCGATGCCCCTAGGGGAGACATCAAACCAGTCTCAGCACGAATTTTCACAGGAGATCGGACCAAAGCTAAATCATTCATCAATTGGTTTAGCGATTTCTTTGCAATAAACGCCCACAACTATGAAGGGAAACATGAAAAAAAAATCAAATACGTCCTCCAATGCCTAGGAAAGGAACTAGACGACTGGAAAGAAATAATCCGCGACCAACTAGATGAACAAGATGGACTTACTTGGGAAAACTATGACACCTTTGTCAAACGATTCCTTGACGACTGGGGAGAAGTCAACACTGCAGTCAGGGCGCTGAATGAGCTCACTAAATTACGAGTCGGAGGAGAGATCACTGTCCCAATCTACGTCCGAAAATTTAGAATGCTCATAGGATCCTCCGGATTAACCGGAATTACCGCCCAACTTCAGGCATTCGTCCGAGGCCTACCAACCACCATCGCTGCCAAGATCCTCGAAGGACAAGGCGACTTTAAAACTATCACAGACGCCTACAGAAAAGTGGAACAACTCAATGCAGCATGGGAAACAATGAAAGCATTAGGAAAAACTGATACAGGGCGCCGATTCAATAAAACAGGGGGACCTAAAACGATCCATGCCATACAAACCGGACGCCTTACTGATGGGCAACGAGAAGAATATATGCATTCTGGGAAGTGTTTCAGATGTGGGGCCATCGGTCACTTATCCCGAAACTGCCCAAAGAAAGACACTACCAAGAACCCGCCCCCTTCAGGACGATTCACTAGAACAATCACAGAGGATAACGATGCTAAGAAAATTCGCACTATGATCGCGGCTCTCAGCACAGAGGAACGAGAAACTCTCCTCACTGATCTTGAAACTGAGGGTTTTTAAAGCGGAGGAACCAGAAAGCGGTTGGAACCTCCAAGAACGATTATGGACAGTTAGCACTCGACTCTGTAATAGTAAAATCGAATAATAATCAATGACTCTCAATAACTGTCCAATCACCCGAATTACCCGCTGAGATATCTGCCCTCGTTGACTGCGGAGCAGAAGGAAACTTCATTGACGAAACAATAACAGAAAACATGAACAAAAAACCACTAATTCGACCAATACAAGTTAAAAACGCTGACGGGACAGTAAACTTGAACGGGATGATCACACATAAGGTCAAGATTCCCTACCACATCGGAAATCTACAAATCGAAACAAGCTTCCTAATCACTAAACTGGGAGATCAAAAACTCATACTCGGACTCCCCTGGTTAGAAAAACATAACCCAACAATAAACTGGAAGGAACGAACCCTCGAGCTCGATCACCAACACAAACTGACAAAACAGATAGAAAGAAACCTAGATCAGGAAATCGATGAATACTGGATCAGGGTTAAAACTTCGGCATCACAGGCACTAGAACACACGCTACGCAAAGAAACCATAACGACGCTGCCAGACGAGTACCAAGGATGGAAATCTACCTTCGAAAAAGTGCCTTCAGAACGATTCCCAATCAGACGCACATGGGACCACGCAATCGATCTCAAAGCCGGATTTACCCCAAAAGTCAGCAAAATCTATCCACTATCGATAAAAGAACAATCATCCCTCGACGAATGGATCACAGAACAGCTAGCTAAAGGATACATTAGACCATCCAAATCCCCACAAGCCTCACCATTCTTCTTCGTCACAAAAAAGGAAAGCGGAGCGCTCTGGCCATGTCAAGACTACCGATACCTGAACGAATGGACAATAAAGAATGCATACCCACTACCATTGATCCCCGACCTAATGACCAAACTATCCAGCGCGCAATATTTCACAAAACTAGATCTCCGATGGGGATACAACAATGTTCGGATAAAAAAGGGAGATGAATGGAAAGCAGCCTTCATAACAAACAAAGGACTATACGAACCAACAGTCATGTTCTTTGGTCTATGCAATTCCCCATCCACTTTCCAGACAATGATGAACGAATACTTCCAAGACATGATCAATGAAGGATGGTTAATCATTTACATGGACGACATTCTAATATGTGGAACAACACCCAAAGACTTAGAAACTCGAACAAAACGCGTCCTAGAACGACTAAAAGAAAACGACTTATTTCTCAAACTCGAAAAATGCAAATTCTGCACTCAGGAAATTGAATTCCTCGGAATGATCATTAGACCTGGGGAAATAACGATGGACCCGATTAAACTAGCAGGAATAGCAGATTGGCCGACTCCAACAACGGTCAAGCAAGTACGATCCTTCTTAGGATTTGGGAATTTCTACCGACGATTCATTGGAAACTTCGCAACCCTTGCTCGACCACTTATTGATCTCACAAAAAAAACGAAGCATTCCTCTGGACACCAGAACGACAGGTGGCATTTAACAACCTAAAGAAACGCTTTACAACGGCCCCTGTACTCCGAATGCCAGATATCACCCGACCATTCATCCTACAAACCGACACCTCAAATAAAGCAACAGGAGCAGTACTGAAGCAAGCCGATGAAGCAGGACTCCTGCACCCTTGCGGCTTCATCTCACATGCCCTGACCACGACAGAGCAAAACTATCAGATTTATGATAGGGAACTACTGGCAATCATCAAAGGACTTGCAGCATGGCGACACCTTCTTCATGGATCACCTCATACCACGATCGTCCATTGTGATCACAAGAATTTATCCTTTTACCGAACTCCACAGCGCCTTACCCCCAGACAAGCCAGATGGTCCTCCTTCTTAAGCAAATTCGATCTCCGAATAGAGCACGTCCCTGGAACTAAGATGTTTGAAGCAGATGCCCTATCTCGATGACCAGACCACATTGGAATGGATGACATCCCAGAAGAAACCACGGTGTTACCACCTGAACGATTCATCAGGCTTATAGCAGACGACCTAGCAGAGAAGTTGCGCAAAGGCATGGCTAAAGACGACTTTGGACAAATACTAGTCGAAGTAATCCAAAATCATCGAGCACCACCAATAAAATCGAAGCTACAAGACTGGACATATGTCGACCACATCGTACATTACCAAGGAAAAACCTATGTACCCGATCAAGATGGATTGCGCACTCAACTCATCAAATTAACGCATGAATCACCTACATCTGGGCATCCCGGACGATTTAAAACTCTAGAATTACTCAAACGAAACTACTGGTGGCCTGGGATGAACAAGCATACCAGAGAATGGATCGAAGGATGCGCGCTCTGCCAGCAAATGAAAGTAAACACTCACCCCAACACCCCTGCCCTACAACCGATCAAATCTAATGCCACCCGACCCTTCCAACAAGTCACAATTGACTTCATCACAGACTTACCAATCACCGACGGCTTCGACTCAATCATGGTCACGGTGGACCATGGACTTACAAAGGGGGTAACCTTTTCCCCTTGTCACAAAACGATCGATGCACTAGGAACCACAGACCTATACATAAATGAAAACTTCAAACGATTCGGTTTACCGGATATCCTCATATCTGACAGAGGACCACAGTTCGCATCTAAAGTATTCCGAGAAATAGGAAAAGCGCTGGGAATAAACCATAGAATGAGCACAGCCTACCATCCCCAGACAGATGGCGAAACAGAACGAGTTAACCAAGAACTAGAGGTCTACCTCCAAATGTTCTGCACAAACGAACCGCACAGATGGAAATCACTACTACCAATGGCGGAATTCGCTCACAATAACCGACACCATGATACCATCAAAGCATCACCGTTTCAGCTAATGTACGGAATAGACCCTGTCGCTATTCCCACAGCTGCATCCCCCATGACGACCCTAGCAGCTGAAAACCGACTACGAATGTTACAAAAGGCTAGAGAAGAAGCACTCGCTGCACACGAACTCGCCAGACAAATGGTAGCACTCAGAATAAAAGACAAGAGTATCAGGTTCGAGAAAGGAGACAAAGTCTGGCTCGAAAATCGAAACCTCCGAATACCCTATGAGTCAAAGAAGCTAGCGCCCAAAAGAGAAGGACCCTTCATGATTGAGCAAGTGCTAGGACCTGTCACCTACAAACTGAAACTCCCCAAACAATGGCGCATCCACCCCGTGTTTCATATTACGTTGTTAACTCCATATAAAGAAACAACGGTGCACGGACCGAACTTCATGAAACCACCCCCTGATCTCATCAACGGACAAGAAGAGTTTGAAATAGAAGCAATCATCACACACAGAAAACGAGGAACCGGCTATCAATACCTAGTCAAATGGAAAGGGTATGGACCAAATGAAAACTCATGGGAACCTGAAACAAATCTGAAAAACGCTGCGGACATCCTTAGAGCATATAAGAACTGCCGAAACCTGCTATGAAAACCATGGTCCAGTATCGCAACAAACAGATCCTCAGACAGAACGCTAGACATACCAAAAACATCGCCTCCCCCTATTCCCGATTCTCTCCCAGACAATCTATCCCAAAACTTAGACACCTAATCATCCAACTCCCTAATCGAACCCATCCTTACCAAGGACGATGCGCAATAGGAACAGCCTTCATTGAAATACGCAAAATCCTGCTCTACCGAACAAAAGTACCATCACTATACCCAGTATATGAGACACAGACCAGCCCCGACTCCCAGACACCAACTAACGCCCTCGGCAGAGATCACCATGTCAGACAAGCGCGAAGAGCACTGGCCCTATGGATCATGGATCGAACAAGAGACCTGGAAGTGGCGGGAGTGACCTGCCTACGCCGGACAGAGGCACTATTCCCAGACAAAATCAATTTCCCATCCAGTGGGCCGCTGAACTTTAACTTACCCCCGCACTACCTATACATCCCACAGGGAGGGATACCACCTCCATACCCGAATCCACCGCCACCGCCCCACTACCGCAACTTTGAATGGGAACCTGGATACCCGATGATCATGGGCATCATTCATCACACAGATCACGGAACGATTACTCATCGAATTCCACCTAGACCACTACACGAACCATATTTGGCCGAAGGACCTCCCACACGACCGAATACTCCCAGACCAGAAGCATCGGCCGATCAACTGTTACGAGACATCCTCTCTATGGACGCAGACGATTCATTCTGGGATGTGGAATATTTTGACGAAGTCAACCTATAAGAGAACGAGGTTCCCACTTCCTAACCTTCCAACCAACGTCGCAAATACAAAGATGTTCTCGCTCATCGCCATCCTCGTCGCCCTTGTCTCTACTCTCTTCCCCTCAGTCCTCATCGGAGGACTCGTTCTCGCCACCCTCCTCGCTACCCTCGCCCTCGCCTACTCCTTCCCCGAGAAACTCCCCGAATTCGACGTCTTCACACCACCCCTCGAAATCTTTGTCGAGACCGAAACATTGACCTACGCCGACGACGACCTACACATTCATCCGCCTGAACTCGTTGAAGAACCACCTATCGCAGAAGAAGTCATCCCCGCGCCTATCCCCAAATCGAACCCCCTTGTCGCCGCCGCCTCTCTAGAAGCCTCGTACATCACAGCCAACCTCCGGGACCTCTCTGCCCCACTCGGAGCCCTCGTAGGACTCACTCTCACCACCGACCCCAACGCCATGACCTACGCCGAACGAGATCTAGCGCTCCGAGAACTTCGTCAATTGAAAGTCACCCTCGACTCTGTACGATGGCATATAGACACTGCACAAAAGGACGTCGAAAACATAGTCCACTGGTACGAGTCTAGAGCGGACCATGCCTGGACAACTCAAGGATGGCCTTAAGAAGTTGGTGACTTCTTGCATAGGGAGGGGGTAATGTTACAACTTTTCTTTCTTACGCTTACTTGCTACAATAGCCTTTCTTCACTTCGTCGCTACGCTTCGATACTTGTTTCATCTACCTGGATTGCCCCTCGTTTCACTTCCTTTTATACTTCTTTATTGTTCTCTAGCCAGTATATAAACCCTGCACATGTACCGTAGTACCTCAGTTCCAACTTAATCGAGTATTGTCCTTTACTGAACAACCCTCTCGCTCTCGTCCTCTCTGTTGCTCGAGCTACCTTCATCGCTGCCTAGCACGACGTCAGACCGCATTCTTGTCCAGTGACTGGGATTAGACTGAGACTCTAGTCGTCATTGTTGACTCGATAACGAACCAAGGGCATCGATCCTAACAGATGGATGTGGACTGGTCTTGGAGCTGACTGCACCATACTCACCCTCCCAAAATGGAGTTGCCGAGTGATTCAATTGCACACTAGTGGAGATGGCATGGACGATGCTATTGGCCAGAGATTTACCTACTTTTCTTTGGGATATAGCTGTTTCTCATGCAACCTATTTAAGGAATAGATCTCCAACACGCGCACTCTGCAGCACAATGCCTTATGAGGCATGGTTCAGGAAGAAGCCAGATGTCTCACATTTTAGGGAATTTGGGTGTGATGTGTGGGTATTGGATGAGTGGCAGCAGACGAAATTGGATGCCAAGGTGGGAAAAATGAAATTCATGGGTTTCATTGATGAGTCACACTCTGTCCGCTATTATGACACTGCCACGTGCTCCATCAGGGTCTCCCGAAATTTCTCTTTTACTGAACACAGCCTCCCAGTTGCTGACATTCCCAGCACTGTTGTGAGAGTGGCCAGATTGCATGCCGAGGGGGAGCTATCAGTAACAACAAGGGAAATCATTACAGATCAACCTATTATAGATCAGGGACCATTGCCCAATCCAGCTGATCATCAGGAATCATCACCAAATCAGGCCAATCACAATTGGACAGAAATAGAATCCGATTACGACACTGCTACAGAAGCAACACCCAAGCCCAAAATAATGATCTGCATCCCAGCTAGACCAGCTGCCCAAACCGGCTCAACCACCAATCGCCCACAGTGCGCCGCCAAGAAGAACTTGGACTATAAGCTCATTGACAACCTGAACGCTCGGAAACTGGCTGATTGATCACATCAAGTTTCCGATCAAATCACTGATGTCATCAATGAAGTAATTGAGCACGCATATTTCGCCAAATCAGATGACCTGCTGAAGAACATCAAGGAGTCACTGGGAGGTGAGGAAAGGGAGGAATGGTTGAAGGCTATGAAAGAGGAGTTGGGGATGATGGAGAAGATGGGGACTTGGAAACTGGAGGAATTACTGGAGGGGAGAAAGGCTGTAGGAAGTAAATGGGTGTACATGAAAAAGACAGACAAACATGGAAACATCATATGCTACAAGGCGCGACTCGTCGCCCAAGGTTTTACACAGAAGCCTGGACTGGACTATGACAACAACAACACATTCACACCAGTTATGCGCTATGAGAGCCTCAGGGCCTTACTAGCACTAATGGCTAAAAATGGTTGGCACCTGTGGCAATTTGACGTCAAAAACACGTACCTGAATGGAACCCTGGACAAGGAAATATATATGCAGCAACCCCTGGGATTTGACGATGGGAGTGGCCGAGTCTGCCAACTCTACAAATCTATTTATGGGCTCAAACAAGCTGGTAATGTATGGAATGCGACATTTACAGAAGCGCTAACCAATGTTTTATACCAACAACAATGAGCCAACTATTGTGTCTACATCAAGCATGACAGAAACAGATTTGCAATCCTGCTGCTATGGGTAGATGACATCATCGGCATCTCAAATTCTACAAAGGGCGCTTGTTAGGGACGACCTAAACACAACCTCAAGACTTTAGAGTGTGGCTTGTTCAGCCGAAGACAAGACAGACAAGATCAGTCAAGATAAGATCAAGACTAAGCCTGTTGCTCAAGTAGAAGTGTCTAGGACACAAACTATCTAGAGTCTTAGGGACTCGCTACCTAAGACTACAACCCTTATATACCTGTCCCCTGGTCTGTGTGCAGTCAGCGCACAGCTAAAGTCCCTCACAATAGAGACAATGCGCAGCAGCTAGATCTGCGCCCATATGACCTTACTTGGAGATCCTCTCCCACTGTCCTTCCATATACAACCATGCCTATTGTCGTGCGTCTCGGCCAATTCCCACATATGCTGGTACCTAGTCGTCGGTACATCTCGGCATTCCCATGTTGCCCCTCAGGCGCTGTGCCGCTCATGTATCCTTCCATGGTGTAGGCCCATCATCAGGCCATTGTCCCTGTTGGCACTCGGTCTATACCCATAGCCGATGCTGACCTAACCACCTTCCATATAAGGGTCGCAGTCCTAATGTAGTCTGTCCCTGCGACCAAAGTATCGTCTGAGTCTTGTATCCTATCGTTTGAGCATAGTGAAATAGGTAGGGAGGAAGGAAAAATAGAATCCGACTCCCTATGTCCATATCTTCATTAGTGTCATCGACGTCGTTACTGTGAAAATTGATGGGGACGAGGTATGCTCATAACATCACCCCCCCTTAAGGCCTCGTGTCCCGAGAGGCTGATCCTGCCAAGTCCACATAGTGTGGATCTCTTTTCATGCATTCATAAAAGCGGGCTAGCCGCTCCTCCTGTTCCTCAGGCATTAAGCCTGACCATTCTGAATCAATGTCTTCCACCTCTTCAATGGTGGTTTTCCATGTTTTCTGTGTAGGGCGTGCAACACCCTTGATCCTTTTTTGTCGGTCATCTTCCGACTCGCTGCTTTCTTTTGCAGCTCCTAATGTCCCCCTTTCTAAGATTTTCTTTTTGAGACACTCAGTGTCTCGTTCGTGCACTTTGCACTCTTCTTCCAATTCCTCTTTTTCACCCCTCTGTGGGAAATTAAGCACGGGTGACTGCCTGCCGCGCTCCAGGTCTCTGGAGAATGTCCCATCAGTGTTGTCTGGCAATTCCATGATTGCCTGTCTATCTCCTTTCCAATTGCGCCATCTGTGCTCCATGTTTTCTAAATATTTTGGCCTGAAGTGGCCATCATCCCAACCGAAAAGTCGCTTATCCTTCCAATGAGTTCCCATCCTTTGTTTGTGCTTTGGTGCACTAGGGGTGGATTGAGGAACTGTTTCTGTGTACTGAATGTACACCTTCCCATTTTTCATGTTCCTAATGAGTTTAGGAGCTTTGGGGTTTTCTTTGTGGAATTTCTTGACTTTTGCCGGTGCATTGGCAATGTTTCCAGCTGGTTCCCAAGTGGATTCCTCCACTGGATAGTTTTTCCATTTAACGAGGTATTCCAACCTTGCACCTCCTCGTCTGCTAATGCGGCTTTCCATAATTTCTTCAACTTCATATTCGTCCTCCTGGGACTCTTCCACCATCTGTGCATCCTTACGCGCTGCCGCCTTTGCTTTTTGTTTTGGGAATTCTGGTTCCCTGTATGGTTTCAACAAGACTTCGTTGAAAACATTATATACCCGCCATGCTGCTGGGATTTTAAGTTTATATGATGACTCGCCAACTTTGGTGAGGACTTCGAGTGGACCGACAAATTTTCCATCGAGCTTCTTGGTTGCTCGGATGACTGGGAGGTTTTCTGTGCTGAGGTACACCTTGTTGCCAGGTTTGTACTCTCGTGCTGATTGGTGGTGGCTATCATACTGCTCCTTCATGATTTGAGCAGCTTTTTCTAAAGCCTTTTTTGCCTTTTCGTGTACGTCCTCCAATTCTTTCGCCAGTTGTTCCACAGCTACCGCCTTTGGCGCATAGGTAGGATCCAGACCCTTGTTTGGGTGTCATCTGTAGTTCATGAAGAAAGGTGTAAAGCCTGTTGCGGAATGTACTCAGTCATTGTGGCAGAACTGTGCCACTGACAACCAATCGCTCCAATTGTCCTGGTGATTGTTGACAAATATAGTCAGGAATTCTTTGACTTCCTGATTTACTCTTTCGGTTTGACCATCTGTTTGAGGGTGATAGGCTGTTGATTGATTGGCTTTAATCCCCAACACTCCGTATAGATCTGTCATGAATTTTGAAGTGAACTGAGGTCCTCGGTCGCTTATTACTTTTCTGGGGAGGCCATGTTCCCAGAATATGTTGTCCCTGAACAGCGCTGCTGTTCCCTGTGAGGTGATTTCCTTGGTGGTAGGCAAGAAGTACGACTTCTTGGTAAACCTGTCCACTACCACCATTATTGTGTCGTATCCTTTAGACATGGGTAGGGGTCCCATGAAGTCAACTGAGATGACTTCCCATGGTTCCGTGGGGACCTCATTTGGTCGTAGTGGCGCTGCTCGGGTTTGTCGATCTGGCTTGGCCTTTTGACAAGTTTCGCAGCCCGGAATATAGCGCTCGATGTCCTTGCGCATGTTCAGGCACCAAAAGTTCCTTGTTAATGATTCCAAAGTTTTTGCGACTCCGGAATGTCCCCATGAATGGTGAATTGTGATGATGTCTTCTCGCAATGCCACGACTGCTGGTATGTATACTCATCCCTTCCAGGTGACAAGTTCTTTTTCATATTTGTATTCTCCACTGGCCTTTCCAAGGCCTTCGACAACCTGTGCCTCCCACTGCCATTTTGGTACGTCTTTTATGTCTTTCATGAGGTCGTCGATGGCTTGATCATCATCAAATACTTGTACAAAGAGGTGTTCTTTGAGCAGAACCACCCCTTCATTATCGTTTTCTCCATGGGTATGTCCTGCCTGTCGTGATAGCAGATCCACCTTTGTGTTGGACTTTCCGCTCCTATGTTTTATGACAAAATTGTACTCCTGCAAATCTGTCACCCATCGCACCTGCCATCGATTAAGATTCTGCGCTTTTCTGAAGTAGGTCAAGTTCTGGTGGTCCATCAGAACTTCCACTGTGTGTTTGGCCCCTTTCAGATAGTGGGACCATTCATAGAAAGCGTACATAACTGCAAGCATCTCCTTGTCATAGATCTTGTAGTTTCACTCAGCATCGTTTAAGGATTTTGAAATGAAAGCCACAGGCTTCCATACATCATTTTCCACTTGTTGTGATAAAATTCCCCCCATGGCGAAGTCAGAGGCATCTACCTCTACTCGAAACTGTCCTTCCTCGTCAGGGATCTGCAACACCACCTCTTCCACTATAGTTTTCTTAAGCATATCAAATGCTTCGTCCTGTAACTCTGTCCACTTCCACTCATCTTTTCCTGTGAGACGAGTTAATGGTTTGGTTGCTTTGGCAAAGTCCTTCACAAAGCGTCAATAAAAGTTTACAAAGCCCAGAAACTGCTGGACTTCTCGCTTGCATGTGGGCTTAGGCCACTCGGTTACTGCCTGTTATGAGCACACCTCATATTTTCAACTTTACAGTAACGACGTCGATGACACTTACGAAGATACGATCACGAGGAGTTGGAGGATATTTTTTATTTCTTTTTATCTATTTTACTTCACTCAAACAATAGAATACAAGGGCTGGATGAGACGCCACTAGGATGGGAACTCTGTGCGAATACTATGGCCCTTATATGGAAGGTGGTTAGGTCAGCATCGGCTATGGAGATAGACCGAGTGCTGACTTAGGAGGTGGCCCGATGATGGGCCTACACCATGAAAGGAATCATGAGTGGCACGGCGCCTGAGGGGCGACATGGGAATGCTGAGGAGTACCGAGTCAACGGTACAGCGTGCATGGGAAAACCTGGAAGTACCAAGATATTGGTACAGGGAAACATGGGAATGGTTGAATGTGCAACACAATAAGTCGCAGCCGTATATGGAGAGATGACCCCGAGTATGGTCATATGGGCGCAGGATGGCTGCTGTGCCGAGTCACCTTATTGTGAGGGACTTGTGCTGCATGCTGTCTGCGCACAGACCGGGGATGGGCTTTATAAGGGCTGTAGTTTAGCATAGAGAGACCTTAAGTCTCTAGATAGTCTATTGTCACTAGACATAGCTACAGAGCAATTGAATTGTCTTTGACCTAACAAGTCAGAACTCTGAGTCGTATAGGTTGTGTCTAGGGCAGTCCTGACATAATCTAGAGACTTACTCTCTACCCCACTGTGCTGTCCAGCACTGAGCACGTTGCTCGTAGTTGCTCCTGACAATCAGTGGCCTAGTTTCTACTTTGACGGTTGTAATCCGATTACCCCGGAACCGTTGGCAACATCGACCACGACACACATACTGTCAACGGGTCTCGAACGAGAGATCCTCAATACACCTGTTGGGCCTGTCTACAAAACAGTAAAGGACGAGATTACTAGTTCGCTGGGAGAGTGTAGGCAGGAGACCACAGACGCGCCCCGGGTATAGTAAACCTTTATTGCAGAAAAGCTCAGGAATGAGCAAAACAAACTGACTACTGTGCATATCAAGGCTGAAACAAAGTCCTCTCACACCCTCTGTACTAGCAGCCCTACCTGATTTTGGGCTGATAACTAGGCACAAGGACATTGAGGTGAACTGCCAGATGCACATAGTTGAGTAGCTTGTGGACCCACGACACTGCAGACAACAACCCTCTTGTTTCCCAAGAGGCATCATCGACAGGCGCGGATTTTCGACTGCCAAATGAACGGATCAAGTGTCAGTGGAGGGCCTGAACTTGATTGAAGATATTTTTACAGGAATGACCTATCATCCCTCATCACAAATGAACTGCTACTTTCAGCACATCCTCCCACATGCCCAGGCAACACTTTTGGAGATTGGTCAGATCTTTGAGGTGGACTGGGTCGACTCTATCGAACCTGTCCTTACAAGGACACCCACCTTTATTGGTGACACCATTGTATGTCGATACGACAATCATGTCAGACTATACTGGCAATACCGCAAAACAGAGCGGAAGAGGGAATGCGCCGAGGTGCAACAATTATTACGAGAAAGAGAGCTCCAGCAAGAGCTCAAACAGAAGGAAGCATGGGAGGCCCTTCTGATGGAACGAGCAGCAAGCAAGGCTGTATTACAAGCAGAGCGTGCAATGCGCAAGGCCGAGCAAGAGTACCAGACTCTCATAACATTACTGGAGGATCAGTATAGAGGAGACACCTCTAATCCCATTTGGCTGGCTCTTGTCTCGTCAAAATATAATCAATGGTTAGTATTGATCAACAACAGCGATAAGGCAGTAAAAAGATACCGGGTCGCCATAGAACGATTACAATGTGCCCACCATGTGGAGGAGCTATATG
Organism: Amanita molliuscula; assembly: GCA_023014405.1. Lineage (NCBI taxonomy): Eukaryota > Fungi > Basidiomycota > Agaricomycetes > Agaricales > Amanitaceae > Amanita > Amanita molliuscula. The sequence continues at coordinate 677,314 of JAEBUP010000022.1, forward strand.
CACACGAAGGGATGACCATGTCTCATGAGGACTGGAACGCGTGGATGCACGCAATGAATGGGAACATCCTGCCTGGCTTCTGGTGGACAATTCAAATGGGCCCCATTCCCGAACAACTCACACCTACGGTTCCAGGATTTTGTTACCTCTGTCTCATCAAGTCAGAGTATTGGAACAAATACAAGTGGCCCGCATATCCAACCATTGAAGCTATCTGGCAAATGGAAAAACAATTCCGTGAGGAAGGAATTAGAACAAGGTGGACTGCCACAGAACGACCTGACGTTGTGCATGTAGGCCTAGAAATGGCCGACACCAATGGATGGGATATGGTGGAAAGATTACTCACCAGTGGTCACCAAATGCTCCGTGTAGGAGCAGAACAAATAGAAAACCCCGAAGTAGGTGAAATAATAAGTCTAGGGGAAGAAAGCAATATAGGACCACCAGAGCAACCAGCGTGATCAGATGCAGCGGCAGCTCTGGTAGAAATAGACCCTTGTCTATGAAATGGTCATCCAGGTCTTACAGAACAGCAACAAAACAAGTTGCACCCGAAGCATCCAGGGTACTGTTACCTTTGGCTAGTAAAATGAGAGTACTGGAACTTGTACAAATGGCTGGCATACCCCACGATTAGAGAAATATACGGATGGGATCCGGAACTCATGGACAAGTACTGACCCATATACTGGAGACGCACCAAAGGGTGTAGTCACATGTGGCATTGTGTCAGAGTATCTGGAGAGCCCGGTGGTTGGCCATGGATGAAGGCCATGATGTGGAATGGATATGGTTCTCACTGAGTCGGTGTTGGAACTTTCTGACTTACAGTGGAAATGGTCACTCAAGCCTACCATGCAGTACTTGGATGGAGGAATAACTGGATGGATTCCGAAACATTAGAATCTCTCCCAGATACCCAACCTGCTGCAGCAGTAGCAGCACGGGAAAATGAAATTCACCGTCAGGAGGAGGAAAGGCAGCAAGCGATCACCAATGCTGGACAAGCTCTTGTAGCTATCATAAATGAATACCAGTGGAGTTCTCGACCGGAACCGGGACCCCTCACAAAGGCAGAAATGCCCGACTATTACCAAGGGGACCCACGAACGGTTGATGGATGGTTGTGACAAATGGAAACATACTTCATGTTGGCAAGAGAAGTAGACCCAAAACGAAAGGTTTCCATATGCCTCTACCGAATGAAGGGAGGAAAAGGAGATAGGGCAGCAGACTGGAGTGGTGTCAAACTCAAAGCACTTCAGGAAGCACTGCAGGAGTACCAGGACAAAATAGACAATAGCGGATGGAGTTCACAACTTAACTGGCAGCAGTTAAACGAGGGAGAATCCACAGACGACAATCGAGCATGGGTGCGAAGGCCATTAAACAATCAGTTCCCATTTACAGACTGGGCTGATTTCAAAAACCAAATGCATGACTTCTTCATGTTGACAGAAACAAAGGAGAAAGCAATTGAAGCGCTATTAAAATTGTGGCAAGGAATGATGATGGTCGAAGACTACATCATAAAGTTCAACTCCCTCACCTCACTAACAGATTGGAACAATCAAGCCTTGATCTCTCAGTTCCAGAGTAACCTTAATCCAGCCCTTGGAAGAGATCTTATTTGATATGGGGGACTTGCAGATAACACAACTCTTGTCCAAATACAGACGCGAGTAACCGCACTTGCCCGAGCCTATAGAAAAGCCAATGAAACCTATGGCTTCTCAAAAGCACGTCAAGAGTACCGAGAACAGACTCCGAGTACAAATCCTCGCCCTCAGTATCAATACAAAGCGCCAGCTCCCTGTGCATCCAGCAGTCGAGACCCAAATGGAATGGACGTTGACAGGAAACCATGTAACAAACTGTGGTGTTATAACTGTCAAAAGGAAGGACATACTAGGTGGAAGTGTCCACAACTCAGAGAAAGGACAATACCTGAATGTGCCAACTGTGGCAAGAAAGGACACTCAATGGAAGGGTGTTGGGAGAGAAAAAGAATCACAGCCGGGGAGAAAGGCAAACAAATTATATGAGCAACCAGCGCGATTAAAATGCAGTGGCAGCTCAGGGGAAATGACCCCAGAAGGATGTGCCAAAATAGAGGAGGTCTTGGATTTTGGCGAAAGCCAGTAGACAAACGCTCTGTCTCACTGGCCTCTAGTTCAGTTTCAAATGACGGTGTATTAGTACCAAAAGATTCCACAATCAACATGCATGATTTACTCTACGAATGCAGTGGAAACATACATCATATAAGAAACTTGGAAATGAGCGTAAAACCCGAAAAAAGGCTAAAAGCATGGACACCCCCTTGGGTGTTAAGACGCATATGGCAGCAGCCAGAACAAATGGCAATTGAGTGCCTAAGGCAATGGGTGGAACCCAGACAAATAAAAGAAGTAAATGGAAAGCTTGTCCAACAACTAAATGCACTATCAGAAACCGATGCCCTATGGAACCTAGTACATTTAAGGGAAAAAGTAGTACAGGGGATTGTTACAACTTCTCTTTCTTACGCTTACTTGCTACAATAACCTTTCTTCACTTCGTTGCTATGCTTTGATACTTGTTTTGTCTACCTGGACTGCCCCTCGTTTCACTTCCTTTTATACTTCTTCATTGTTCTCTAGACAGTATATAAACCCCCACATGTACCGTAGTACTTCGGTTCCAACTTAATCGAGTATTGTCCTTTACCGAACAACCCTCTCGCTCTCATCCTCTTTATTGCTTGGGCTACCTTTGTCGTTGCCTAGCACGACGTCAAACAACACTCTTGTCCAAGTGACTGGGATTAGACCAAGACTCTAGTCGTCATTGTTGACTCGATAACGAACCAAGGGCATCGATCCTAACACAAGTTGGAACTCACTAAACTGCTTAGTGCATCGTCACTAGCTAGACAACATAGATCCGAAACGACCCGAAACCAGACTCTCTAACCAGAGACCACCGAACGACTCCTTTCTCTTTAAAGGAACATATTATCTAGAAAGACAAGAGCTCTTTTTCTCGACACTAAATAAACGTTGGGAATTTCGAGGAGTAGGAAAGAACAGGAACACCCCAGTATCTGACGAATACTTTGAAGGGGATTACATTGAAGGAGATGAACACTCACTACCTGGAAAGCTTTGGGTTGAGTGGAGAAACGAACAAAAAGAACCAGAAGAAGAACCAGAACTATATTTCGAAAGACCCAAAGAAACCCTTTGGTGGGAAGAGTACTGCGATGCGGAATTTGATTTCGACGGTACTGATCCATACTACTCTCTCTCCAAAACATCCATAACAGGGTGGAACACCTTTTTGGAACAAAAACAAATCAAATACAAACTAGAAAACCCAAGACCTGAAAACAGACACCGAAACCAAACAAATGGCAACTAATGTTGAAACCACCGATGCCCCCAGGGGAGACATCAAACCAGTCTCAGCACGAATTTTCACAGGAGATCGGACCAAAGCTAAATCATTCATCAACTGGTTTAGCGATTTCTTTGCAATAAACGCCCACAACTATGAAGGGAAACATGAAAAGAAAATCAGATATGTCCTCCAATGTCTAGGAAAGGAACTAGACGACTGGAAAGAAATAATCCGCGACCAACTGGATGAAAAAGACAGACTTACTTGGGAAAACTATGACACCTTCGTCAAACGATTCCTTGACGACTGGGGAGAAGTCAACACTGCAGTCAGGGCACTAAATGAGCTCACTAAATTACGAGTTGGAGGAGAGATCACTGTCCCGATCTACGTCCGAAAATTTAGAATGCTCATAGGATCCTCCGGACTAACCGGAATTACTGCCCAACTACAGGCATTCGTCCGAGGCCTACCAACCACCATTGCCGCCAAAATCCTCGAAGGACAAGGTGACTTTAAAACTATCACAGATGCCTACAGAAAAGCAGAACAACTCAATGCAGCATGGGAAATGATGAAAGCATTAGGGAAGACTGATACAGGGCGCCGATTCAATAAAACAGGACCTAAAACAATCCATACCATACCAACCGGACGCCTTACTGATGGGCAACGAGAAGAATATATGTGTTCTGGGAAGTGTTTCAGATGCGGAACCATCGGTCACTTATCCCAAAACTGCCCAAAGAAAGACACTACCAAGAACCTGCCCCCTTCAGGACGATTCACCAGAACAATCACTGAGGATAATGATGCTAAGAAAATTCGCACTATGATTGCGGCTCTCAGCACAGAGGAACAAGAAACTCTCCTCACTGACCTTGAAACCAAGGGTTTTTAAAGCGGAGGAACCAGAAAGCAGTTGGAACCTCCAAGAACGATTATGGACAGTTAGCACTCGACTCTGTAATAGTAAGATCGAATAATAATCAACGACTCTCAATAACTGTCCAATCACCTGAATTACCTGCTAAGATATCTGCCCTTGTTGACTGTGGAGCAGAAGGAAACTTCATTGACGAAACTATAACAAAAACTATGAACAAAAAACCACTAATTCGACCAATACGAGTTAAGAATGCTGATGGAACAGTAAACCTAAATGGAATGATCACACATAAAGTCAAGATCCCCTACCACATCGGAAATCTACAAATCGAAACAAGCTTCCTGATCACTAAACTGGGAGATCAAAAACTCATACTTGGACTCCCCTGGTTAGAAAAATACAACCCAGCAATAAACTGGAAGGAACGGACCCTTGAGCTTGACTACCAACCCCTACACAAACCAATGAAGCAGACAGAAAGGAACCTAGATCAGGAAATTGACGAATACTGGATCAGGGTTAAAACTTCGGCATCACAAGCGCTAGAACACACGCTACGCAAAGAAACCATAACAACGCTGCCAGACGAGTACCAAGGATGGAAATCTACCTTCGAAAAAACGCCTTCAGAACGATTCCCAGTCAGACGCACATGGGATCATGCAATTGATCTCAAAACCGGATTTACCCCAAAAGTCAGCAAAATCTATCCACTATCAATAAAAGAGCAATCATCCCTCGACAAATGGATCACAGAACAGCTAGCTAAAGGATATATCAGACCATCCAAATCCCCACAAGCCTCGCCATTCTTCTTGTCGCAAAAAAGGAAAGCGGAGCACTTCGACCATGTCAAGACTACCAATACCTGAATGAATGGACAATAAAGAATGCATACCCACTACCACTGATCTCTGATCTAATGACCAAACTATCCGGTGCTCAATATTTCACAAAACTAGATCTCCGATGGGGATACAACAACGTTCAGATAAAAGAAGGAGACGAATGGAAAGCAGCCTTCATAACGAACAAGGGACTATACGAACCAACAGTCATGTTCTTTGGCCTATGCAATTCCCCATCCACTTTCCAGACAATGATGAACGAATACTTCCAAGATATGATCAATGAAGGATGGTTAATCATTTACATGGACGACATTTTAATATGTGGAACAACACCCAAAGACTTAGAAACTCGGACAAAACACGTCCTAGAACGACTGAAAGAAAAGACTTATTTCTCAAACTCGAAAAATGCAAGTTCTGCACTCAGGAAATCGAATTCCTCAGAATGATCATTAGACCTGGGGAGATAACAATGGACCCTGATCAAACTGGCAGGAATAGCAGATTGGCCGACGCCAACAACAGTCAAGCAAGTACGATCCTTCCTAGGATTCGGAACTTCTATTGACGATTCATTGGAAACTTCGCAACCCTTGCTCGACCACTTATTGATCTCACAAGAAAAGATGAAGCGTTCCTCTGGACACCAGAACGACAAGAGGCATTTAACAACCTAAAAAAACGCTTTACAACAGCCCCTGTACTCCGGATGCCAGATGTCACCCGACCATTCATCCTGCAAACCAACGCCTCGAATAAAGCAACAGGAGCAGTACTGAAACAAGCCGATGAAGCAGGACTCCTACACCCTTGCGGCTTCATCTCACACACCCTGACCACGACAGAGCAAAACTATCAGATTTACAACAGGGAACTACTGGCAATCGTCAAAGGACTCGCGGCATGGCGACACCTTCTTCATGGATCACCTCATACCACTATTGTACATTGTGATCACAAGAATTTATCCTTTTATCGAACCCCACAACGCCTTACCCCCAGACAAGCCAGATGGTCCTCCTTCTTAAGCGAATTTGACCTCCGAATAGAGCATGTCCCTGGAACTAAGATGTTTGAAGCAGATGCCCTATCTCGACGACCAGACCACACTGGAATGGACGACACCCCAGAAGAAACCACGGTGTTACCACCTGAACTGATTCATCAGGCTTATAGCAGACAACCTAGCAGAGAAGTTGCGCAAAGGCATGATTAAAGACGACTTTGGACAAATACTAGTCAAGTAATCCAAAATCATCGTGCACCACCAATAAAATCAAAGCTGCAAGACTGGACATATGTCGACCACATCTGTACATTACCAAGGAAAAACCTATGTACCCAATCAAGATGGATTGTGCACTCAACTCATTAAACTAATGCATGAATCACCTACATCTGGACACCCCGGACGATTTAAAACTCTAGAACTACTCAAACAAAACTACTGGTGGCCCTGGAATGAACAAGCATACCAGAGAATGGATCGAAGGATGCACGCTCTGCCAGCAAATGAAAGTAAACACTCACCCCAACACCCCTACTCTACAACCGATCAAATCTAATGCCACCCGACCCTTCCAACAAGTCACAATTGACTTCATCACAGACCTACCAACTGCCAATGGCTTCGACTCAATCATGGTCACGGTGGACCATGGACTTACAAAGGGGGTAACCTTTTCCCCTTGTCACAAACAATCGATGCACTAGGAACCGCAGATCTATACATAAATGAAAACTTCAAACGATTCGGTTTACCGGATATCCTCATATCTGACAGAGGACTGCAGTTCACATCTAAAGTATTCCAAGAAATAGGAAAATCGCTGGGAATAAACCATAGAATGAGCACAGCCTACCATCCCCAGACAGATGGCGAGACAGAACGAGTCAATCAAGAACTAGAAGTCTACCTCCGAATGTTCTGCACAAACGAACCGCACAGATGGAAATCGCTACTGCCAATTGTGGAATTCGCTCACAATAACCGACACCATGATACCATCAAAGCATCACCATTTCAGCTAATGTACGGAATAGACCCTGTCGCTATTCCCACAGCCGCATCCCCCATAACAACCCCAGCAGCTGAAAATCCGACTACGAATGCTACAAAAGGCTAGAGAAGGAAGCACTCGCCATGCACACGAACTCGCTAGACAAATGGTAGCGCTCAGAACAAAAGACAAGAGTATCAGATTCGAGAAAGGAGACAAAGTCTGGCTCGAAAATCGAAACCTCCGAATACCCTATGAGTCAAGGAAGCTAGCACCCAAAAGAGAAGGACCCTTCACGATTGAGCAAGTGCTAGGACCTGTCACCTACAAACTGAAACTCCCCAAACAATGGCGCATCCATCCCGTGTTTCATACTACATTGTTAACTCCATATAAGAAACAATGGTGCATGGACCGAACTTCATGAAACCACCCCCTGATCTCATCAACGGACAAGAAGAGTTTGAAATAGAAGCAATCATCACACACAGAAAACGAGGAACCAGCTATCAATACCTAGTCAAATGGAAGGGGTATGGACCTGAACGAAAACTCATGGGAACCTGAAACAAATCTGAAAAACGCTGCGGACATCCTTAGAGCATATAAGAACTGCTGAGACCTGCTATGAAAACCATGGTCCAGTATCGCAACAAACAGATCCTCAGACAGAATGCTAGACATACCAAAAACATCGCTTCCCCCTACTCCCGATTCTCTCCCAGACAATCTATCCCAAAACTTAGACACCTAATCATCCAACTCCCTAATCGAACCCATCCTCACCAAGGACAACGTGCAATAGGAACAGCCTTCATTGAAATACACAAAATCCTGCTCTATCGAACAAAAGTACCATCACTACACCCAGTATATAAGACACAGATCAGCCCCGACTCCCAGACACCAACCAACGCCCTCAGCAGAGATCACCATGTCAGGCAAGCGCGAAGAGCACTAGCCTTATGGATCATTGACCGAACAAGAGACCTGGAAGCGGCGGGAGTGACCTGCCTATGCCGGACAGAGGCACTATTCCCAGACAAAATCAATTTCCCATCCAGCGGACCGCTGAACTTTAACTTACCCCCGCACTACCTATACATCCCACATGGAGGGATACCACCTCCATACCCGAGTCTACCGCCACTGCCCCCACTACCGCGACTTTGAATGGGAACCTGGATACCCAATGATCACAGGCATCATTCATCACACGAACCAGGGGACGATTACGCATCGAATTCTGCCTAGACCACTACACGAACCATATTTGGCTGAGGGACCTCCCACGCGACCTAATACTCCCAGACCAGGAGCATTGGCCGATCAGCTCTTATGGAACATCCTCTCTATTGACGCAGACGATTCATTCTGGGACGTGGAATACTTCGACGAAGCCAACCTATAAAAGAACAAGACTCCCACTTCCTAGCCTTCCAACCAACATCACAAATACAAAAATGTTCTCGCTCATCGCCATCCTCATCGCCCTCGTCTCTACTCTTTTCCCCTCTGTCCTCATCGGAGGACTCGTTCTCGCCACCCTCCTCACTACCCTCGCCCTCGCCTACTCTTTTCCCGAAAAAACTCCCCGAGCTCAACGTCTTCACACCACCCCTCGAAAATCTTCGTCGAAACCGAAGACGACGATCCTACTGCCGACGACGAACCTACACATTCACCCGCCCTGAACTCAGTAAGGAACCACCTATCACAGAAGAAGTCATTCCCTGCACCTATCCCCTAGGATCGAACCCCCTCGTTCGCTGCCGCCTCTCTAGAAGCCTCGTACATTACAGCCAATCTCCGAGACCTCTCTGCCCCACTTGGAGCCCTCAGTAGGACTCACCCTCACCACCGACCCCAATGCCATGACCTACGCTGAACGAGATCTTGCACTCCGTGAACTTCAGTCAACTGAAAGTCACCCTCGACTCCAGTACGATGGCACATGTAGACTACAGCACAAAAGGACTGTCGAAAACATCGTCCACTGGTACGAGTCTAGAGCAGATCATGCCTGGACAACTCAAGGCTGGCCTTAAAGAAGTCGGTGACTTCTCAGCATAGGGAGGGGGTAATGTTACAACTTCTCTTCTCTTATGCTTACTTACTACAATAACCTTTCTTCACTTCGTCGCTATGCTTTGATACTTGTTTCATCTGCCTGAACTACCCCTCGTTTTACTTCCTTTATACTTCGTCATTGTTCTCCAGGCAGTATATAAACCTCCACATGTACTGTAGTACTTTAGTTCCAACTTAATCAAGTATTGTCCTTTACTGAACAAGTCCTCTCGCTCTCGTCCCCCTCATCGCTCGAATCACCTTTGTCGCTGTCTAGCATAACGCCGAAGAGCACTCCTGTCCATTGACTGGGATTAGACCAAGACTCTAGTCGTCATTTGTTGACTCGATAGCGAACCAAGGGCATCGATCCTAACAATTTCTGGGAAATGACAAAAGACTCTTATTAGACAAAAAGAGCAAGTTTATGAAAATATGGGAATGTAGAGACTTAGGACAAGTTTCTGAATATCTAGGGATGAAGATATCTCGAGATAGACCAAATCAATTATTGATAATTGATCAAATAGACTATGCTAAGAAAGTTGTAAAGTGTTTTGGTCAAGAAAATGCTAAACCTGCTAGAACACCATTACCAGCAGGGATATGTTCCTAAACCAAATGAAGGAACAGCAACTTCTGAGCAAAGAAGCTATTATCCAATCCATAATTGGATCATTATTATATTTAACTCTTGGAACTCATCCAGATATTGCATTTGCAGTAATAATGATGTCGCAATTTATGGTTAATCCTTCTGAAGAGCATATCCAGAAGGCATTATACATTATCAAATATGTTGCCACCAACATTAATGGCAAAATAGTGTATAATGGGAAAGAATCATGAAGGTTTCATTGCATATTGTGATGCAGACTTGGGCAGGTGACCAGATAATAGAAGATCAGTCACTGGATATATAGTAAAACTAGCTGGAGGACCAGTTAGTTGGGTTTCAAGGAAACAAAAGACAGTTGCTCTGTCATCGACAGAAGCAGAATGCATGAGTCTGTCTGATACATCAAGACAGATAGTCTGGATAGAGTCTTTATTCCATGAAATTGGAAAGACTATAAAGATGATTCAATTAGGAGTGGATAATCAAGGAGCAATCTTTTTAGCTTCTAACCCTGCTCAAGAGCATAGATCTAAGCACATAGATATCTGCTACCACTATGTTAGAGAAGTGCATAGAGGAAGGAAAAGTGGAACTTGTGTATATTCCCACAAATCAGCAACTTGCTGATATCTTGACTAAAAATTTGTCTTTTGATAAATTCACAAAGTTAAGATCTGAAATTGGATTAGTGATTTCTCAGCATGGGGGAGTGTTGAATAAATAATGATCTGGAGCATTGAGTATTGAACTCATAGCTTCATATATTATATCGTTATTTATGTATGCTCACTAAATCACAAATATAATCTGATATTTGTACACTGTTGACACTTTTATAGTGTTTGACAGATATTATAGAGTTTCATCCCAGGAACAGTATGAAACGACAGTGTGTGAGAACACGATGCATGAAACATGCTTCACATGTCAAGTATTGACAGATTGCTGTAAAATGCGCAGCAATATGACACCATGCGCAGCAGGTATGGTGCAATGCGCAGCAGGGAGCTGCGCATTACTAGATATAGGTATATTAGATGTAGTTACATGTGATTCCTGTAACTGTATATAAGCAGCACTCTCTGTACTGCTAGAATACATCTCCTGATCTATTGCATAGTTGAGCCCTAGCTCCTAAGCGTTCTTAACAGTACTCAGTAAGTCCCCTCGCTTACTAAGCATCGCTCTGTGCTGCCGTTGCTCGTTTCAACACAAGGAACTAGACAGACTTCAACCATAGGCCAGATTTGTGTCATGCACACATGCGAGGTCTCCAGCATAGTGGCATATGTGCAGTGCCACATTCTTCTGCTCCAGTACTGAAGCCTTACAAAGTCGAACCCAACAGGGGGCTTTTATATGCTGTGGTCTTGGCTGCCAGTTAATCCATTTGAGCCTCTCTTCAACCAGTACAAACCAAATGTCCAATGGATGATAAACGGTGGACAAGTTAATGCATAGTTTCTCTATGTCTTCATGCCGGTTTGATTCAACCAATAACCAAGAACATGATTTTGCTGGATAAATGACAGATGCAGCATATCGGGGACAGACACAGAGGCAATCACAGAAGAGGTCAAAACTCTCTAATTCATGCCCTTCCTTAAGAGAGGTGTTCACCAACATTTGCAAAGAGAATGAGTTCATGTACATGAACCCGAATGCGCCACATGCCGATATCTGCATCATTGGGTAGGCACGACATGGTCTCTATAATTCCCTCAACAGTTTCATCATCAATTTGCCCATCCAAATCCCTTGCTTGATCCCCGTCCTCTTCATGAGTGATTCGATGTGCTTCATAGCAAGCGATGACCGCTTGAAGACATGATTGGATACACGGTGCCTCAATCACGGACGTCGATGTTATTGTAGTGGATGATACATCAGATGACCTGTGAACTGTTGAATCATCAATAAAATTGTTGGAAGCTGCTCCATAAATCAAGCATTGATATGTTTGGAAAACGAGATTGGGTACCACAGTCATCTTCGGAGTACTCGCTATCATCATAATCTTCAGCCTCCAAGTCTAAGAAAGTGCTAGTGCCAAGCTTGAAACATTATCCATCAGTTTGTTTCTCAATAGCATAGGTAGTACAGACCTCATCTGTTCGCTGACACTTGTGGCTGGCTGTGTTAGGACCACGCCTAAACACAACCTGAAGACTTAAGAGTGGGGCTTGTTAAGCCAAAGACAAGAACATTTTGCTCAAGTAGCTGTCTAGGTACGACAAACTATCTAGAGTCTTAGGGACTCGCTACCTAAGACTACAACCCTTATAAACCTCTCTCCTGGTCTGTGCACAGTCAGCGTGCAGCTAAAGTCCCTCACAATAGAGACGATGTGCAGCAGCTAGATCTGCGCCCATATGACCTTACTTGGAGACCTTCTCTCACTGTCCTTCCATATATGGCCATGCCTATTGTTGTGCGTCTTGGCCAATTCCCATCTACGCTGGTACCTAGTTGTTGGTACATCTCGGTGTTCCCATGTCATCCCTCTGGCGCCATGCTGCTCATGTATCCTTCCATGGTGTAGGCCCATCATTGGGCCGTTGTTCCTGTCGGCACTTGGTATGTCCATAACCAATGCTGACCTAACCACCTTCTGTATAAGGGTCGCAGTCCTAGTGTAGTCTGTCCCTGTGACTAAGGTATCGTCTGAGTCCTGTATCCTATCGTTTGAGCATAGTGAAATAGATAAAAAGAAAAGAAAAATAGAATCCGACTCCCTATGTCCATATCTTCATTAGTGTCATCGACGTTGTTACTGTGAAAATTGATGGGGACGAGGTATGCTCATAACATCACCCCCCCCTTAAGGCCTCGCATCCCAAGAGGCTGATCCTGCTGAGTCCACATAGTGTGGATCTCTCTTCATTCGTTCATAAAAGTGGGCAAGGCACTCCGCTTGTTCCTCAGGCGTCAAGCCTGATCGTTCTGAATCGATATCTTCCACCTCCTCAATGGTGGTTTTCCATGTTTTCTGTGTAGGATGTGCAACGCCCTTGATCCTTTTTTGTCAGTCCTCATCTGACTCACTGCTTTCCTTAGCAACCACTGGTGGTCCTGTTTGTTTTAAGATTTTCTTTTTTAGACACTTGGTGTCTTTCTTGTGCGCTCTGCGCTCCTCTTCTAACTCTTCTTTTTTGCCCCTTTGTGGGAAATTAAGCATGGGTGACCGCCCGCTGCGCTCCAGGTCTCTGGAGAACGTCCCATCGGTGTCGTCTGGCAATTCCATGATTGCCCTCCTGTCTCCTTTCCAGTTGCGCCATCTGCGCTCCATATTCTCTAAATATTTTGGGCCGAAACGGCCATCGTCCCAGCCGAAAAGTCTTTTATCTTTCCAATGTGTCCCTCAACTTTGTTTGTGCCTTGGCGCACTAGGGGTTGGTTGAGGGATTGTCTCGGTGTACTGAATGTACACCTTTCCATTCCTTAGGTTCCTTATGAGCTTAGGAGCCTTAGGGTTTTCTTTATGGAATTTTTTAACTTTTGCTGGTGCATTGGCAACGTTTCCAGCCGGTTCCCAAGTGGACTCTTCCACTGGATAGTTTTTCCATTTAATGAGGTATTCCAGCCTCACACCTCCTCTTCCGCTAATGTGGCTTTCCATTATTTCTTCAACCTTGTATTCATCCTCCTGGGACTCCTCTACCATCTGCGTGTCCTTCTGCACTGCTGCTTTTGCTTTTTGTTTTGGAAACTCCAGTTCCCTGTATGGCTTTAGCAAGACTTCGTTAAAGACGTTGTAGACCTTCCATGCGGCTGGTATTTTTAGTTTATATGAGGATTCGCCGACTTTGGTGAGGACTTCTAATGGGCTGACAAATTTTCCATCAAGCTTTTTGGTTGCTCGAATGACTGGTAAGTTTTTGGTGCTGAGATAAACCTTGTCGCCAGGTTTATATTCCCGTGCTGCTTGACAATGTGCATCATACCGCTCTTTCATGATTTGAGCAGCTTTCTCCAAAGCCCTTTTTGCCTTTTCATGCACATCTTCCAGCTCCTTCACCAGTTTTTCCACAGCTACTGCCTTCGGCGCATAGGTGGGATCTAGACCCTTATTTGGGTGTTGTCCGTAATTCATAAAGAAGGGCGTAAAGCCTGTGGCCGAATGTACCTGGTCATTGTGGCAGAACTGTGCCATGGACAACCAATCACTCCAGTTATCTTGGCGATTGTTGACAAACATGGTCAGGAATTCCTTTACTTCCTGATTTATGCATTCTGTCTGTCCATCCGTCTGGGGGTGATAGGCCGTTGATCGGTTGGCCTGGATCCCCAACATCCTGTATAAGTCCATCATGAATTTTGAAGCAAACTGAGGTCCTCGGTCGCTTATAACCTTTCTTGGGAGTCCATGCTCCTGAAATACGTGGTCCCTGAACAGCGCTGCTGTTCCCTGTGATGTTATTTCTTTTACAGTGGGCAGGAAGTATGACTTCTTTGTAAACCTGTCCACCACTACCATAATCGTATCATTCCCTTTTGACATAGGGAGGGGTCCCATGAAGTTGACTGATATGACTTCCCATGGTTCCGTTGGGACTTCAGTGGGTCTAAGAGGTGCTGCTCACGCTTGTCGATCCAGTTTTGCTTTTTGACATGTTTCACATCCCAGAATGTATTTTTCTATGTCTTTGCGCATATTCGGCCACCAGAAGTTTCTCGTCAAAGACTCCAATGTCTTTGCAACCCCAGAATGCCCCCATGAATGATGGATTGCAATGATGTCTTCTCGCAATGCCATGACTGCTGGTACATATACTCATCCCTTCCAGGTGACGAGTCCTTTTTCATATTTGTATTCCCCACCGGCCTCTCCGAGGCCCTTGACAACCTGTGTCTCCCATTGCCGCTTGGGCACGTCTCTGATATCTTTTACAATGTCATCAATTGCACAATCATCATCGTATACTTGTATGAAGAGGTGTTCTTTTAGCAGAACCACCCCTTCATTGTCGTTTTCTCCATGGGTATGTCCTGCCTGTCATGAGAGCAAGTCCGCTTTTGTGTTGGACTTTCTGCTCCTATGCTTTATGACAAAGTTGTACTCCTGCAAATCCGTCACCCATCTTGCCTGCTGGCGATTTAAGTTCTGTGCTTTTCTGAAGTATGTTAAGTTCTGGTGGTCTGTCAAAACTTCGACTGTGTGCTTGGCCCCTTTGAGATAATGGGACCATTCATAGAAAGTGTGCATAACTGCGAGCATCTCCTTGTTGTAGATCTCATAGTTTCGCTCGGCATCATTTAGGGATTTTGAGATGAAAGCCACAGGCTTCCATATATCGTTTTCCACTTGTTGCAACAAAATTCCCCCAATGGCAAAGTCAGAGGCATCCACCTCTACTCGAAACTGTCCATCTTCGTCAGGGATCTGCAACACCACCTCTTCTGCTATAGTTTTCTTTAGCATGTCAAATGCTACGTCCTGAAGTTCTGTCCATTTCCATTCATCTTTTCCTGTGAGATGAGTCAGGGGTTTGGCTGCTTTTGCAAAGTCTTTGACGAAGCATCGGTAAAAGTTTATGAAGCCCAAGAACTGTTGGACTTCTTGCTTGCATGTTGGCTTTGGCCATTCCGTTACTGCCTTGACCTTGGCAGTTTCCATTCAAACAGAGTTTTCGCTGATAACAACTCCAAGGAAATCCATTTCCTTTCTGTTGAAGAAACATTTTTCGGGTTTAGTGAGAGCTTATGCTCTTCCAGTTTAGCCAATATACGGTTGACCTGAACTGTATGTTCCTCTTGATTTTTTGAAAATATGAGGATGTCATCCATGTATATGACGACCCATCCTTCTGCTATCTCAACCCTAAAGATGTTGTTCATCATGGTTTGGAAGGTGGCGGGCGAATTTGTGAGCCCAAAGAACATAACCAAGGGCTCGAAGAGTCCTCTATTGGTTTGGAAGGCTGCCTTCCATTCGTCTCCTTCTTTGATGTGTACGTTGTTGTATCCCCAACATATGTCCATCTTCGAGAAGACCTTCGCCTGTGACAATTTATCCACCAACTCTCCGATAAGCAGTAGTGGATATCGGTTCTTGACCGTCATCTCGTTGAGTCACCAGTAGTCCTGTACCAGCTGTAATTTTCCATCTTTCTTCTTTACAAAGAAGAAAGGTGATGCCATGGGTGATTTACTTGACTGGATTCTGGGCGAATCCAGGTTCTCTTTCAAGAATTCATCCAGTTGTTGCTGCTCATCTTGATTGAGCAGATAGATTTTGCAATCAACTGGGTTAGACCCGGGAATCAACTCTATGGCGTGATCCCATCGCTGCCGTGGTGGTAGTTCATTGAAAGTTTCTTTCTCGAAGACTTTGCGATGTCCTAAGTAGTGTCTGGGGACTGCCTCCTCCAGAGTTCGTTTTTTTGTTTTTTCTGCTTCCTCTGCAGCTATTTTCGTGGCCGTTGATGCGTAGGCCCGTACGTTAAGTTCTGATTCGCCAATGTGAACTGCCAATAGTCGATCCTCTGCCTCTAGATCATCATCTATGTCCATTTCGTCTTCGGGTTCCTGGACTGAGGAACCTTTCCAACAAGTGCCCAGGCAATGGTTAAACTCCAGTGTCTGCTTTTTCCAGTTGATGGTTGGATTATGTTTCCTCAACCAATCAAAGCCTAGGAATATACTGGTTTTCGAGAGGTGTGTTACTGTGCATTCGATGACTTCCTCATGTTCACCAATGCGTAATTTTATTTTTGCCATATATTCTAAGGCACCTCTCGAGTTCTTGGTTCCGTCTGCGTTGTACACGGAAATTGGTCGGACCAAACGTTGTTTGGGTATTTGGTGCTTCTCTACGAAGTCGGTGCTAATACAGGTCCCTGTTGCCCTGGAGTCTAGTAACATTTTAACACGGATGCTCTTTGATCCGTCCATTCTTGTTACAACCCCGGTTAGATCTATTTCATGGTATCCTGTCCCCTGTACTATTTTTCTTTGTAAATGTTCTAAATTCCATATAGCATCGACTTCGGTCATAGCATTCAGATCATCTACCAGATGTCCATCTACTTCTTTTATTCTTTTAGTGTCTACCCATTGCTGTAGACATTCCACTGCTATTTGCTTGGGTTGTTCCCAAATCCTTCTCAACATCCACTGAGGTGTCCATACTGGTAATCGTTGTCCCTTTTTTGCACTCACTCTTAGGTTTCTCAAGTGATGTATATTCCCTCTGCATTCGTAAAGTAAATCATGCATGTTAATTTGGGAGTCTACTAATACATCACTATTCGAAACCCGAGTAGCAGCCAGCAGTGCTGAGTGCTCACCTACTGGCTTTCCGCAAAATCCGAGACCTCCTCTATATGTCCGACTGGAGTCATTTCTCTATTGTTGACATATCTGATCACCTGTTTTCCCTTATCTTCCGTTGTAATGCTTTTTGGTTTTCTACATGTCCATGCAACATGACCCTTCTCCTTGCATTTGGGGCATGTTAATTTGGCATGTCGTTTCTTTGCCCAGCATTCTTTTACTAGGTGTCCTTTCTTTCTACAATAAGAACACAATTTTTTGTCCTTTCCATCGACGTCCATTGCGTTAGGATCAGATCGACTTCCTGATGCGACCGGCGGTGGTGCTCTGAATTGCCACTGAGGGCATCTGTTTGGTGCTGGAGCTCGTTCTCTGTACTCTTTTTGTCCTTTAGAGAATCTGTAGGCTTCGTTCGCTTTTTGATAAGCTCTTGCGAGCACCGTGACTTGTGTTTGGATCTGTTGTAATGTAGCATTGTCTGCTAATCCTCCGTACTGGATGAGTTCTCAACTGAGAGCTGGGTTAAGATGGTTTGTGAACTGGGAAATCAAGGCTTGATCATTCCAGTCTGTCAATGAGGTGAGGGAGTTAAACTTGATGATGTAGTCCTCTACGATCATCGTCCCCTGTTGTAGTTTTAACAGTGCCTCAATAGCCTTTTCCTTGGTCTCAGTTGACATGAAGAAGTTGTGCATTTGCTGCTTAAAGTCTATCCAATCCATGAATGGGAATTGATTTTCCAGTGGTCATCTGACCCATGCATTGTTATCATCCGTGCTTTCTCCTGTATTGAGTTGGTTCCATTCCAACTCTCTACTCCAGCTGTTGTTGTCTATTTTGTCCTGGTACTCCTGTTGTGCTTCCTGGAATGCTTTAAGTTTTACCCCACTCCAATCAGCTGCTCTGTCTCCTTTTCCACCTTTAATTCTATATAGGCAGATTGAGACTTTTTGTTTGGGATCCGTTTCGTTTGCCAGCATGAAGTAAGTATCCATCTGTCGCAACCATCCATCCACTGTTCGAGGATCTCCTTCATAAAAGGCAGGCATTTCGGCCTTTGTAAGAGGCCCGGGTTCTCGACGATTTGATCTTTGATATTTGTTGATCATTGCCGCCAGAGCTTGACCAGCACTGGTGATTGCCCATTGTCTCTCCTCTGCCTGTCGATGAATTTCATTTTCTCGGGCAGCCACTGCTGCTGCTGGCTGTGTGTCTGGTAGAGGCTCTATCGTTTCCGTATCCTGCCAGTGCATCCGCCATCCCATCACTGCATGGTATGCGTGGGTGATCATGTCTACAGTGAGCCTGAAAGGAGTCATGCCTAGCTTGTAGTGACTCATTCCTTCTCGGTTGAGACACTCGACGTGGAACCATCCCCTGCAGTTGCTGTTATATTTTTCGATGTGCAGAGTGGTCTCCTTGTTGTAGGCTTTCTGGATGATAGTAGTGACCTCGGTTTCTCGTAGATTGTGGTCCCAAGAGCAGATTTCTTGAATCTGAGGGTAAGCCGGCCATAGGAAGTCATCCCAAAACTGTTTTTTGATTAGAACCAGGTAACAGTAACCTGGTATGTCTGGGTTGAATCCGCTGTTGGCCCAGGACATTTTTGGGTAAGGGTAGGGCAACCATGCCTCCCTTTCAACGATCCTTCGCCACTGCTCAATTTCCCTCTTTTTATGAGCATTGTTTGCTCCCTGCGGATACTCTTCATATTCGAGAGCCAATCTGCCATAGTGGGTACACCACCATGCCAATGTGCTGCGTCACCTCCTTGAGTGACGACTCATGCCGTGTTTTCCTTTGTGCCCTGTGCTGCCACTGTGTATGACCACGCTGGTTGCACAACAGGTTTGGGTTCTATCACTGCTGGGTATGTTCGTCCAGCGGCCTCTGCATAGGCCTGTTCAACCATGACTGTTGTTCTAAGGTTGACTCTTTTGATTGGAGTTTGGGCGAGCTTTCGCTGTGCTGCCCTTCTTTTTGACTTGGACTGGCCACCGAACCGTACTGTCCATGTGTAGTGGGAGACCTTGTGTAGGTCCACCAACTCGTCCCAGGTGTACTCGATATCATCTCGTCATACAGCTGACTCCCCTACAATGTGACACTGCCCAGGTCGGATGCTATCCTGGATGGTGAAGACCACTGTGTTGTCACGAAGCTCCAGTTCCCAGTTGACAATATCATAGAGGGTAGGCCAAGCTGGCCAGTTGTACTTGTCATAGTACTCCTCTTTGAACAGGTACATGTAGCAGTACCCGTTCTCCCTCCACTGGTTTGGTGCTATAGGACTCCTGGCTCTGGGCCCTGGGAGGTGTGCTTTGACATTTGCACACCACCCTAGGAGTCTAGCTTTGTGGTCATTCCACGAGTCCTCTCCAATGTCCTTAAAGAAGTGCCCTAGTCCAATAGAGCAAAGGTGAGGTCGCGGTTCAGTGACAAGCCATTCTGGTGTCCTGGCAATGATAGCCCCAGGTGGCTTAGTGATTAGAAGGGGGTCGAATCGAATCCCCTTGCGGCGTTCTTCCTCTTCCTGCTCATGCTTCCATTTAGCATAGCGGGTCGCTCGTATGTTCCCATTCATTGCGTGCATCCACGCATTCCAGTCTGCATGACTCATTGTCATGCCCTCATGTTCATATAACTCCTCTATGTGGTGCGCACATTGGAGTCATTCGATTGCTACCTGGTAATGCTGGATAGCCTTGTCGCTGTTATTGATAAGAAGGAGCCACTGGTTGTACTTTGACAAGACCAGGGCTAACCAGATGGGGTTGGAGGTATCCCCCTTGTACTGAACCTCCAGTAGTTCAATGAGGGTTTGATATTCCCTCTCAGCCTTCCACATTGCATGTTTGGCCCGTAAGACTGCACGAGTGGCAGCTTGTTCCATAAGTAAGGCCTCCCAGGCCTCCTTCTGTTCTAGCTCTTGTTGAGCTTCCCGCTCCCATAGGAGGATCTGCACCTGAGCATGTTCGAGTCGTTGGGACTCCTTCCGGTACTTCCAGTATAGCCGGACATGGTTATCATATCGGCAAATGACTGTGTCGCCAATGAATTCTCTGGGTCCCGTCTGGACCGTGTCATAGATTGTCACCCAGTCTGCACCGAAGATGCACCCGATCTCTGATAGTGTCGCCTGGGTGTAGGGTAGTATGTATGTAAACAAGCACTGCATCGTGTCTCATTTGGATTCTGCTGTAATAAAATCTTCAACCAAGTTCAGGCCTCCACCGACACTTGATCCGTTCTTCTGGCTGTAAATCTGCACCAATCGATGATGTCCCTTGGGAAACAAGGGAGTTGTTGTCTGCTGCATCATGGGTCCGAAAGCTGTCAATACACATGTGCCTGGCAATTCGCCCTAATGTCCTTGTGCCTAGTTATCAGCCCCGATAACAAAGTAGGGGCTGCTAGTACAGAGGGTATGAAGGGACTTTGGTTCAGCCTTGATACACAACATATACCAAGTGTTTTCACTCGTTCCTGAGCTTTTTGGCAATAACGATATACTAAGCTTGGGGCACGTCTGTGGTCTCCTGCCTATGCTCTCCCGACACTCTAGTATTCTCTTTCATTACTGTTTTGTAGACAGACCCAAAGGGTGTATTGAGGACGTCTCATTCGACGCCTGTTGACAGCACTGTGTCATAGTCACCTGGAGAGGTTGTGGGCTGTGTGGTTACTACCTCTCAGAATAAAACTAGGCCGTTGGGGTTCTGAGCAACGACGAGCCAATCGTGCTTGGTGCTAACCAACGGGGTAGAGTAGTATAAGACTCTAGATTATGTTAGGACCACGCCTAAACACAACCTGAAGACTTAAGAGTGGGGCTTGTTAAGCCAAAGACAAGAGCATTTTGCTCAAGTAGCTGTCTAGGTATGACAAACTATCTAGAGTCTTAGGGACTCGCTACCTAAGACTACAACCCTTATAAACCTCTCTCCTGGTCTGTGCGCAGTCAGCGCGCAGCTAAAGTCCCTCACAATAGAGACGATGTGCAGCAGCTAGATCTGTGCCCATATGACCTTACTTGGAGACCTTCTCTCACTGTCCTTCCATATACGGCCACACCTATTGTCATGCATCTCGGCTGATTCCCATCTATGCCAGTACCTAGTCATCGGTACATCTTGGCGTTCCCATGTCGTCCCTCTGGTGCCATGCCGCTCATGTATCCTTCCATGGTGTAGGCCCATCATTGGGCCGTTGTTCCTGTCGGCACTTGGTATGTCCATAACCAATGCTGACCTAACCACCTTCTGTATAAGGGTCGCAGTCCTAGTGTAGTCTGTCCCTGTGACTAAGGTATCGTCTGAGTCCTGTATCCTATCGTTTGAGCGTAGTGAAATAGATAAAAAGAAAAGAAAAATAGAATCCGACTCCCTATGTCCATATCTTCATTAGTGTCATCGACGTCGTTACTGTGAAAATTGATGGGGACGAGGTATGCTCATAACAGGCTGTGCCTGAATCTTGTATATGTTTGTTCGACTACCAACCAAATGTAGTGCTAGCTGCTTGACGGACCCTCTTCGCTCACCATTATATGTTAGAATAAATACTGTCCTGGTGACAACCTGGACCTCTCCACAGCATCTAAGAGTGCGAAGGGAGAGTAGTGATGACAGAGTATATAGACTGGGTCAAACTGATAGGGAATCACCCTATTGGTTGTCTACCTATATACATTTTGTGTTATCTACTCAAGGTAGCTAACCGAGGTAATCTGTGGGTAGCATATATGACAGATAGCAATAATAGTTTACTCTGGAATCTAGATTCATGGTCCTATCAATTAGATCGTGTCTCGAATCCCAACATTATACACAATATTGCGTGCTTGTGGCATATCTTCTTGTTTCTGCAAAGAGTCGTGTCAGACATACCCCACCCAGAAAACACGACCTGAGTACTAGTATAATGGGCCATATTGCTTGACCACAAATGCCTGGTGTTCATGGATTCACTTACATTGAAAGCAGCTACTCTACTACACTACGAGCAAAACACAAATGTACACAACAGGGGAGAAAAGTCTTGCATGAGTTTTGGACTCCGGCTTATAAAGAAGCACAAAGTTTGTTAGGGTAACAAACAGATTAAAAAGGCAAAAGAAATCCCATAATCTGGCACAATCAAACCACTATTTGGATCCCTAACAATCACACGCAGGCTATATAAGCAAGGTCTGGGAAGTTGAATCGGTTTCTTTCGCCCCATTCCTTCATTGCCCCCTCCTTCATTGCCCCCTCATGAGTTGCTACCCCTGCATTTCTCTGCCTTGTCCATTGAGTAGATACATAAGTAGCCAGCCTTTCCCCCATACCTTAGAGTATTGAAATTAGAATACCAAATGAGACTGTATGCAGAGAATGTTTGTAACGAAAAATTATATGTTGGCAGTGTTTCCCCCCCTTGGTACAAGTAAAACAGTATGGCATATTCAATAGCTCATGTGCTCATGCATTGCATTTCAGTGTTCACTCGCTGTCATGAGCGATTTTAATCACACCGTCTAGATTCACTTTGCTTACAACTAGGTATGATATCCTTGAAATTAGTGGATTCACTCATAACCGGATATTATTGGACTCATGATAGTGTCCCAGGTTGGATCTGACATCTGTATTGTACAGATTCCACATTGCTGCGCTTCCCTGTGGACGCAAGTTTGAGATGGCAGCTTCGATGGCGTTATTGGGCATATTCCTGTTCTTGGTCACAACGAGCAAGACAAATGCAGCATTGCTGGGCTATTCTTGTGTGACAGCACTGACTGAGTGTGTTTCCTTTTCAAGGAAAAAATGTCAACTGATTGTCTTACCAACAGGAATGTACATTTTCTCTCTCCCTCTCTCCTTGATTGGAATGGCTGACAATGTGGGGCTGGAATAGATATGTGGTGTGTTGTACGCGCATACGCCCGAGGTCTTCCCAGCACCACAGCATGGTACAGGCGATGGGCTTGTCAACATTGGCAATGCCAGAGTGGATGCAGCTTGAACCCGACCCTGGGATTGCCACGTCTCTCCTTGGCGGAGTGTGTCTCTCCCCATAGGCCTCACCCACCCCTACCAAGTGTTGATGGCCTGAGTAATGACCATTCTGAGGACTCTACTAGGTATGTTGTCATGGTATTAATCTGAATGTATGAGACAGAACTTTTATATTATAGCCATAATGCTACATGACCTTGGCTTACTGTGTACTCATATGCATGCCTCCTGTTTTTTCTTTCCCAGCCCCAATTGTTTCATCGCACTCTTGATACATATCTGTAACTGCGAAGTATTACCATAAATGGTTGGATCCAGACTTTCAATCGCCTCCAGAGGTGTATCAATTAGCTGACCTAAATCATCATACAGGTCTTGCAAGTTAGCATTGTCTAAAAACAATCCGCTCCTCTTCTTTTTCTGGATGTGCATGTATACGTCTTTGGCCCACAAATAATTGCTGCAATGATTGTGGAACGTCTTGGAGCTGTAGAAACCTCGTTTGTTGAAATAATCGATGATGTTGGATATTGATATTGCTGGTGTACTGGGGCCAGCACTTTGGTGTCTCATAGGGGTACCATGGCCAAAAGGGATCTTCACAATGCTGCAAATGCTTTCCACAAGACATGCAAACACTGTTTCTGCAAAGGCAGTATGTAATCTCATCGTTGGGAGTATAACTTTTTCGAAGAGTTCTTCATGTTGAGGATATAAGATGGACCACACAGCTGCAGTAATTCCAGATGCTTCGTATTCTGGAAGCTCAATGTTGGGGCCTATGCCTCCATTTAGGCCCATTAGAAAGGGGTTCTTGTTGATGGGTGATGCAATGGTGGAGCCCAGACTGGGCATGATCAGTTCCTGATCAGGTCTGTGAGCAAGTTATCAGCAGATGATACAGATGAAGTGACCTTCGTGCCTATGTATAGTATTGGGGGTGGGCAATGCTCTGTAATATACGCAGGAGCGTGACGTCACGCACGTGACAAAATGTGTCACAAATCTTGACCCACTCGACATTTGAGAAAAGCATAGTCCCTGAAGTGTCAATTCAGGTTCCACATGGTACTATACAATTATTATAATGCATATACTGCATATATCCAAAGTCTGGTGCTGAGATATGGATTGAGGAGCCTGCCATGATGACATTATTGTATCACATCCCAGGTAAATCTTCCCATTCATCATCACCATTGTCCTCAATTCCCATAAAGTCAAAAATCTCTTCTCCTTCCTCATTTACCTCCTCTTGACCTTTATAAGGGTCCCATTTACCTGCATGATATGTATCAACAGCATCCTGCAATGCCTTCTTGAGATCTGCAACTTTGTTTCTTTTGGTCAAATCTTGCATGTTTGGGGCACCTGCAGCCTTGAAGGCACTAAATTGATTCCTGAGATTCTCTCCAGCAAGTTTTACCACTGCATCTCTGTCTAAAAGGAGTGTGATACTTGCAATCTTAGCAGCATTCTTTGCAACTTTCTCCTGTCATTCTTGTGCTGCTTGCTGCTTCCTAGCTATTTTTTCCTCTGCAAAGTTGATTATCTCAAATTTTCTTTGTCTGTCAACACCTTTAAGCCCTCAGGCTTCCTAGTGTATAAATTTGAAATCCTCAGGTGCAGTAAACTTTGCTTCCATGAATGCCTGGGTTTCATTGTGATGAAACATTGCTTGTGCATTATATTGAAGACCAGTTATCTGTGGTTGCCTCCTCATCAAAACCCTAAATGAACCAAGGGCTCCTTCATTAACATCATTTGTGGTTGGATGCCATGCCATGTCTTTTTCAACTGTAGTTGCTTCATCAATTAAACCACCTGGTGCAAATTCTGATGTGAAGCACTTCCATCCCCTAGCAGCCCCTTTAAAGAACCTCACAAGGAGTGGTTGTAAGTAAGGTAATTCTGGTTTCATCTTCTGTATGGCATTTATAACTTCAGGTGACTTCCAAGGTAAGCCATTCACTGTACCCTTTTCATGAGATACATCAGGACCAATCAGAAATGTAGGGTTTCTGGCAATACTGTTTATATGAGCATAGACTTTATGATGAAATGGGCCCATGTCCAGCATGTTACTCTGCTTTCCACAAATTTCATTCATATATGGATGACTAACAGATTGGGCATAAATGGCTAATACTGCAAGTTCTGTCAATGTTGCTTGGCAGTGTAAGGCATCCCATAGATAAAATTTTTTCCATGTGACTAAACTGCTTTGCCTGCTTTTTATTGACAGAAAATTCCAAATATTTCAGGATTAATTCCTTGTGCACCAGTAAAACACCAGCAGCCTCACAGTATGACTGATAACATGTGTTGGAGGTGTCAGGGAGAGTGAACTCAACTTTGGTTTCCTTTTCCCACCAAAAATGAAACTGATTATGATGTCCTTTCTTATCATCTTTGTGATTGAGTATTGCACCAGCTATCTGTGCAGTTTTTATGCCACCCTTTGCAGTCATTTCAAATGCACATTCTTGTGCTGGAGTTACAGCATCCTGGTTATGAGAGATCTCCTTCAACACAGCTGCATTGTCCCTGTTTGCCAATAGGATTGGTGGTGTAATATCATTTTCATCCCACCACATAGCCATCTCAGTGTAGCCAGCCTTGACTGTATTCAGGTCTTTGTGGCATCCACACCCAGCCCAAATAAAAAGCCTGAGGGTCTTTTTCTCAGCATCTGAAAGCATTTCATATGCATCTTTTCCAAGTTCAATGATGGCTTTTTCAGTCATCCTAGCTATTCTCTCTTTCTGTTCCTGTTCATGTAAAGCTTTCCATTTATCTTGACCACCCTGGTCCTTAACCATCTGATCATATGCCTCTAAGAACTTTGGCAATAACTCTGCATTTGTTGAACCAACAAGAATGTCTTCTCCAAGTTTCTGGTACATTGCTTCTATCTTCTTCCTTTCCAATGCTGCAACATCCTTTTTTTCCTTTGCACAATGGTCTGTAAGCATGCCAGCAAGTTTGGCAAATAAGTCAACTGTGTGGATAATACTTCCATTACATTGTCCCATAGGAGATCTATTGAATAAGTCTGTGATTGTCTCCAAAGTTTTGTCCCAGTCATTCAGTGACTGCTCACTTGTGCCATCAAGTGATGCCATGACTCCAAGAAAGCATGTAGCTTGCTTATTGGCACCATCACCATTGTAATCTTCAGCCTTATAATTCACATGACAAGAGATATAGTTAATATTACAATGGCTGGTGCCGTCAGCACTGTATGTCATAGCTAAATAAAATATGGTTAAATGTAATCAATCATAAGTTAATTAAAGAAACTGACTTTCTGCCTTCTGCATCTCATATCCTAGTTGGATTTGGGAAGCAACCCATCCTTCCAAAAGCACCCTGGAGACTGTTCTCCTACTGACATATCCAGCTGTTGTGGTGCCTGCGGATTTGAGAACAGCACATATCACATGACCAATGTAATCTTTTGAGCAGCCAGCTTTGACTAGCAATTGTATTAAGTTCCTTGTGTCCTCTGTATAAACTCCTTTACACATTACATTATGAACAGATTTCTCTTTAAGGACTTTTTCTCTAGTTTTTGTCATTGCAAGCTCCTTTCTTGCAGCTGCAAGTTGAAAGTGTCCTTTAAGCCTATGCACTTGCTTTTTACTTTTTCTGAGCTCTTTTCTTAGAGTATTCAGCTCCAGAGAACATGACTTAGCATGTCTTGTTATTCACTCCAGGCATGAGGAAAGATCACTCCTCAACCCTGCATTCTCCTTCTCCAACCTGAGGAGTGAATCTATAGCATGATTGGCACTAGATAAAATCTCCTTTTGATTTTTAGAATTTTCTAATGCTGCTGACTTCAGGAGATTGATTTGGTCCTCTAACATCTCCTTTTTCTTGATACCACACTGTTTAGCTTGTCTTTCAACATGGAGTGTCCTGTAGAGCTCCTGATACTCTGGCCTTTCCATGTCCAGATCATCTTTCAGCTGAGAGACCTTCTCCCTCTCATTTTGCAGAGCTATTTCAAGAGCAGCTGATTGACTCTTCTCATCAGCTAACTTGCTCTCCAGGTCCTCTTTCAGCTGAGAGACTCTATCCCTCTCATTTTGCAAAGCAATTTCAAGAGCAGCTGATTGACTCTTCTCATCAGCTAGCTTGCACTCCAGACATTGTATTGTCTCCAATGCCTCATCATAGCTGGACTCTAACTCTCCAAGAGTCCTCTCTGACTTGTTTATATCATGTTGAATTGCAGCTTTTGCCCCAGCATTAGCTGCATTCTGCTGTCTTGCTGCTTTTCCACCTTTTAGTGTCATTTAAGGTAGCTTTGTTCTATTATAGCATTAGTTTATGTGTATGTGAGTTAAAAGTATGCATACAATGAAGAGTAAGACTGTGGATGATGGTGGGAGGAAGGAAGAGTGGTTTGACATGCAGCAACCTCATGGCCAATGGACTGTGACATGGTGTGACGTCTCTGTCACAACACCACAAGACATTGCAAGAAGTGTACAGCACTCCAGACACATTGTATCAATTTGGTGTAAGGGAGAACATTTCTCAGTTTTATATTCTCTACAACTTGTATAGAGCAGATCTTTGAATTTCCTGATGTAATGCCCAGAACCATGCATCTGCAATGCCTGTTTGGGTGGTTAGACCAAGTATTTCAAAAATCTGCTTTGTAGACATTTTAGAGCATGGGGAACTGTAAAAGTTTCTTGCTTACCACAAGTGAATACAATGAGTCTAGAATGCAGGACACCCCTTGCAATTTCGCCATCACTTGCAAGGGGTGTACTGCATTCTAGACTCATTGTATTCACTTGGTGTAAGCGAGAAACTTTTACAGTTCCCCATGCTCTAAAATGTCTACAAAGCAGATTTTTGAAATACTTGGTCTAACCACCCAAACAGGCATTGCAGATGCATGGTTCTGGGCATTACATCAGGAAATTCAAAGATCTGCTCTATACAAGTTGTAGAGAATATAAAACTGAGAAATGTTCTCCCTTACACCAAATTGATACAATGTGTCTGGAGTGCTGTACACTTCTTGCAAGTTTGACCCCTGTGATATTTGGCAGGCAATATGCCAGTTGACACATTTCTGCCACCCCATATGTATAATTACTTTCATATATTCATAGATACTACATAATGTGTCAAGTCTGTGGCCAAGAACAAGTCACAAATGAGTTGTGGCAAGAGGCAAGCCGCTGGGTCAAGGATTCGGCGCGTCACACAGGTGTCACACAGATGTCACACAGGTCACGCATATGCGGAATTGCCCACCCCCAATAGCGGTTGGCTATCAGTGATGTGATACAACTCCATCAACTGATCATGTTCAAAGCTCTCAATGGTGGGCCAGATGGGCTTAGCCATATCCTGTTGGTTGGATACATGGCCAATAAGTTCCCATCCCATTTGCGAGGTTGCATATTTTAATGCGTCATCCATCATTGTAGGAATGCTTGCTGTACCCAGCCATATCTTGTCTTCCTGTTCCTGCCTGCTGCATAATGCATCCTGAACTGGGACCAAGGCAGAATCAGAACAGAATCGGATGTGTTTGTACACATCTGACACAGATGGGGCCGTTGGTAAGCGTGCTATTGATTTGGCATGGAGGATGTTGTTCAGACTGATTTTGAAGTAGGTTAAAACCACTGCATCCGTGTCTGATGTACCATAGCTAGTTGAGCTTGCTGCCTTAGCCTCAGACCTGCCTTTCCCTTTCCCCCCTTCAGGGATGTGAATAACACCTTGCAGCCTCAACAGCTCGAGCAAAACTGTTCAAGCTCTCATCCGAGTATTCAGGGATATTGAGGTGGTCAGAATTCCTGCCATCTGACATAGGATATTCGGTAAGATGAACAATGATCAAGGCAGTTGTTTGATTCATACCTTCAATATCCTCGGGAGCAGCTCTGTGTCCAGCTGTTGATCTGACCACTGATGAATGGGGTGTGAGCTTCAATCTTGAGTGTGACCGTCTTACTTACAGTCCTCAGTGTTTTCATTGTTGCTTTCATACAGACCCACTGAATGGGGTGAGTTTTGATCTTGAGAGTGACCATGTCACTTATGGTCCTCAGGTGCATTTTCATCGCTACTTTCACACATATCAGCCTCACTATCATTCATTTCCACTTGTCTAGTGTGAGTTTCCGATTGGCGTGTGATGGATGAGTGACTTACAGTCCTCAAGCGCTGTATTATCGGTTTCAGTACCATGTTCATCTTCAGACACATTGGATGAGCCAGCCAGTGTAGAAGAATTATATCTGCGCTCAGCCAATGTCATCAATGCCTCCATACATATCCAGATCTTGGGAGAGGAAAAATGGATGGTGCATTGCAGGGATGAGGATTTGTCATCCCCCAACATGCCTTGTGCGACTCACTCTTATGCATCACTGGTCAGTCTGCATGGTTTGTATGCCCTATGGTCAAAAGGCGTACTTACTGTGTGCCTGCAGCCAACAGCCTATGGCACCACAATGGAAATCATGGCAAGTCCCCTCATGGATTACAAAAGAGGTCAGCATGCTGATAAGACTGTAGAGCTCATATGCTGGGGCATCATATGCCATGCATTCATTGACGGCAAGACTTGTTTGGTTCCAGGTGCCATGTTTAGCATTAACAACCACGCAGCAACTGTTCTCGAACTATTTCTCAAGGCAATTGATGCACATGGATTGCCCAGCTGGGTCCGAGGAGATCATGGTACAGAAAATGTGGAAGTTGCGAGATATATGGAAGTTCATCGTGGCCCAGGCAGGGGATTGTACATTTGGGGCCTGTAAGTGAATAGGTTATAAAAATGCGCTGCCTATTGAAAGCTCAATCAAATAACAGGTCTAAGCATAATATTTGTGCAGAGCGCCTTTGGGTGGACTTGGTCCATGATGTGTCGGCCAAGTGGCATCATTTTTTCGAGGATCTTGAAGCCTATCATGGTTTTGATCCAGCTGAGCCATCACACAAATGGCTGCTACATCATTTGTTCGTCCCTGAGATGAATGTTGAGCTACAAGGCTGGGTACAGACTTGGAATGCACATAAAATGCAGCTCAATGGGGAGCGTAACAAATCACCCAGAGAGATGTTTTTGCTCAGCCTTGCAGAGCGCGAAACACCAGGGGCCATGGAAAGGATCATACACCAAGAAGAGCTTGTTGAGCATATAGCACATTTCGGCATAAACTGGGAACTCCTTCATGATGCTGAAGTCAACGATGGAGATATTAATGGTGCAAGTAATCAGAGACTGTTTGTACACAATCAACCTGAACAGCTCAGTGAAGTCAGATGCGAACCTCCTAACTGTCCACTGGCTGTTGCTGAGGTCAATCAAGTTGATGACATTCTCCATCGGGAATATGGGCCAACATCATTCCGAAGCATGACGGAGCATATATTGATTTGGGTTTGTGCACTTGCCCTTTGTCATGACATTGTTAATGACCATGATTGATTGGGATGATCTAGTGTACACATTTTCTTTTTCTTGTTTAGTCCCTATGCAGTGCAGGCACTTCCTCTAAGCTATGTAGACAACATATTAGGTGATATATATATTAAGAAGGACCTTTTAGTACTATTCATTATTGTTTGACACTCAGTTGAGAAAGATATAGTCAGTGTATCAGCCCCATGGGCGTACAATTCATTTGAGTATGATCCTTGTAGTCATTTTGGAGTTGAAGGCACTCACGTATTATAACAGGTCCTACAGATTGCATGGCAATTGGGATAATATACTAGGCAGGGTCTTACAATGAGTCAGCTACCTATGCAGGCTACAGGTCAAGCAGTGTTGAAACCTTTCTCCATAAAGTTGCCGAACATCCATTCATCAAACTTCATTACCCTATCGTTATTCATAGAGCAAGGCTCTAGCAATATGTTGCGTAGGTCTGAACCAAACCATACATCAACGCTGGAGAAGCAAGTCACTATTTTTATCATGCCACAAGACGAGTTGGAGTCAGGAATATATTTCAAGTGGATCTGCAGCTTGATTAGCCAGCATTATACAAAGGTATGCTAACCTACTCTCAACTTGTTGCTGGCATCTCTGAGCATTGATGACGCTGTGACTGTGTGGTGGAATAGAATGGCCCTATAAGCTTTGCTAGTTGTATGAAGAGTGTCTGTTTCAAATGGGTTCCTGGATCCTTTGAGCCATCAAAGAGTCTGAAGGATGAAAAGTTTGTAAAGTAGGCAGGATATGTGGTCAGTGGTGTTATCTCCAGACCATTCTATCCGGCTTATTACATCATCAGGGGATTCAATTTGACAGTTGTATACAGCAGCAAGGAATTGCAACAAGTCATTGCACTATATTATTCCCATTAATGGAGTATACATGTAGCTGTTGGAATGCTTACTGGTAGTAGCCTATCATGACCGAAATTGATGTTGAACCCATCTTGGAATGCCCAGAAGTCCCAATGATTCCAGGGATTGTGGTGGCCTATTAATATCTGTTATGAGCACACCTCATATTTTCAACTTTACAGTAACGACGTCGATGACACTTACGAAGATATGATCACGAGGAGTCGGAGGATATTTTTTATTTCTTTTTATCTATTTTACTTCACTCAAACGATAGAATACAAGGGCTGGACAAGACGCCACTAGGATGGGAACTCTGTGCGAATACTATGGCCCTTATATGGAAGGTGGTTAGGTCAGCATCAGCTATGGAGATAGACCGAGTGCCGACTTAGGAGGTGGCCCGATGATGGGCCTATGCCATGAAAGGAATCATGAGCGGCATGGCGCCTGAGGGGCGACATGGGAACGCCGAGGAGTACCGAGTCGACGGTATGGCGTGCATGGGAAAACCTGGAAGTACCAAGATATCGGTACAGGGAAACATGGGAACGGTTGAATGCGCAACACAATAAGTCGCAGCCGTATATGGAGAGATGACCCCGAGTATGGTCATATGGGTGCAGGATGGCTGCTGTGCTGAGTCGCCTTATTGTGAGGGACTTGTGCTGCGCACTGTCTGCGCACAGACCAGGGATGGGCTTTATAAGGGCCGTAGTTTAGCATAGAGAGACCTTAAGTCTCTAGATAGTCTATTGTCACTAGACATAGCTACAGAGCAATCAGAATCGTTTCAGACCTAACAAGTCACACTCTGAGTCGTATAGGTTGTGTCTAGGGCAGTCCTGACATAATCTAGAGACTTTCTTCTCTACCCCCACTGTGCTGTCTGTTAGGATCAATGCCCTTGGTTTGTTTATCGAGTCAACAATGATGACTAGAGCCTCGGTCTAATCCCAGTCACTGGACAGGAATGCTGTTCAATGTCGTGCTAGACAATGACGAAGGTAGTTCGAGCGATAAAGAGGACGAGAGCGAGAGGGTTGTTCAGTAAAGGACAATACTCGATTAAGTTGGAACTAAAGAACTACAGTACATGCGGAGGTTTATATACTGCCTGGAGAACAATGAAGAAGTATAAAAGGAAGTAAAATGAGGGGTAGTTCAGGCAGACGAAACGGGTATCAAAGCATAGCGACGAAGTGAAGAAAAGTTATTGTAATAGGTAAGCGTAAGAAAGAGAAGTCGTAACATTACCCCCTCCCTATGTGAGAAGTCACCGACTTCTTAAGGCCAACCTTGAGTTGTCCAGGCATGGTCTGCTCTAGACTTGTACCAGTGGACGATGTTCTCGATGTCCTTTTGTGCTGTATCTATGTGCCATCGTACGGAGTCGAGGGTGACTTTCAATTGACGAAGTTCACGGAGTGCAAGATCTCGTTCAGTGTAGGTCATGGCATTGGGGTCGGTGGTGAGGGTGAGTCCTACGAGGGCTCCAAGTGGGGCAGAGAGGTCTCGGAGATTGGCTGTAATGTATGAGGCTTCTAGAGAGGCGGCAGCGACGAGCGGGTTCGATCTGGGGATGGGTGCAGGAATGACTTCTTCTGCGATAGGTGGTTCCTCAACAAGTTCGGGCGGGTGAACGTGTAGATCATCGTCGGTGTGGATCGTCGTTTCAGTTTCGACGAAGATTTCGAGGGGTGGTGAGAGGACATCGAGCTCAGGGAGCTTTTCGGGAAAAGAATAGGCAAGGGTGAGGGTAGCGAGGAGGGTGGCGAGGATGAGTCCTCTGATGAGGACAGAGGGGAAGAGGGTGGAGATGAGGGCGACGAGGACGGCGACGAGCGAGAGCATCTTTGTGTTGTGATGTTGGTTGGAAGGCTAGGAAGTGGGAATCTCATTCTTTTATAGGTTGGCTTCATTGAAGTATTCCACATCCCAGAATGAATTGTCTGCATCAATAGAGAGGATGTTTCGTAAGAGTTGATCAGCCAATGCTTCTGGTCTGGGAGTATTAGGTTGTGTGGGAGGTCCTTCAGCCAAATATGGTTCGTGTAGTGGTCTAGGCGGAATTCGATGCGTAATCGTTCCCTGGTTTGTATGATGAATGATGCCCATGATCATTGGGTATCCAGGTTCCCATTCAAAGTTTCGGTAGTGGGGCAGTGGCGGCGGATTCGGGTATGGAGGTGGTATCCCTCTGTGTGGGATGTATATGTTATGAGCATACCTCCTATTTCAAACTTTACAGTAACGACATCAATGACAATCATGAAGATACGTTCACGAGGAGTCAGGGAATATTTTTCATTTTATTATATCTATTTTACTTCGCCAAAACGTCTATGAACAAGACTACGCAACGGGACTTAGGAGGATGGCCTACAAGAACTGCGGTCCCTATTAGGAAGGTGGTTAAGTCAGCATCGGCTATGGAGATAGACCGAGTGCCGACAGGGAACACGGCCCGATGATGGGCCTACGCCATGAAAGGAATCATGAGCGGCACGGCGCCTGAGGGGCGACATGGGAACGCCGAGGAGTACCGAGTCAACGGTATGGCGAAGCATGAGAATCGGCCAAAGACCTGAACAATAGGAAGGCCGCATGTGGACAACCCAGGAGTTGGGTGTGGGAGGAACTCTCCATGAATGGTTAGATGGGCGCAGATCGGCTGCTGTGCATTGATCCCGGCTTGAGGGACTTTAGCTGCGCACTGTCTGCACACAGACCAGGAGAAGCGGTATATAAGGGCCGTAGTTACAGTAGGAGACTCTTAAGTCTCTAGATAGTCTATTGTCACTAGACATAGCTTCTGAGCAAACATCTCTTCTTTGGCTTAACAAGCCCCACTCTGAGTTGCTTAGGTTGTGTCTAGGGCAGTCCTGACATAATCTAGAGACTTTTCTTCTCTACCCCGTTGACCCTGTCTAGCACCAAGCACGCCGCTCGTAGTTGCGAAAGACAATCAACGGCCTAGTTTCATCTTTGACGGTAGTAATCTGATTATCCCGGAACCATTGGCGACGCCAACCACGACATACTTTGACGGTTGTAACCTGATTATCCCAGGACTGTCGGCGACTTCGATTTCGACAGACCACTGTCAACGGGCACTGTTTAAGTGTCCTCAATACGCCCACAGGGGCCTGGCTACAAACCCAAACTTGGGTAGTCAACAAACAGTAACAGATGAGAGTACTAGCATTGCTGGGAGAGCGTAGGCAGGAGACCACAGATGCGCCCCGGGTGTAGTACACTGTTATTGCGGAAGAGCTCAGGAACGAGCAAAGAAACTTGATTTACGTTGTGTATCAAGGCTGATACCAAGTTCCTCACACACTCCCTGTACAAGCAACCCTACCTGACTTCGGGTTGATAACTTGGCACAAAGATAGTGAGGCGAATTGCCGGGCACACGTATCTCAATAGCTTGCGGACCCACGACACTGCAGACACTATCTCTCTTGTTTCCCAAGAGACGTCATCGACAGGCACGGATTTTCGACTGCCGAATGAACGGATCAAGTGTCAGTGGAGGGCCTGAACTTGATTGAAGATTCTTTTACAGGAAAGACCTACATCATCCCTCGTCACAATGAACTGCATGTTCAAATACATATTACCTCACGCCCAGGCGACACTTTCGAAGATTGGATGCATCTTTGAAGCGGACTGGGTAACCAATCACGATAGGGTCTCATCTAGACCAAAAGAAGTAACCGGCGATGTTATTTACCGCCGACACGATAACCATATACAATTATG
This sequence comes from Amanita molliuscula, assembly GCA_023014405.1. Lineage (NCBI taxonomy): Eukaryota > Fungi > Basidiomycota > Agaricomycetes > Agaricales > Amanitaceae > Amanita > Amanita molliuscula. The sequence goes on from JAEBUP010000022.1 coordinate 712,509, forward strand.
GTGGATGTTCTTGAAAGAACAGAAACGAGAAAGATGTGCACATGCACAACAACTTATCCGGCAACGAGAAGCCAAAGAGACGAGGATCCAGGAAGAGGCATGGAACGCCTTACTGGAACAATGGGCAGCCAACCGAGCTGCATTACGGGCAAAACGGGCCCTAGAGAGAGCAACGAGGGAATACCTTACCCTCACCAATTTGTTAAACGAATCATTCAAAGGGGATGCATCCAGTCCTATATGGAAAGCTATGATGACATCAAGATACAATCAATGGCTCATGCTTATCATCGATGGGGAAAAAGCTATCCGAACTACAGGAATAAAGCCCCACGCCATACAATACGAATGTCATGCAAAAGAACTATACAAACATGAGGGCATGACAATGGAACATGCCGACTGGAACACATTGATGCATGCGTTAAACAGAAACATCTTGCCAGGCTTCTGGTGGACAATTCGAATGGGCCCCATTCCTGAACAACTTGCACCTACAGTTCCAGGATTTTGTTATCTCTGCCTTATCAAGCCAGAGTACTGGAATAAATACGAGTGGCCCGCGTACCCGACCATCGAAGCTATTTGGCAGATGGAGAGACAATTCCGAGAAGAAGGAATTAGAACCAGGTGGACTGCCACAGCACGACCCGATGTCGTGCATGTAGGCCTAGAAATGGCTGACACCAACAGATGGGATATGGTGGAAAGGTTACTCACTAGCGGTCACCAAACACTCCGTGTTGGAGCAGAACAAATGGAGAACCCCGAAGTAGGCGAAATAATAAGCCTAGGGGAAGAAAGCGATACAGGACCATCAGAGCAACCAGCGTGATCGAACGTAGCAGCAGCTCTGGTGGAGATAGATCCTTGTTTACGAAACGGTCGCCCAGGTCTAACCGAACAACAACAGAACAAGTTACACCCGAAGCATCCAGGGTACTGTTACCTTTGGCTAGTAAAAAGAGAATATTGGAATTCGTACAAATGGCCAGCATACCCCACAATTAAGGAAATTTACGGATGGGATCCGGAACTCATGGATGAGTACCGACCCATATACTGGAGATGAACAAAGGGATGCAACCACATGTGGCATTGTGTTCGAGTCTCAGGGGAACCAGGAGGATGGCTGTGGATGAAGGAAATGATGTGGAATGGATACAGATCACACCGAGTTGGTGTAGGAACCTTTCGACTGACAGTTGATATGATTACTCAAACCTACCATGCACTACTTGGATGGAGAAACTATTGGGCAGACTCTGAAACATTGGAATCTCTTCCAGATACCCAACCTGCTGCAGCAGTAGCAGCACGGGAGAATGAGATTCACCGTCAGGAAGAGGATAGGCAGCGAGCCATCACCAATGCAGGACAGGCCCTTGTCGCCATAATAAACGAGTACCAACAGAGCTCTCGACCGGAACCGGGACCTCTCACAAAAGCAGAAATGCCCGACTATTACCAAGGGGATCCCAGGACAGTTGATGGCTGGCTATGTCAGATGGAAACCTATTTCATGCTGGCAAGAGAAGTAGACCCGAAAAGATGGATTTCCATATGTCTCTACTGGATGAAAGGCGGTAAAGGAGACAGGGCAGCGGACTGGAGTGGCGTCAAACTCAAGGCACTTCAGGAAGTGCTGGAGGAATACCAGGATAAAATAGACAACAGCGGGTGGAGTTCGCAACTCAATTGGCAACAGCTAAATGAAGGAGAGTCAACAGACAACAATCGAGCATGGGTGCGACGGCCATTAAATAACCAGTTCCCGTTCACGGACTGGGCCGATTTTAAAAACCAGATGCACGACTTCTTCATGTCAACAGAGACCAAGGAAAAAGCAATTGAGGCGTTACTAAAGTTGCGACAAGGAACGATGTTGGTCGAGGACTACATCATAAAATTCAACTCTCTTACCTCGCTCACCGACTGGAACGATCAAGCCCTGATCTCTCAGTTCCAGAGTAACCTCAACCCAGCCTTAGGACGGGATCTAATTCAATATGGTGGACTCCCAGATAATGCTACTCTTATCCAAATACAAACGCAAGTAACCGCACTTGCTCGAGCTTACAGGAAGGCCAATGAGACATATGGCTTCCCAAAGACACGACAAGAGTATAGGGAGCAGACCCCAAGCACAAATCCTCATCCCCAGTATCAATATAAGGCGCCAGCTCCTTTCGCATCTGGTAGTCGAGACCCAAACGCAATGGACGTTGACAGAAAACCACATATGAAACTGTGGTGTTACAACTGTCAAAAGGAAGGGCACACCAAGTGGAGATGCCCACAACTCAGAGAAAGAGTAATCCCTGAATGTGCCAACTGTGGCAAAAAAGGACACCCAACGGAAAGGTGTTGGGAAAGGAAAAGAATCACGGCCGGAGATAAAGGCAAACAAATCATACAAGCAACCAGCGCGATTAAATGCAGTGGCAGCTCAGGGGAAACGACCCCAGATGGATGTGCCAAAATAGAGGAGGTCTCGGATTTTGGCGAAAGCCAGTAGACAAGCGCTCTGTCTCACTGGCCTCTAATTCAAGTTCCCTTAGTGGTGTACCAATACTAATAGATTCCCAAATAAACATGCATGCTTTACTTTACGAATGCAAAGGGAACGTACATCACATAAGAAACTTGGAAATGAGTGTAAAACCAGAAAAAAGATTAAAAGCCTGGACTACCCCTTGGATATTAAGACGCATATGGCAACAGCCAGAACAAATGGCAATCGAATGCCTAAGACAATGGGTAGAACCAAAAAGAATAAAAGAAGTAGATGGGAAGCTCATCAAACAATTGAACGCACTGTCAGAAGTTGACGCCCTTTGGAACCTGGTTCACTTAAGAGAAAAAGTGGTACAAGGAATAGGGAAACAGGAGTTAGATTTAAAAGGAACGCTTACAACTATGGATACACTTCAATCCACAAACATAACTATGCTGCTAGACTCCGGCTGTACTGCTTCATGTATAAGTGAGGAGTTCGTAGAAAAACATCAAATGAACAAGAAAAAGTTATTACGCCCAATCCCGGTATATAATGCAGATGGAACACGCAACGGATCAGGGAGCATAGAATACTTTGTTCAATTCAAATTACGCATAGGATCTCATGAAGAGGTTATGGACTGTGCAGTGGCTAGACTCAGCAAGACCGATCTCTTCCTAGGACATGATTGGTTGGAACATCACAATCCAACCATTAATTGGAAAAAGAAGTCCTTGGAGTTTAATCGGTGTCCCGGTACTTGCTGGAAACCATCCTCTGTACAAGAACCTGAGGATGAGATTGATGTGTCGTACCACCTACAGGAGGGAGAACATCTTCTAGCCGTTCACATCGGAGAACCCAAGCTGCGAGTACAGGCCTTCACCTCGACTGCAACCAAGATAGCGGCGGAACAGGCTGAAAGAGAAAAGAAACGAACATTGGAAGAAGCGGTTCCCCACCATTACTTAAAGCATCGAAAGGTATTCAAAAAAGAAACCTTCGACGAACTCCCACCACGACGACACTGGGACCATGCGATAGAATTAATCCCTGGCTCAACTCTGGTAGATTGTAAAATCTATCCTTTAAATCACGATGAGCAGCAACAGTTGGATGAATTTCTAAAAGAAAACTTGAGTTCTGGACGAATTCAAGCCAGTAAATCCCCTATGGCGTCACCCTTCTTCTTTGTGAAAAAGAAGGACGGAAAACTTCGACCTGTACAAGATTACAGAAAGTTAAATGAAATGACGGTCAAGAACCGATATCCTTTGCCCTTGATCGGAGAACTAGTAGATCAATTATCCCAAGCTAAGGTCTTTTCAAAAATGGACATACACTGGGGATACAATAATGTTAGAATAAAGGAAGGGGATGAATGGAAGGCTGCATTCAGAACTAACCGAGGCCTATTCGAACCACTTGTAATGTTCTTTGGGCTTACTAACTCCCCAGCAACTTTCCAAACCATGATGAACGACATCTTTTGTGTCGAAATAGCTGAAGGATGGGTGGTTATTTACATGGATGACATCTTGGTGTTCTCAAAAAACCAAGAAGAGCACACTCAGCATGTAAATCGAATATTGGAAAAGTTAGAGAAGCATAAACTCTCGCTCAAACTGGAGAAATGCTTCTTCAATAAAAGTGAAATCGATTTCCTCGGAGTTATCATTGGGAAAGATACTGTTCGAATGGATCCTGCCAAGGTTAAAGCAGTATCTGAATGGCCGAAACCTACGTGTAAAAAAGAAGTCCAGCAGTTCCTGGGCTTCGTAAACTTCTACAGACGATTTGTACGGGACTTCGCAAAACTGGCAAAACCATTGACACGGCTCACAGGAAAAGAGGAATGGCTGTGGACACAGCTACAGGATGAGGCCTTTGAAAGGCTCAAGAAAACCATAGCAGAAGAAGTAGTTCTACGAATCCCCAATGAAGAAGGACAATTCTGAGTAGAGGTAGATGCCTCGGATTTCGCCATCGGAGGGATATTGTCACAACAACGAGAAGACGGATTGTGGAAGCCGGTGGCATTTATCTTGAAATCCCTTAACGATGCTGAGCGCAACTATGAAATATATGATAAAGAAATGCTCGCTGTAATGCATGCTTTCTACGAATGGGCACATTACTTAAAAGGAGCAACACAGACAATCGAAGTTCTGACAGACCATCAGAATTTAACATATTTCAGGAAAGCGCAGAACCTAAATCGGCGACAAGCGAGATGGGTAATGGACCTACAAGACTACAACTTCGTAATAAAACACCGAAGTGGCAGGTCTAATACTAAGGCTGACCTATTATCCTGACGAGCGGGACATGATAAAGGGGAAGGCAACAATGAAGGCGTCATCCTTCTAAAAGAACACCTTTTTGTCAATGTCCTCGATGATGACCGAGCAATAGATGACATTATCAAGGATATTAGAGAGGTCCCTTGTCGTCAATGGGAAACCCAAGTAGTAAAAGGATTGGAGATCAGCGGAGGGGAATACAAAATCAATAAGGGGCTAGTAACCTGGCAGGGACGCATATATGTACCAGCAGTGCCAGCACTCCGGGAGGATATCATCGCTATCCACCATTCATGGGGACACTCCGGAGTGGCCAAAACATTGGAATCGGTCACTAGGAACTTCTGGTGGCCAAATATGCGAAAGGACATTGAACGCTATATTCCTGGCTGTGAAACATGTCAGAAAGCAAAGCCAGACAGGACTGCCCGAGCAGCACCATTACAACCAAATGAAGTACCTTCTGAACCATGGGAGATTATCTCAGTCGATTTTGTCGGACCATTACCAGAGTCCAAAGGAAATAACATGGTCCTGGTCATTGTAGACCGCTTCACCAAAAAATCTTATTTCATACCAACTACCTCCGAAATCACATCACAAGGAACAGCAGTGCTGTTCAGAGACAATGTATTTAGGGAGCACGGACTCCCCAGAAAGGTCATTAGCGATAGAGGTCCACAGTTTGCGTCTAAATTCATGAATGATCTCTACGGGATATTGGGAATCAAGGCCAACTGATCAACGGCTTATCATCCCCAAACCGATGGTCAAACAGAACAGGTAAACCAGGAACTGAAAGAGTTCCTTACCATTTTTGTCAACAATCGACAGGATAATTGGTCCGATTGGTTGTCAGTGGCTCAATTTTGTCACAACGACAGGGTTCACTTGGCAACCGGTTTTACCCCTTTCTATATGAATTACGGAAGACATCCAAACAAAGGACTCAACCCAACATACGCGCCAAAAGCAGTCGCAATCGAACAATTAGCAAAGGAACTTGAAGAAGTTCATGCCAAGGCAAAAGTGGCACTAGAAAAAGCGGCCCAGATCATGAAAGAACGCTACAATTCGCATTGCTGGGAGGCACACAAGTACAAACCCGGGGATAAGGTCTACCTAAGTACAGAGAACCTACCAGTAATTCGGGCAACAAAGAAATTGGACGGAAAATTCGTCGGCCCTCTAGAAGTACTCGCAAAAGTAGGCGAGTCGTCATATAAGCTCAAAATCCCAGCGTCCTGGAAAGTATACAACGTCTTCAATGAAGTCCTATTGAAGCTGTATAGGGAACCGGTTTTCCCAAAGCAACAAGCCAAGGTGGCGGCGCGCAAGGACGCGCAAATGGTAGAAGAATCCCAAGAAGGGGAGTATGAGGTTGAAGAAATCCTGGAGAGCCGAGTAAGCGGCAGAGGAGGAGCGAGGCTGGAATACCTCGTGAAATGGAAGAATTACCCGGTGGAGGAAGCCACCTGGGAACCGGTAAAGAATGTTGTCAATGCACCCGCCATAGTCAAGAAATTCCACAAGGCAAACCCAGACGCTCCCAAACTCGTCAGAAATATTCGAGATGGGATCTTGTACATCCAATACACAGTTACAGAACCAAAAAAGAGTCTCGTCACCCCCAAACAACCCACTAGTGCACCACGGCACAGACAAGCAAGGGGAACACACTGGAAAGACCGTCAAAGGTTGTTTGGATGGGACGATGGCCGTTTTGGGCCAAAGTACCTGGCAAATATGGAACGCAGATGGAGAAACTGGAAAGGAGAACACCCGGCAATAATGGAATTGCTGGATGACACCGATGGGACGTTCTCCAGAGATCTGGAGTGCGGCAGGCGGTCAAAACCCATGCTTAATTTCCCTCAGAAGACGGAAGAGGAGGAGCTAGTGGAGGAACAAAAGCTCAGGAGAAAGATATGGCAGTACTTGCCAAGAAAATCTTAAAAAAGGAGGAGAAGGCAGTAGCTGCAAAGGAAAGCAGTGAGTCGGAAGAAGACCGACAGAGGAGGATTAAAGGCGCAAGACGCCAAGAAAAACCATTGGTCAACTACAAGACCACCATCGAAGACGTTGACTCTGAACAAACCGGGCTGTTGCCCGATGACCAACAAGCGCGCTTGGCCGCGTTTTACGCCAGAATGAGGGAGGACCCAAGATATGTGGACTCTGCCATGTCAGCCTCTCAGGACACGAGGCCTTGAGGGGGGGGTGATGTTATGAGCATACCTCCTATTTCAAACTTTACAGTAACGACATCAATGACAATCATGAAGATACGTTCACGAGGAGTCAGGGAATATTTTTCATTTTATTATATCTATTTTACTTCGCCAAAACGTCTACAAACAAGACTATGCAACGGGACTTAGGAGGATGGCCTACGAGAACTGCGGTCCCTATTAGGAAGGTGGTTAAGTCAGCATTGGCTATGGAGATAGACCGAGTGCCGACAGGGAACACAGCCCGATGATGGGCCTATGCCATGAAAGGAATCATGAGCAGCACGGCGCCTGAGGGGCGACATGGGAATGCCGAGGAGTACCGAGTCAATGGTACGGCGAAGCATGAGAATCGGCCGAAGACCTGAACAATAGGAAGGCCGCATGCGGACAACCCAGGAGTTGGGTGTGGGAGGAACTCTCCACGAATGGTTAGATGGGTGCAGATCGGCTGCTGCGCATTGATCCTGGCTTGAGGGACTTTAGCTGTGCGCTGTCTGCGCACAGACCAGGAGAAGCAGTATATAAGGGCTGTAGTTACAGTAGGAGACTCTTAAGTCTCTAGATAGTCTATTGTCACTAGACATAGCTTCTGAGCAAACATCTCTTCTTTGGCTTAACAAGCCCCACTCTGAGTTGCTTAGGTTGTGTCTAGGGCAGTCCTGACAGTATAGGTAGTTCGGGGGTAAGTTAAAGTTCAGCAGTCCACCGGGTGGGAAATCAATTTTTTCTGGGAATAGTGCCTCTGTCTGGTGTAGGCAGGTCACTCCTGCTGCTTCCAGGTCTCTTGTTCGGTCAATGATCCATAAGTTCAGTGCTCTTCGTGCTTCCCTGACATGGCGATTTCTGCTGATGGCGTTGGTTGGTGTCTGGGGGTTGGAGCTGATCTGTTTTTTATATACTGGGTGTAGTGACGGTACTTTTGTTCGATAGAGCAGGATTTTGCGTAGTTCAATGAAGGCTGTTCCTATTGCGCGTTGTCCTTGGTGAGGATGGGTTCGATTAGGGAGTTGGATGATTAGGTGTCTAAGTTTTGGAATAGATTGTCTGGGAGAGAATCGGGAGTAGGGGGAAGCGATGTTTTTGGTATGTCTAATATTTTGTCTGAGGATCTGTTTGTTGCGATACTGGACCATGGTTTTCATAGCAGGTCTCGGCGGTTTTTATATGCTCTAAGGATGTCCGCAGCGTTTTTCAGATTTATTTCAGGTTCCCATGAGTTTTCGTTTGGTCCATACCCCTTCCATTTGACTAGGTATTGATAGCCAGTTCCTTGTTTTCTGTGTGTGATGATTGCTTCTATTTCAAACTCTTCTTGTCCATTGATGAGATCAGGGGGTGGTTTCATGAAGTTTGGTCCATGCGCCATTGTTTCCTTATATGGAGTTAGCAATGTAGTATGAAACACGGGATGGATGCGCCATTGTTTGGGGAGTTTCAGTTTGTAGGTGACAGGTCCTAGTACTTGCTCGATCATGAAGGGTCCTTCTCTTTTGGGCGCTAGCTTCCTTGACTCATAGGGTATTCGGAGGTTTCGATTTTCGAGCCAGACTTTGTCTCCTTTTTCGAATATGATACTTTTGTCTTTTGTTCTGAGTGCTACCATTTGTCTAGCGAGTTCATGCGCGGCAAGTGCTTCCTCTCTAGCTTTTGTAGCATTCATAGTCGGTTTTCAGCTGCTGGGGTCGTCATAGGGGATGCGGCTGTGGGAATAGCGACAGGGTCTATCCCATACATTAGCTGAAACGGTGATGCTTTGATGGTATCATGGTGTTGGTTATTGTGAGCGAATTCCGCAATTGGCAGTAGCAATTTCCATCTGTGTGGTTCGTTTGTGCAGAACATTCGGAGGTAGACTTCTAGTTCTTGATTGACTCGTTCTGTCTCGCCATCTGTCTGGGGGTGGTAGGCTGTGCTCATTCTATGGTTTATTCCCAGCGCTTTTCCTATTTCTCGGAATACTTTAGATGCGAACTGCGGTCCTCTGTCAGATATGAGGATATCCGGTAAACCGAATCGTTTGAAGTTTTCATTTATGTATAGATCTGCAGTTCCTAGTGCATCGATCGTTTTGTGACAAGGGGAAAAGGTTACCCCCTTTGTAAGTCCATGGTCCACCGTGACCATGATCGAGTCGAAGCCGTCGGCGATTGGTAAGTCTGTGATGAAGTTGATTGTGACTTGTTGGAAGGGTTGGGTGGCATTAGATTTGATCGGTTGTAGGGCAGGGGTGTTGGGGTGAGTGTTTACTTTCATCTGCTGGCAGAGTGTGCATCCTTCAATCCATTCTCTGGTGTGTTTGTTCATTCCGGGCCACCAGTAGTTTTGTTTGAGTAATTCTAGAGTTTTAAATCGTCTGGGGTGCCCAGATGTAGGTGATTCATGCGTCAGTTTAATGAGTTGAGTGCGCAGTCCATCTTGATTGGGTACATAGTTTTTTCCTTGGTAATGCACGATGTGGTCGACATACATCCAGTCTTGCAGTTTTGATTTTATTGGTGGTGCTTGATGATTTTGGATTACTTCGACTAGTATTTGTCCAAAGTCGTCTTTAATCATGCCTTTGTGCAACTTCTCTGCTAGGTCATCTGCTATAAGTCTGATGAATTGTTCAGGTGGTAACACCGTGGTTTCTTCTGGGGTGTCGTCCATTCCAATGTGGTCTGGTCATCGAGATAGGGCGTCTGCTTCAAACATCTTAGTTCCAGGGACATGCTCTATTTGGAGATCGAATTCGCTTAAGAAGGAGGACCATCTGGCTTGTCTGGGGGTAAGGCGTTGTGGAGTTCGATAAAAGGATAAATTCTTGTGATCACAATGAACGATAGTGGTATGAGGTGATCCATGAAGAAGGTGTCGCCATGCCGCAAGTCCTTTGACGATCGCTAGTAGCTCCCTGTCGTAGATCTGATAGTTTTGCTCTGTTGTGGTCAGGGCATGTGAGATGAAGCCGCAAGGGTGCAGGAGTCCCACTTCATCGGCTTGTTTTAGTACTGCTCCTGTTGCTTTATTCGAGGCGTTGGTTTGCAGGATGAATGGTCGGGTGACATCTGGCATTCAGAGTACAGGGGCTGTTGTAAATCGTTTTTTTAGGTCGTTAAATGCCACCTGTTGTTCAGGTGTCCAGAGGAATGCTTCGTCTTTTCTGGTGAGGTCAATGAGTGGTCAAGCAAGGGTTGCGAAATTTCAAATGAATCGTCGGTAGAAGTTCCCAAACCCTAGGAAGGATCATACTTGCTTGACTGTTGTTGGTGTCGGCCAATCTGCTATTCCTGCTAGTTTGATCGGGTCCATAGTTATCTCCCCAGGTCTAATGATCATTCCAAGGAATTCAATTTCCTGAGTGCAGAACTTGCACTTTTCGAGTTTGAGAAATAAGTTGTTTTCTTTTAGCCGTTCTAGGACGCATTTTGTTCAAGTTTCTAAGTCTTTGGGTGTTGTTCCACATATCAAAATATCGTCCATGTAAATGATTAACCATCCTTCATTGATCATGTCCTGGAAGTATTCGTTCATCATTGTCTGGAAGGTGGATGGGGAATTGCATAGGCCAAAGAACATGACTGTTGGTTTGTATAGTCCTTTGTTCGTTATGAAGGCTGCTTTCCATTCATCTCCCTCTTTTATCCGAACGTTGTTGTATCCCCATCGGAGGTCTAGTTTTGTGAAATATTGAGTGCTGGATAGTTTGGTCATTAGATCAGAGATTAATGGTAGTGGGTATGCATTCTTTATTGTCCATTCATTCAGGTATCGGTAGTCTTGACATGGCCAGAGTGCTCCGCTTTCCTTTTTTGCAACAAAGAAGAATGGCGAGGCTTGTGGGGACTTGGATGATCTAATATATCCTTTAGCTAGCTGTTCAGTGATCCATTCATCGAGGGATGATTGCTCTTTTATTGACAGTGGATAGATTTTGCTGACTTTCGGGGTAAATCCAGTTTTGAGATCAATTGCATGGTCCCATGTGCGTCTGACTGGGAATCGTTCTGAAGGTGCTTTTTCGAAGGTAGATTTCCATCCTTGGTACTCGTCTGGCAGAGTTGTTACGATTTCTTTGCATAGCGTGTGTTCTAGCGCTTGTGATGCTGAAGTTTTGATCCTGATTCAGTATTTGTCAATTTCTTGATCTAGGTTCCTTTCTGTCTGTTTTGTCGGTTTGTCTAGGGGTTGGTAATCGAGCTGAAGGGTCCGTTCCTTCCAGTTTATTGCTGGGTTGTATTTTTCTAACCAGGGGAGTCCAAGTATAAGTTTTTGGTCTCCCAGTTTAGTGATCAGGAAGCTTGTTTCGATTTGTAGATTTCCGATGTGGTAGGGAATTTTGACTTTATGTGTGATCATTCCATTTAGATTTACTGTTCTGTCAGCATTCTTAACTTGTATTGGTCGAATTAGTGGTTTCTTGTTCATGGTTTTTGTTATAGTTTCGTCAATGAAGTTTCCTTCTGCTCCGCAGTCAACAAGGGCAGATATTTCAGCAGGTAATTCGGGCGATTGGACAGTTATTGAGAGTCGTTGATTATTATTCGATCTTACTATTACAGAGTCAAGTGCTAACTGTCCATAATCGTTCTTGGAGGTTCCAACCGCTTTCTGGTTCCTCCGCTTTAAAAACCCTCAGTTTCAAGGTCAGTGAGGAGAGTTTCTTGTTCCTCTGTGCTGAGAGCTGCAATCATAGTGCGAATTTTCTTAGCATCGTTATCCTCGGTGATTGTTCTGGTGAATCGTCCTGAAGGGGGCAGGTTTTTGGTAGTATCTTTTTTTGGGCAGTTTCAGGATAAGTGACCAATGGTTCCGCATCTGAAACATTTCCCAGAACGCATATATTCTTCTCGTTGCCCCTCAGTAAGGTGTCCAGTTGGTATGGTATGGATTGTTTTAGGTCCCCCTGTTTTATTGAATCGACGCCCTGTATCAGTTTTCCCTAATGCTTTCATCATTTCCCATGCTGCATTGAGTTGTTCTGCTTTTCTGTAGGCATCTGTGATAGTTTTAAAGTTGCTTTGTCCTTCAAGGATCTTGGCAGCAATGGTGGTTGGTAGGCCTCAGACGAATGCCTGAAGTTGGGCGGTAATTCCGGTTAGTCTGGAGGATCCTATGAGCATTCTGAATTTTCGGATGTAGATCGGGACAGTGATCTCTCCTCCAACTCGTAATTTAGTGAGCTCATTTAGTGCCCTAACTGCAGTGTTGACTTCTCCCCAGTCGTTGAGGAATCGTTTGACAAAGGTGTCATAGTTTTCCCAAGTAAGTCCATCTTTTTCATCCAGTTGGTCACGGATTATTTCTTTCCAGTCGTCTAGTTCCTTTCCTAGGCATTGGAGGATGTATCTGATTTTCTTTTCATGTTTCCCTTCATAGTTGTGGGCATTTATTGCAAAGAAATCACTAAACCAGTTGATGAATGATTTAGCTTCGGTCCAATCTCCAGTGAAAATTCGTGCTGAGACTGGTTTGATGTCTCCCCTGGGGGCATCAGTGGTTTCAACGTTAGTTGCCATTTGTTTTGTGTCGGTTTCGGCGTCTGTTTCAGGTCTCGGATTTTCTAGTTCATATTCGATTTGTTTTTGTTCCAAAAAGGTGTTCCACCCTGCTATGGATGTTTCAGAGAGAGAGTAGTATGGATCAGTACCGTCGAAATCAAATTCTGCGTCACAGTACTCTTCCCACCAAAGGGTTTCTTTGGGTCTCTCGAAATATAGTTCTGGTTCTTCTTCTGGTTCTTTTTGTTTGTTTCTCCACTCAACCCAAAGTTTTCCAGGTAGTGAGTGTTCGTCTCCTTCAATGTAATCCCCTTCAAAGTATTTGTCAGATACTGGGGTGTTTTTGTTCTTTCCTACTCCTCAAAATTCCCAACGTTTATTTAGTGTCGAGAAAAAGAGCTCCTGTCTTTCTAGATAATATGTTCCTTTAAAGAGAAAGGAATCGTTCAGTGGTCTCTGGTTAGAGAGTCTGGTTTCAGGTCGTTTCGGATCTATATTGCCTAGCTAGTGATGATGCACTAAGCGGTTCAGTGAGTTCCAACTTGTGTTAGGATCGATGCCCTTGGTTCGTTTATTGAGTCAACAATGACGACTAGAGCCTCAGTCTAATCCCAGTCACTGGACAGGAATGCTGTTCGACGTCATGCTAGACAACGATGAAGGTAGTTCGAGCGATAAAGAGGACGAGAGCGAGAGGGTTGTTCAGTAAAGGACAATACTCGATTAAGTTGGAACTAAAGAACTACAGTACATGCGGAGGTTTATATACTGCCTGGAGAACAATGAAGAAGTATAAAAGGAAGTAAAACGAGGGGTAGTTCAGGCAGACGAAATGGGTATCAAAGCATAGCGACAAAGTGAAGAAAAGTTATTGTAATAGGTAAGCGTAAGAAAGAGAAGTCATAACACATATGGAAATTTGTCGCTTTGGGTCTACTTCCCTTGCTAACATGAAGTACGTTTCCATCTGTCGCAGCCATCCATCGACCATTTGTGGATCCCCTTGGTAATAATCAGGCATCTCTGCCTTTGTGAGGGGTCCTGGTTCTGGTCGGGAGCTTCGCTGGTATTCGTTTATTATGGCTACGAGAGCCTGCCCAGCGTTGGTGATTGCTTGCTGCCTCTCCTCCTCCTGACGGTGAATTTCGTTTTCCCTTGCTGCTACTGCTGCCGCAGGTTGGGTATCTGGGAGAGATTCCAGTGTTTCGGAGTCCATCCAGTTATTTCTCCATCCTAGTACTGCATGGTAGGCTTGAGTGACCATTTCTACGGTTAGTCGGAAATTTCCAACACTGACTCGGTGTGATCCATATCCTTGCCACATCATGGCCTTCATCCATGGCCATCCACCAGGTTCTCCAGATACTCTGACACAATGCCACATGCGATTGCATCCCTTGGTCTGTTTCCAATATATGGGTCGGTCCTCATCCATGAGTTCCAGATCCCATCCATAAATTTCTCTAATGGTCGGGTACACTGGCCATTTGTATTCGTTCCAATATTTTTGTTTTACTAGCCAAAGGTAACAGTACCCCGGATGTTTCAGGTGTAACTTGTTTTGTTGTTGTTCTGTTAGGCCTGGACGACCATTTCGTAACAAGGGTCTCTCTCTACCAGAGCTGCCGCTGCATCCGATCACACTGGTTGCTCTGGTGGTCCCATATCGCTTTCTTCCCCTGGGCTTATTATCTCGCCTACTTTGGGGGTTTCTGTTTGTTCTGCTCCTACACAGAGCGTACAGTGACCACTGGTGAGTAATCTTTCCACCATGTCCCATCCGTTGGTGTCGGCCATTTCTAGGCCTACATGTATGATGTCGGGTCGTTCTGTGGCGGTCCACCTTGTTCTAATTCCTTCTTCACGGAATTGTTTCTCCATTTGCCATATTGCTTCTATGGTTGGGTACGCAGGCCACTCGTACTTGTTCCAATACTCTGGCTTGATAAGACAGAGGTAACAAAATCCTGGAACTGTCGGTACCAGTTGTTCAGGAATGGGGCCCATTCGAATTGTCCACCAGAAGCCTGGCAAGATATTTCTGTTTAACGCATGCATCCAGGCATTCCAGTCTTCGTGCATCATGGTCATGCCTTCATGCTCATACAATTCTTTTGTATGGCATTCGTATTGTATGGTGTGAGGTGCTATTCCTGGAGTTCGAATAGCTTTTTCTCCGTCAATGATAACCATAAGCCATTGATTATATTTTGATGTCATTATGGCTTTCCAGATGGGACTGGATGCGTCCCCTTTGAACAATTCGTTCAGTAAATTGGTGAGGGTAAGGTATTCCCTCATTGCTCTTTCTAGGGCTCATTTTGCCCGTAATGCAGCTCGGTTTGCTGCCCGTTGTTCCAGTAAGGCGTTCCATGCCTCTTCCTGGATCCTCGTCTCCTCGGCTTCTCGTTGCCAGATAATCTGTTGTGCACGTGCACGTTTTTCTCGTTTTTGTTCTTTCAAGAACGTCCACCATAATCGTATATGGTTATTGTATCGGCAGTAGATGACATCGCCGGTTATTTCTTTTGGTCTAGATGAGACCTTATCGCGATCGGTTACCCAGTCCGCTTCGAAGATGCATCCAATCTCCGAAAGTGTCGCCTGGGCGTGAGGTAGTATATATTTGAACGTGCAGTTCATTGTGACGAGGGATGGTGTAGGATTTTTCTGTAAAAGAATCTTCAAACTATTTCAGGCCCTCCACTGACAATAGTTCTGTTCGATCGGCTGTCAATTAAATCCACGCCTGTCGATGACATCTCTTGGGAAACAAGAGAGATAGTGTCTGCAGTGTCGTGGGTCCACAAGCTATTTATTGGGTGCACCTGGCAATTCGCCTCACTATCTTTGTGCCTAGTTATCAACCCGAAATCAGGTAGGGTTGCTAGTACAGGGAGTGTGTGAGGAACTTGGGTTCAGCCTTGATATGCAACACCAATAAAGTGGTTTTGCTCGTTCCTGAGCTCTTCGGCAATAAAGGTTTACTATACCTGGGGCGCGTCTGTGGTCTCCTGCCTACGCTCTCCCGGTGAACTAGTAATCTCGTCCTTTACTGTTTGTAGCCACCCAAGTTTGGGTTTGTTGCCAGGCCCCTGTGGGCGTATTGAGGACACTTAAACAGTGCCCGTTGACAGTGGTCTGTCGAAATCGAAGTCGCCAACGGTCCCGGGATAATCGGGTTACAACCGTCAAAGTATGTTGTGGTCGACGTCGCCAACGGTTCCGGGATAATTGGATTACTACCATCAAAGAAAAAACTAGGCCACTGATTGTCCTTCGCAACTACGAGCGGTGTGCTTGGTGCTAGACAGGGTCAATGGGGTAGAGATGGAAAGTCTCTAGATTATGTCAGGACTGCCCTAGACACAACCTAAGCGACTAAAGGGTGACTTGTTAAGTCAAAGACGATGCGATTGCTCAGTAGCTATGTCTAGTGACAATAGACTATCTAGAGACTTAAGGTCTCTCTATGCTAAACTACGGCCCTTATAAAGCCCATCCCCGGTCTGTGCGCAGACAGCGCGCAGCACAAGTCTCTCACAATAAGGCGACTCGGCGCAGCAGCCATCCTGCACCCATATGACCATACTTGGGGTCATCTCTCCATATACGGCTGCGACTTATTGTGTTGCGCATTCAACTGTTCCCATGTTCCCCTGTACCAATATCTTGGTACTTCCAGGTTTTCCCATGCACGCCGTACCGTCGACTTGGTACTCCTCAGTGTTCCCATGTCGCCCCTCAGGCACCGTGCCGCTCATGTATCCTTCCATGGCATAGGCCCATCATTGGGCCGCCTCCTAAGTCGGCACTTGGTCTATCTCCATAGCCGATGCTGACCTAACCACCTTCCATATAAGGGCCATAGTGTTCGCACAGAGTTCCCATCCTAGTGGCGTCTTGTCTAGCCCTTGTATCCTAATGTTTGAGTGAAATAAAATAGATAAAAAGAAATGAAAAATATCCTCCGACTCCTCGTGACCGTATCTTCGTTAGTGTCATTGATGTTGTTACTGTAAAGTTGAAAATGAGAGGTGTGCTCATAACACAGTTCCTTTGCCAGTTGTTCCACAGCTACTGCCTTTGGCGCGTAGGTGGGATCCAGACCCTTGTTTGGGTGTTGTCCGTAGTTCATGAAGAAGGGCATAAAGCCCGTTGCAGAATGTACTTGGTCATTGTGGCAAAATTGTGCCACTGACAGCCAATTGCTCCAGTTGTCTTGGTGATTGTTAACAAACATGGTCAGGAATTCCTTTACTTCCTGGTTTACTCGTTCAGTTTGACCATCTGTCTGAGGATGATAGGCCATTGATCAGTTGGCCTGAATCCCCAGCATTCCATATAAATCGTTCATGAATTTTGAAGCGAACTGAGGTCCTCAGTCGCTTATTACTTTTCTGGGGAGGCCATGCTCCTGGAATATGTTGTCCCTGAACAGCGCTGCTGTTCCTCGCGATGTAATTTCTTTTGTGGTAGGTAAGAAGTACAATTTCTTAGTAAACCTATCCACAACCACCATTGTGTCATGCCCTTTTGATGTGGGTAGGGGTCCCATGAAGTCAACTGAAATGACTTCCCATGGTTCCGTTGGAACCTCATTAGGTTGGAGTGGTGCTGTGCGCGCTTGTCGATCCAGTTTTGCTCTTTGACAGGTTTCGCATCCCGGAATGTAGTGTTCTATGTCCTTGTGCATATTCGGCCACCAAAAGTTCCTTGTTAGAGACTCTAAAGTTTTAGCGACTCCGGAGTGTCCCCATGAATGATGTATTGCAATGATGTCTTCTTGCAATGCCACGACTGTTGGTACGTATACTTGTCCCTTCCAGGTGATGAGTCCTTTTTCATATTTGTATTCTCCGTCGGCCTTTCCAAGGCCTTTGACCACTTGTGTCTCCCATTGCCACTTGGGCACATCCCTAATGTCCTTCATGATGTTGTCTATTGCACGATCATCATCAAATACTCATACGAAGAGGCGTTCTTTCAACAGAACTACCCCTTCATTGTCGTTTTCTCCATGGGTATGTCCAGCCCATCTAGATAGTAAGTCCACTTTTGTGTTGGACTTTCCACTCCTATGTTTTATGACAAAGTTGTATTCCTGCAAGTCCGTCACCCACTGTGCCTGTCGTCGATTTAGATTTTGTGCCTTTCTGAAATATGTTAAGTTCTGATGATCCATTAGAACTTCAACTGTATGCTTAGCCCCCTTGAGATAATGGGACCATTCATAAAAGGTGTGCATAACTGCAAGCATCTCCTTGTTGTAGATCTCATAGTTTCGCTCAGCGTTGTTTAGGGATTTTGATATGAAAGCCACAGGCTTCCATAACTCTTTCTCCACCTGTTGTGATAGAATTCCTCCGATGGCAAAGTCAGAGGCATCCACCTCTACTCAAAATTGGCCATCCTCATCAGGAATTCTCAACACCACTTCCTCTGCTATTGTTTTCTTCAGCATGTCAAATGCTGCATCCTGAAGCTCTGTCCATTTCCATTCGTCTTTTCCTGTAAGATGAGTTAAGGGTTTGGCCGCCTTTGCAAAATCCTTGACGAAGCGTTGATGAGCATCGTTCCGATGTGACAGTGTATAGGTATCAAATGGACTAGTCTCAGCACTAGACGTTAGAGACCTTACCCTCACTAGGATTATACCTGCCCTGACCCCGTCGCTTAGCATCTGCACTCAGCCAAAGTCTTCCGCAAGTCTTCCGCGCTAGTTACGCGCAACTCCACCAACTCCGCGATTCTCCGCTATAGGGCAAGCGTCGCCCACGCCCAACGACCAAGTCATCTCCCGCGTACGCCATCCAAAACCCACGCTAGTCGGTCATTCGCATCCGATAAAGCACCCTGTCGGCCGACCCACATAAAATTGTCAGCCGGCACAGCTTAGGTCACCAGAGAAGGGACTGCCACCATCAATACCATATCTGCGTTAGGAAGGATCTACAGTCTATGATCCAAGGGTCACCCATATACGGACACCACGTCAGCCCTAGCGATGCATCGACATAGCGGATCAGGCCCCTAGCGGACGAGTAAACCCATCGGCCGACGACCAACTACGGTATAGACCAGTCAGGTCCGCGGAAAATAGAGAACAGGGATGCGTCAAGCCAGATGAATCCCGGCGTTGCTGCGCGCAGCGATCAGCAATGTCTATTTCAAGTATACAACTCTATTAGCATCCCGCGTCGGGTCGCGATACTGGTTCTCACTGCGGCGCTCCTATACCACCATCGCGTTCCTCAGCTAGCCCCATTGCGCGAAGACTTTCAAGACGGATTTGGATATACAGTTGCAAGGTGAAAATTTGCAGAGTCACTTCGTCATTAGTAGGGTAGAAAAACGTATATAAGCTCATGTACAACACTTAGAAAAAAAACATAGTACACCCCAGCTCTCGAGTCTCGTCCTTTAGGCTACGCCCTCTTCATATCGTTCGCGCCTCTGTCTTGTCATACTCCGCGTTCCGCGTTCATCGCTGTTATGCCCTTGTGTGACAAACGTTATTATCCGCGGAGTTGCCAGTTCTGCGCGTCGTAGCGTTGTCATCGCGCACACCAGAGTTGACGGGAATCCTTTCGCGACCTCACCCCTTCCCATTCCTCGCTATTTCCAATAGCAGGGTGAACTTATCAGCGTCAATAAAAGTTTATGAAGCCCAAGAACTGTTGGACTTCCCACTTGCATGTTGGCTTAGGCCATTCTGTTACTGCCTTGACTTTGGCAGTTTCCATTTGAACAGAGTTCTTGCTAATAACAACTCCAAGGAAATCCATTTCCTTTTTGTCGAAGAAACATTTTTCGGGTTTTAACAAGAGCTTATGCTCCTCCAGCTTTGCCAGGATACGGTTGACCTGAGCCATATGTTCTTCCTGATTTTTTGAGAATATGAGAATGTCGTCCATGTATATGACAACCCATCCTTCTGCTATCTTGACCCTGAAGATGTCGTTCATCATGGTTTGGAAGGTGGTGGGCGAATTTGTGAGCCCAAAGAACATAACCAAGGGCTCGAAGAGTCCTCTATTGGTTCGGAATGCCGCCTTCCATTCGTCTCCCTCTTTGATGTGTACGTTGTTGTAACCCCAATGTATGTCCATCTTAGAGAAAACTTTTGCTTGTGACAACTTATCCACTAGCTCTCCTATTAGCGGTAGTGGATAGCGGTTTTTGACCGTCATCTTGTTGAGTCGCTGGTAGTCCTGTACCAGCCGTAATTTTCCATCTTTCTTCTTCACAAAGAAGAAAGGTGATGCCATGGGCGATTTACTTGACTGGATTTGCCCAGAATCCAGGTTCTCTTTCAAGAATTCATCCAGTTGTTGTTGCTCATCCCTGTTTAGTGGGTAGATTTTACAATCAACTGGGTTAGACCCAGGAATCAACTCTATGGTGTGATCCCATTGCCGCCATGGTGGTAGTTTGTCGAAAGTCTCCTTTTCGAAGACCTTTCGATGTTCTAAGTAGTGTCTGGGGACTGCCTCCTCCAGAGTTTGTTTTTTTACTTTCTCTGCCTCTTCTGCTGCTATTTTTGTGGCCATGGATGCATAGGCCCTGACGTTAAATTCCAGTTCACCAATGTGAACAGCTAGCAATCTATCTTCTGCTTTGAGGTCCTCCGTTATGTCCATTTCATCCTCTGGTTCTTGAACTGAAGAACCCTTCCAACATGCACCCGGACACCGGTTAAACTCTAGAGTTTGCTTCTTCCAGTTAATGGTTGGGTTGTGCTTCCTCAACCAGTCAAAACCCAAGAAGATACTCGTTTTTGAGAGGTGTGTTACTGTGCATTCGATGACTTCTTCATGTTCACCAATGCGTAGTTTTATCTTTGCCATGTATTCTAGGGCACCTCTCGAGTTTTTTGTCCCATCTGCATTGTATATGGGCATTGGTTGCACTAGGCATCATTTCGGAATTTGGTGTTTCTCTACAAAGTCGGTGCTGATACACGTCCCTGTTGTGCCGGAGTCTAGCAACATTTTGATATGGACACTCTTTGATCCGTCCATCTTTGTAACGACTCCTGTCAGGTCGATCTCATTATAACCAGTTCCTTGTACAGTTTTCTCTCATAGATGCACTAGATTCCACATTGCATCTGTTTCTGTCATAGCATTTAAATCGTCCACCAGGTGTCCATCCACCTCTTTTATCCTTTTATTGTCTACCCATTGTTGTAGACATTCCACTGCTATCTGTTTGGGCTGTTCCCAAATTCTTCTCAGCATCCACTGAGGTGTCCATGCTTGTAATCTTTGTCCCTTTTTTGTGCTCACTCTTAGGTTTCTTAAGTGATGTACGTCCCCACTGCACTTGTAAAGTAAATCGTGCATGTTTATTTTTGAGTCTACTAGTACATCACTATTCGAAACCTGAGTAGCAGCCAGCAGCACTGAGCGCTCGCCTACTGGCTTTCTGCAAAATCCGAGACCTCCTCTATATGTCTGACTGGGGTTGTTTCCCTTTTGTCGATGTATCTGACAACCTGCTTTCCTTTGTTGCCAGTTGTAATTTCTTTTCTGCACTTCCATGCTGTGTGCCCTTTCTTTCCGCACTTGTAACAAGTGCTGTTTTTCTGCCTACACTCTTCCACTGAGTGATTCCTCATTTTACAATGGGAACAGAATTTCTGTATATCGACATCCATGGCGTTTGGATCAGATCGACTTCCAGACGTCACTGGCACAGGTGCCCTGTATTGCCACTGTGGGCAACTGGTTGGAGCTGGAGCTTGCTCTTTGTACTCCTGCCTTCCTGCAGGGAGTCCGTAGGCTTTGTTGGCCTTACAGTATGCTCTGGTGAGCGCTGTGACTCATGTCTGAATTTGATGAAGAGTGGCATTCTCCAGTAACCCTCCGTATCGGATTAGTTCCCTGCCTAGCACTGGATTGAGATGGTTTTTGAACTGCGAGACCAGAGCTTGGTCATTCCAATCGGTCAACGAGGTGAGGGAGTTGAACTTGATGATGTAGTCTTCTACAATCATCATTCCCTGCTGTAGTTTTAATAGTGCCTCAATGGCCTTCTCCTTTGTTTCGGTTGACATGAAGAACTCATGCATCTGGTTTTTGAAATCTACCCAGTCAGTGAATGGAAATTGGTGTTCCAAAGGTTGTCTGACCCATGCTCGATCATCATCAGTTGATTGTCTGGCGTTAAGCTGCACCCAATCCAACTCAGCACTCCAACCACTGGTCTCTTGTTTGTCCTGAAACTCTTGCAGTGCCTCCTGGAAGGCTTTGAGTTTCACCCCGCTCCAATCAGCTGCTCGATTTCCTTTTCCGCCCTTAATTCTATAAAGGCAGATTGAGACCTTTTGACATTCTTCTGTTTCATTGGCTAACATGAAGTACGTGTCCATTTGTTGCAGCCATCCGTCCACTGTTCGGGGGTCCCCTTCATAGAATGCAGGCATTTCTGCCTTAGTAAGAGGTCCCAGTTCCCGACGGTTGGATCATTGATACTCGTTGATCATTGCAGCAAGAGCTTGTCCAGCACTAGTGATAGCTTGTTGTCTCTCCCCTGCTTGTCGATGGATTTCGTTTCCCCATGCTGCCACTGCTGCAGCCAGTTGTGTATCGGGTAGTGGTTCCAGCATTTCGGAATCCTGCCAATGTTGTCTCCAGCCCATTACTGCATGATAGGCATGTGTAATCATGTCGACAGTAAGTCGAAAGGTTCCAGCACCAACTTGGTGAGAACCGTATCCTTGCCACATCATGGCCTTCATCCATGGCCATCCTCCTGGTTCTCCTGAGATGCGAATGCAATGCCACATGCGGTTACATCCTTTTGTTCGTCTCCAGTATATGGGTCGGTACTCATCCATGAGTTCCGGATCCCATCCGTAAATTTCCCTGATCATAGGGTATGCTGGCCACTTGTACAAGTTCCAGTATTCTCATTTTACCAGCCATAGGTAACAGTATCCAGGATGTTTCAGATGTAGTTTATTTTGTGCCTGCTCTGAGAGTCCTGGCCGTTCATTACATAGACAGGGATCTATTTCTACTAGAGCTGCCACTGCATCTGGGCGCGCTGGTTGCTCTAGTACTGGTTCCCCATTATCTTCTCTTAGGCTTATAATTTCGCCTACTTCGGGATCGTTTGTCGGCTCTGCTCCGACTTGAAGTTCTTTGTGACCACTGGTGAACAAGATTTCCACCATGTCCCATCCATTGACGTCGGCCATTTCTAAGCCTACATGTACTACATCAGTTCATTCTGTGGCAGTCCACCTTGTATGGACTCCTTCATTTCGGTATTCTGTTTCCATCTCCCATATGGCTGCAATTGTGGGATAAGCAGGCCATTCGTACTGGTTCCAGTACTTGGGTTTGATGAGATTAAGGTAACAGAATCCTGGTACCAATGGTGCGAGTTTTTCTGGGATGGGGCCCATGCGAATGGTCCACCAGAAGCCGGGTGATATGTTTCCATTTATAGCGTGCATCCACGCATTCCAATCTTCATGACTCATGGTCATGCCTTTGTGCTCGTACAGTCCTTGTACGTGGTGCTGGCACTGTAGTTTTTCCATAGCTATCTTGTATTGGCGGATAGCTTTGTCGCTGTCGTTTATCAGTATGAGCCACTGGTTGTATTTTGATGAGACCAGGGCTAGCCAAATAGGGTTGGAGGTGTCGTTGTGGTATTGAACCTCCAGTAAATTCATGAGTGTGTGGTATTCTCTTTCCAGTTTCCGCATAGCACGCTCTGCTCGCAGGACTGCGCGAGTGGCAGCTCTTTCTATAAGTAAGGCTTCCCAAGCCTCCTTCTGTTCTAGCTCTTGTTGAGCCTCTTGCTCCTGTAGGAGGGTCTGCACTTGAGCGCATTCAAGTCAGCATGACTCTTTCCGGTATTTCCAATACAACTGGACATGATTGTCATAGTGGCGAATGATAGTGTCACTGATAAATTCTCTTGGTCCTGTTGTGACCGTATCGCTGATTGTAACCCAGTCCGCCTCGAAGATGTTAGGGAGACCCTAAACACAACCTCAAGACTTAAAGTGGTGGCTGGCTAAGCCAAAGAAAGAAACTGTTGCTCAAGTAGAGTGTCTAGGACACAAACTATCTAGAGTCTTAGGGACTCACTACCTAAGACTACAACCCTTATAAACCTTTCTCCTGGTCTGTGCGCAGTCAGCGCACAGCTAGGGTCCCTCGCAATAGAGACGATGTGCAGCAGCTGGATCTGCGCCCATATGACCTTACTTGGAGATCTTCTCCCACTGTCCTTCCATATATGGCCACACCTATTGTCATGTGTCTTGGCCGATTCCCACATACGCCAGTACCTAGTCATCAGTACATCTCGGCGTTCCCATGTCGCCCCTCTGGCGCCATGCCGCTCATGTATCCTTCCATGGTGTAGGCCCATCATTGGGCTGTCCTTCCTGTCAGCACTTGGTCTATACCCATAGCCGATGCTGACCTAACCTCCTTCCATATAAGGGTTGCAGTCCTAATGTAGTCTGTCCCTGCGACTAAGGTATCGTCTGAGTCCTGTATCCTATCATTTGAGCATAGTGAAATAGATAAAAAGAAAAGAAAAATAGAATCCGACTCCCTATGTCCATATCTTCATTAGTGTCATCGACGTCGTTACTGTGAAAATTGAACAGGATGAGGTATGCTCATAACATCACCCCCCCCTTAAGGCCTCGTGTCCTGAGAGGCTGATCCTGCTGAGTCCACATAGTGTGGATCTCTTTTCATCCATTCGTAAAAGCGGGCAAGGCGCTCCGCTTGTTCCTCAGGCGTCAAGCCTGATCACTCTGAATTGATATCTTCCACCTCCTCTATGGTGGTTTTCCATGTTTTCTGTGTAGGGCATGCAACGCCCTTGATCCTTTTTTGTTGGTCATCTTCCGACTTGCTGCTTTCTTTTGCAGCTCCTAGTGTCCCCCTTTTTAAGATTTTCTTTTTGAGACACTCAGTGTCTCTTTCATGCGCTTGGTGCTCTTCCTCCAACTCCTCCTTTTCTCCCCTTTTTGGGAAATTAAGCATGGGTGACCGCCCGCCGCGCTCTAGATCTCTAGAGAACGTCCCATTGGTGTTGTCTGGCAATTCCATGATTGCCCTCCTGTCACCTTTCCAATTATGCCATCTGCGCTCCATGTTTTCTAAGTATTTTGGGCCAAACCAACCATCATCCCATCCGAAAAGTCTTTTATCTTTCCAGTGAGTTCCCTTAACTTTTTTGTGCCTTGGCACACTAGGGGTTTGTTGGGGAACTGTTTCTGTGTACTGGATATATACTTTTCCATTTTTCAGGTTCCTTATGAGCTTAGGAGCCTTCGGATTTTCTTTGTGGAACTGTTTGACTTTTGCCAGTGCGTTGGCAACATTTCTGGCTGGTTCCCAAGTGGATTCCTCTACTGGATAATTTTTCCATTTCACGAGGCACTCCAACCTCGCGCCTCCTCTTCTGCTAATACGGCTTTCCATTATTTCTTCAACCTCATATTCGTCCTCCTGGGACTCTTCTACCATCACAGCTTTAACAAGACTTCATTAAAGACGTTATAAACCTTCCATGTGGCTGGTATTTTCAATTTATAAGATGACTCACCGACCTTGGCAAGGACTTCTAGTGGTCCGACAAATTTGCCGTCAAGCTTCTTTGTTGCTCAGATGACGGGGAGGTTCTCAGTGCTGAGATAAACCTTGTCGCCAGGTTTATACTCTTGTGCTGCTTGACGGTGGCTATTGTACCACTCTTTCATGATCTGAGCGGCTTTCTCTAAAGCCGTCTTTGCTTTTGCATGTACATCCTCCACTTCCTTTGCCAGTTGTTCCACAGCTACTGCCTTCGGCGTGTAGGTGGGATCTAGTCCTTTATTTGGGTGTTGTCTGTAGTTCATGAAGAAAGGTGTAAAGCCTGTTGCAGAATGTACTTGGTCATTGTGGCAAAATTGTGCCACTGACAGCCAATCGCTCCAATTGTCTTGGCGATTGTTGACAAACATGGTCAGGAATTCCTTTACTTCCTGGTTTACTCGTTCAGTTTGTCCATCCATCTGTGGGTGATAGGCTGTGGATCGGTTTGCCTTGATTCCCAACATTCCATACAAATCGTTCATGAATTTTGAAGCGAACTGAGGTCCTCTGTCGCTTATGACTTTTCTGGGGATACCATGCTCCCTGAATACATTGTCTCTGAACAGCACTGCTGTTCCTTGTGATGTGATTTCTTTTACAGTGGGTAAGAAGTATGACTTCTTTGTAAATCTGTCCACCACTACCATGATCATGTCGTTCCCTTTTGACATGGGGAGAGGTCCCATGAAGTCGACTGATATGACTTCCCATGGTTCTGTTGGAACCTCATTTGGTTGGAGTGGGGCTGCGCACGTTTGTCGATCTGGTTTCGCCTTTTGACAGGTTTCACACCCTGGAATGTATTTTTCAATATCCTTGCGCATATTGGGCCACCAAAGTTTCTCGTTAAAGACTCCAGTGTTTTTGCAACACCAGAGTGTCCCCATGAATGATGTATTGTGATGATGTCTTCTCGCAACACCACGACTGCTGGTACATATACTCGTCCTTTCCAAGTGACAAGTCCTTTTTCGAATTTATATTCTCCATCGGCCTTCTCAAGGCCTTCGACAACCTGTGTCTCCCATTGCCGCTTGGGCACTTCTCTGATGTCTTTTGTGATGTCGTCAATCGCACGATCATCATTGAATACTTGTATAAAGAGGTGTTCTTTCAACAGAACTACCCCCTCGTTATCGCTTTCTCCGCGGGTATGTCCTGCCCGCCTAGATAGTAAGTCCACCTTGGTGTTGGACTTCCCACTTCTGTGTTTTATGACGAAATTGTATTCCTGCAAATCCGTCACCCATCGCGCCTGCCGTCGATTTAAGTTTTGTGCTTTCCTGAAATAGGTCAAGTTCTGGTGGTCCGTCAGAACTTCTACTGTGTGTTTGGCCCCTTTGAGATAGTGGGACCATTCATAGAAAGCATGCATAACTGCGAGCATCTCCTTGTCATAGATCTCGTAGTTTTGCTCAGTGTCGTTTAGGGATTTTGATATGAAAGCCACTGGCTTCCATACGTCGTTGTTTACTTGTTGCAATAAGATCCCTCCAATGGCAAAGTCAGAGGCATCCACCTCTACTCAAAACTGTCCATCCTCATCAGGGATCCGCAACACCACCTCTTCTGCAATATTTTTCTTTAGCATGTCAAATGCTTCATCCTGTATTTCCATCCACTTCCACTCGTCTTTCCCTGTAAGACGGGTTAAGGGTTTGGCGGCCTTGGCGAAATCTTTTACAAAGCGTCGGTAAAAGTTTATGAAGCCCAGAAACTGCTGGACCTCTCGCTTGCATGTGGGCTTGGGCCACTTGGTTACCACCTTTACTTTAGCGGTTTCCATCTTGACCGAGTTTTCGCTTATTACAACTCCAAGGAAATCCATTTCCTTTTTGTCAAAGAAACATTTTTCTGGTTTTAACGAGAGCTTATGCTCTTCTAGTTTTGCCAATATAAGGTTGACCTGAACCGTATGTTCTTCCTGATTTTTTGAGAATACAAGGATGTTGTCCATGTATATGATGACCCATCCTTCTGCTATCTCAACTCTGAAGATGTCATTCATCATGGTTTGGAAAGTGGCCAGTGAATTGGTGAGTCCAAAGAACATGACTAGGGGCTTGAAGAGTCCTCTATTGGTTCTGAATGCCACTTTCCACTCGTCTCCCTCCTTGATGCGTATGTTGTTATATCCCCAATGTATATCCATTTTGGAGAAGACCCTTGCTTGTGATAATTTATCCACCAGCTCTCCTATCAGCGGTAGTGGATATCAGTTTTTAACCGTCATCTTGTTGAGTCGCCGGTAGTCCTGTACTGGCCGTAATTTTCTGTCTTTCTTCTTGACAAAGAAGAAAGGTGATGCCATGGGTGATTTACTAGACTGGATTCGCCGAGAATCTAGGTTTTCTTTCAAGAATTCGTCCAGTTGTTGCTGCTCATCTCGATTGAGTGGGTAGATTTTGCAATCAACTGGGTTAGACCCGGGAATCAACTCTATGGCATGATCCCATTGCCGCTGTGGTGGTAGTTCATCAAAGGTCTCTTTCTCGAAGACCTTTCGATGTTTTAAGTAATGTCTGGGGACTGCCTCCTCCAGAGTTCGTTTTTTTCGTTTTCTCCGCTTCTTCTGTGGCTATTTTTGTGGCTGTTGACGTGTAGGCCCTGACGCTAAGTTCCAGTTCTCTGATGTGGACCACTAACAGCTTGTCCTCCACTTCAAGGTCATCTGTTATATTCATCTCGTCCTCAGGTTCCTGGACAGAGGAACCCTTCCAACAAGTACCCGGGCAATGGTTGAACTCTAATGTCTGCTTCTTCCAGTTGATGGTTGGATTGTGTTTCCTCAACCAATCGAAACCCAAGAAGATGCTTGTTTTAGAGAGGTGTGTTACTGTGCATTCAATAACTTCTTCATGTTCTCCGATGCATAGTTTTATTTTTGCCATGTATTCCAAAGCACCTCTCGAGTTCTTTGTTCCGTCTGCATTATATACTGATATAGGTCGAACCAGATGTCATTTGGGTATTTGGTGTTTTTTCTACGAATTCCGTGCTAATACAGGTTCCCGTTGCACCAGAGTCCAATAACATTTTAACACGGACGCTTTTTGATTCGTCCATTCTTGTTACGACTCTGGTTATGTCTATTTCGTGGTACCCTGTTCCTTGTACTACTTTTTTCCGTAGGTGTTCTAAGTTCCACATAGCGTCGACTTCTGTCATAGCATTTAAGTCATTTACTAGGTGTTCGTCCACCTCTTGTATTCTTTTATTGTCTACCCATTGTTGTAGACACTCCACCACTATCTGTTTGGGTTGTTCCCAAATTCTTCTTAACATCCACTGCGGTGTCCATGGTTGTAGTTGTTGTCCCTTTTTTGCGCTCACTCTTAGGTTTCTTAAGTGATGTATGTTCCCACTGCATTCATAGAGTAAATCATGCATGTTAATTTGGGAGTCTACTAATACATCACTATTTGAAACCTGAGTAGCAGCCAGCAGTGCTGAGCGCTCGCCTACTGGCCTTCCACAAAATCTGAGACCTCCTCTATATGTCTGACTGGGGTTGTTTCCCTATTGTCGAAATATCTGACCACCTGCTTTCCCTTATCTCCTGTTGTAATGTTTTTGGGTTTCTTACAGGTCCATGCTACATGTCCTTTTTCGTTGCATTTTGGACAAGTCAGTTCTGCATGTCGCTTTTTTGCCCAGCACTCTTTCACCACATGTCCTTTCTTTCGGCAATAGGAACAAGCTTTGTCATCTTTTCCATCCACTTCCATTGCATTGGGATCAGATCGACTTCCTGATGCAACTGGCGGTGGCGCTCTGAATTGCCATTGAGGGCATCCATTGGGTGCTGGAGCTTGCTCTCTGTATTCTTTTTGTGTTCTCTGGAAACCGTAAGCCTCATTGGCTTTTTGGTAAGCTCTTGCAAGCGCCATGACTCATGTCTGGATTTGCTGTAATGTGGCGCTGTCCGCCAACCCTCCATATCGGATCAGTTCTTGACCAAGGGCAGGGTTGAGATGATTTGTAAACTGGGAGATCAAGGCTTGATTGTTCCAGTCAGTCAACGAGGTGAGGGAATTGAACTTGATGATGTAGTCTTCTACAATCATCGTTCCCTGTTGTAGTTTTAACAGTGCCTTGATAGCTTTCTCCTTTGTCTCGGTGGACATGAAGAAATCGTGCATCTGTTGCTTAAAGTCCGCCCAATCTACGAAGGGGAATTGATTTTCCAGCGGTTGTCTGACCCATGCACTGTTGTCGTCTGTACTCTTTCCTGTATTGAGTTGGTTCCAGTCCAACTCTCTACTCCAGCCATTGTTGTCAATCCTGTCTTGAAACTCTTGTTGTGCCTCCTGGAAGGCTTTGAGTTTCACCCCGCTCCAATCAGCAGCTCTGTCTCCTTTTCCTCCTTTAATCCTGTACAGACAGATGGATACTTTTTGCTTTGGATCTACTTTGTTGGCTAGCATGAAGTAAGTGTCCATCTGTCTTAACCATCTGTCTACAGTATGAGGATCTCCTTCATAGAAGGTGGGCATTTCGGCTTTAGTAAGAGGTCCAGGCTCTCGGCGATTTGATCTTTGGTATTTGTTGATCATTGCTGCCAGAGCTTGACCCGCACTGGTGATTGCTCGTTGTCTCTCCTCCGCCTGTCAATGAATTTCATCCTCTTGGGTGGCCACTGCTGCTGCTGGCTGTGTGTCTGGCAGAGGCTCTATTGTTTCTGTATCCTGCCAGTGCGTGCACCATCCCATTACTGCATGATATGCGTGGGTGATCATGATATGCATGGGTGATCATGTCCACAGTGAGCCTGAAAGGAGTTGCACCTAATTTGTAGTGACTCATTCCTTCTCAGTTGAGACACTCGACGTGGAACCATCCTCTGCAATTACTGTTGTATTTCTTGATGTGCAGGGTGGTTTCCTTGTCATAGGCTTTTCGGATGATTGTGGTCACTTCGGTTTCTCGTAGATTGTGGTCCCAGGAACAGATCTCTTGGATCTGAGGATAGGCTGGCCATAGGAACTTGTCCCAAAACTGTTTTTTAATTAAAACCAGGTAGCAGTATCCTGGTATGTCTGGGTTGAATCCGCTGTTGGCCCAGGACATTTTTGGGTAAGGGTAAGGCAACCATGCCTCCCTTTCGACAATCCTTCGCCACTGCTCGATTTCCCGTTTTTTATGAGCATTGTTTGCTCCCTGCAGGTACTCTTTGTTTGAGAGCCAGTCTGCCGTAGTGGGTACACCACCATGCCAATGTGCTGCATCACCTCCCTGAGTGACAACTCGTGCTTTATTTTCCTTAGACCCCTTTGCTGCCGCTGTGTATGATCGCACTGGTTGCACAAGGGGCTTCGGTTCTACTACTGCTGGGTATGCTCGTCCAGCTGCCTCTGTGTAGGCCTGTTCAACCGTGACCATTGTCCTGAGGTTGACTCGTTTGATGGGTGCCTGGGTGAGCTTTCGCTGTGCTGCCCGTCGCTTGGATTTGGATTGTCCACCAAATCGTATGGTCCATGTGTAATGGGAGACCTTGTGTAGGTCCACCAATTCGTCCCAGGTGTACTCGATGTCATCTCGACGTACAGCTGACTCCTCTACAATGTGACACCTCCCAGGTCGGATGCTATCCTGGATGGCGAAGACCACCATGTTGTCGTGAAGCTCCGGTTCCCAGCTAATTATGTCATAGAGGGTAGGCCAAGCCAGCCAGTTGTACTTGTCGTAGTACTCCTCTTTGAACAGGTACATGTAGCAGTACCCGTTCTCCCTCCACTGGTTTGGTGCTATAGGACTCCTGGCTCTGGGTCCTTGGAGATGCATTTTGATATTGGTACGCCATCCCAAGAGTCTGGCTTTGTGATCACCCCATGATGCCTCCCCGATGTCTTTGAGAAAGTGGTCTAATCCAATTGAATGAAGATGGGGGAGAGGTTCGGTACAAAGCCGTTCCGGTGTCCTGGCGATGATAGCCCCAGGTGGCTTGGTGATGAGAAGGGGGTCAAATCGAATCCCCTTGCGGCGTTCTTCCTCTTCCTGCTCATGCTTCCATTTAGCGTAGCGGGTCGCTTGTATGTTTCCATTCATTGCATGCATCCATGCGTTCCAATCTGCATGACTCATCGTCATGCCCTCGTGCTCGTATAGCTCCTCTACGTGGTGCACGCATTGGAGTTGTTCTATTGCCACCTTATAACATTGAATGGCTTTGTCACTGTTGTTGATCAACAGCAACCATTGATTGTATTTTGACGCCATCAGCGCCAGCCAGACAGGGTTGGAGGTGTTGCCTTTGTACTGGACCTCCAGTAGTTTGATGAGGGTTTGGTATTCCCTCTCTGCTTTTCTCATGGCTCGTTTGGCCCATAAGACTGCATGAGTGGCAGCTCATTCCATTAGAAGGGCCTCCCAGGCTTCCTTCTGTTCTAGCTCTTGTTGGGCTTCTTGCTCCCTTAGGAGGATCTGCGCCTGAGCGTGTTCGAGTCGTCGTGACTCTTTCCGGTATTTCCAATATAGCTGGACATGATTATCATGACGGTGAATGACTGTGTCACTGATGAATTCTCTTGGTCCCGTCTGGACTGTGTCATGAACTGTGACCCAGTCCACATCGAAGATGCACCCGATCTCCGATAGTGACACCTGGGTGTAAGGTAGGATGTATGTAAATGAGCACTGCATTGTGTCTCGTCTGGGTTCTGCTGTAATAAAATCTTCAACCAAGTTCGGGCCTCCACTGACACTTGATCCGTTCTTCTGGCTGTTAATCCGCGCCAATCAATGATGTCCCTTGGGAAACAAGGGAGTTGTTGTCTGCTGTGTCATGGGTCCGAAAGCTATCAATATCCATGTGCCTGGCAGTTCGCCCTAATGTCCTTGTGCCTAGTTATCAACCCCGATAACAAAGTAGGGGTTGCTAGTACAGAGGGTATGAAGGGACTTTGGTTCAGCCTTGATACACACGTATACCAAGTTTATTCACTCATTCCTGAGCTTTTCAGCAATAATGGTATACTAAGCTCGGGGTGCGTCTGTGGTCTCCTGCCTATGCTCTCCCGACACTCTAGTATTCTCTTCCATTACTGTTTGGTAGACAGACCCAAAGGGTGTATTGAGGATCTCTCGTTCGAGACCTGTTGACAGTACTGTGTCGTTGTCGCCTGGAGAGGTCATGGGCTGCGTGGTTACTACCTCTCAGAAATGAAACTAGGCCGTTGGGTTTCTGAGCAACGACGAGCCAAGCGTGCTCAGTGCTAACCAACAGGGTAGAGTAGAAAAGACTCTAGATTATGTTAGGGAGACCCTAAACACAACCTCAAGACTTAAAGTGGTGGCTGGCTAAGCCAAAGAAAGAAACTGTTGCTCAAGTAGAGTGTCTAGGACACAAACTATCTAGAGTCTTAGGGACTCGCTACCTAAGACTACAACCCTTATAAACCTTTCTCCTGGTCTGTGCGCAGTCAGCACGCAGCTAAAGTCCCTCACAATAGAGACGATGCGCAGCAGCTAGATCTGTGCCCATATGACCTTACTTGGAGATCTTCTCCCACTGTCCTTCCATATATGGCCACGCCTATTGTCATGCGTCTTGGCCGATTCCCACATATGCCGGTACCTAGTTGTCGGTACATCTCGGCATTCCCATGTCGCCCCTCTGGCACCGTGCCGCTCATGTATCCTTCCATGGCATAGGCCCATCATTGGGCTGTCCTTCCTGTTGGCACTTGGTCTATACCCATAGCCGATGCTGACCTAACCTCCTTCCATATAAGGGTTGCAGTCCTAATGTAGTCTGTCCCTGCGACTAAGGTATCATCTGAGTCCTGTATCCTATCGTTTGAGCATAGTGAAATAGATAAAAAGAAAAGAAAAATAGAATCCGACTCCCTATGTCCATATCTTCATTAGTATCATTGACGTTGTTACTGTGAAAATTGAACGGGATGAGGTATGCTCATAACAGAAGATGCACCCGATCTCTGAGAGTGTCGCCTGGGTGTATGGTAAGATGTATGTAAATGCGCACTGCATTGCACTAAACGTATGTGTTGAAGCTGTAAAAGAATCTTCAACCAATTTCAGGCCCTCCACTGACAACTGGTCTGTTCTATTGGCTGTCCAGTTCGGAATCCACGCCTGTTGATGATGCCTCTTGGGAAACAAGAGGGTTACTGTCTGAATGTCATGGGTCCGCAAGCTATCAATGTACGTGTGCCTGGCAGTTCGCCTCAATGTCCTTGTGCCAAGTTATCAACCTGAAATCAGGTAGGGTTGCTTGTACAGAGGGTATGAGAGGACTTTGTATCAGCCTTGATACACAACGTATATCGAGTGTTTTCACTCATTCCTGAGCTTTTCGGCAATAACAGTGTACTACACCCAGGGTGCATCTGTGGTCTCCTGCCTACACTCTCCCAGCAATGCTAGTACTCTTGTCTGTTACTGTGTGTAGACTACCCAAGTAGGGCCTGTTGTCAGGCCCAATGGGGCATATTGAGGATCTCTTGTTTGAGACCTGTTGACAGTAATGTGTCGTGCGTCAATGTCGCCTGGAGAGAATGTGGGCTACGTGATTACTTCCTCTCAGAAATGAAACTAGGCCGTTGGCGCTATAAGCAACTATGAGCCAAATGTGCTCAGGGCTATAAGGTCCAACAGGGTAGAGTGGTAAAGACTCTAGATTATGTTAGGGATGACCTAAACACAACCTCAAGACTTATGAGAAGGGTGGCTTGTTCAGCCGAAGACAAGACAGACAGACCAGTCAAGATAAGATCAAGACTAAACCTGTTGCTCAAGTAGAAGTGTCTAGGACACAAACTATCTAGAGTCTTAGGGACTTGCTACCTAAGACTACAACCCTTATATACCTTTCTCCTGGTCTGTGCACAGTCAGCGCGCAGCTAAAGTCCCTCACAATAGAGACAATGCGCAGCAGCTAGGTCTGCGCCCATATGACCTTACTTGGAGATCCTCTCCCACCATTCTTCCATATACAGCCACGCCTATTGTTGTGTGTCTTGGCTGATTCCCACATACGCTGGTACCTAGTTGTCGGTACATCTCGGCATTCCCATGTTGCCCCTCAGGCGCCGTGCTGCTCATGTATCCTTCCATGGCATAGGCCCATCATTGGGCTGTTGTTCCTGTTGGCACTCGGTCTATGTCCATAGCCAATGCTGACCTAACCACCTTCCATATAAGGGTCGCAGTCCTAATGTAGTCTGTCCCTGCAACCAAGGTATTGTCTGAGTCCTGTATCTAAACATTTGAGTGCAATGAAATAGATAAAAAGAAAAGAAAAATAGATTCCAACTCCTTTCGACCGTATCTGCATATTTGTCATTAGTGTTGTTACTGTAAAAATTGAATGGGATGAGGTATGCTCATAACAGGCATAGATTATGATGACACCTTTTCTCCTGTTGCACAATTTGAAACAGTAAGATTACTTCTGGCTTCAGCTGCACTCGAAAATTGGGAAATCGAGGCGCTAGATGTTAAAACAGCTTTCCTATATGGAAATCTTGATGAAGAGATTTACATGGAACAGCCAGAAGGCTTTGTCACCAAAGGACAAGAGGGAAAAGTCTATAGATTAAAAAAGGCCCTATATGGTCTTAAACAAGCATCATATGCTTGGAATAAACAAGCTGATAAAAGCTTGAAATCCTTAGGATTTAACAGATGTCTTTCAGATACAGGAGTTTATATCCTTAACAAACAAGGATCAATAATAGTTGTCATACTATATGTTGATGACGTACTATTTCTGGGAAATGATAAAAGACTCTTATTAAACAAAAAGAGCAAGTTCATGAAAATATGGGAATGTAGAGACTTAGGACAAGTTTCTGAATATCTAGGGATGAAGATATCTCGAGATAGACTAAATCAATTATTGATAATTGATCAAATAGACTATGCTAAGAAAGTTGTAAAGCGTTTTGGTCAAGAAAATGCTAAACCTGCTAGAACACCATTACCAGCAGGGTATGTTCCTAAACCAAATGAAGGAATAGCAACTTCTGAGCAAAGAGGCTATTATCAATCCATAATTGGATCATTATTATATTTAACCCTTGGAACTTGTCCAGATATTGCATTTGCAGTAATAATGATGTCGCAATTTATGGTTAACCCTTCTGAAGAGCATATCCAGAAGGCATTATACATTATCAAATATGTTGCCACCAACATTAATGGCAAAATAGTGTATAATGGAAAGAACCATGAAGGTTTCATTGCATATTGTGATGCAGACTGGGCAGGTGACCAGATTAATAGAAGATCAGTCACCGGATACATAGTAAAATTAGCTGGAGGACCAGTTAGTTGGGTTTTGAGGAAACAAAAGACAGTTGCTTTGTCATTGACAGAAGCAGAATATATGAGTCTGTCTGATACATCGAGACAGATAGTCTGGATAGAGTCTTTATTCCATGAAATTGGAAAGACTATAAGAATGATTCAATTAGGAGTAGATAATCAAGGAGCAATCTTTTTAGCTTCTAATCCTGCTCAAGAGCATAGATCTAAACACATAGATATCCGCTACCACTATGTTAGAGAATGCATAGAGGAGAGAAAAGTGGAGCTTGTGTATATTCCCACAAATCAGCAACTTGCTGATATCTTGACTAAAAATTTGTCTTTTGATAAATTCACAAAGTTAAGATCTGAAATTGGATTAGTGATTTCTCAGCATGGGGGAGTGTTGAATAAATAATGATCTGGAGCTTTGAGTATCAAACTCATAGCTTCATATATTATATCGTTATTTATGAATGCTCACTAAATCACAAATATAATCTGATATTTGTACACTGTTGACACTTTTATAGTGTTTGACAGATATTATAGAGTTTCATCCCAGGAACAGTATGAAATGACAGCATGTGAGAATACAATGCATGAAACATGCTTCACACGTCAAGTATTGACAGATTGCTGTAGAATGCACAGCAATATGACACCATGCGCAGCAGGTATGGTGCAATGCACAGCAGGAAGCTGCGCATTACTAGATATAGGTATATTAGATGTAGTTACATGTGATTTCTGTAACTGTATATAAGCAGCGCTATTTGCACTGCTGAAATACATCTCCTGTTCTATTGCATAGTTGAGCCCTAGCTCCTAAGCGTTCTAAACAGTACTCAGTAAGTCCCCTCGCTTACTAAGCCTCGCTCTGCACTGCCGTTGCTCGTTTCAACAGTTCGTTTGGAAACAATACGTCTAATGTTGGCTTTGGCCATAAATCTTGGCTGGGATATCAGTCAGATGGATGTAAAGGGCGCATACCTAAATGGTAATCTACAAGAAGAGGTGTATATGAATCAACCCAAAGGTTATGAAGATGGGACTGGATGTGTATGCCATCTTATCAAAACCATATACAGCCTTAAACAGGCCAGTCGGGAGTGGAACAAAGAATTGGATCAAGTTATGCACATGAAAGGGTTTACACACATATTCGCTGACATATGCATTTATATACGAGAATCCTCGAGGCTTTAAGAGCCAAAATGAAAACTATGTTTGAAGTCACAGACTTAGGAACCCCCAAGAAAATCGTTGGTATCGAAATCGACTACAACCAAGCTAAAGGAAGGCTGAAAATTAATCAGCCACAATATATTGATAAATTATTGAAGCAATATGGCATGCAGGACACCTATACTGTTGTCATCCCTATAGAACCCAGTATTAATCTCGACAACTCTCCCGCTGAACCGGAAAACTCACCAATTCAAAAACATTACCCTTCCCTTATCAGATCATTGATGTATCTTGCAGTGGCAACATGGCCAGACATAGCTTATGCTGTCTGAACACTCGCTGCTTACAGTTCTCGACCAGGGCAAGTTCACTGGGCCACGGCGAAGCGAATCCCGCGATATCTTAAAGGGACAAAAGATCTGGGAATAATATATCAGTGAGAGCAAGGTTTTGAAGCAGCCAATGCAATTCAAGCTTATTCTGATGCAAGTCATAACACACTTACCAATGCTAAATTGATAAACAGCTACATTGTAAAATGTGCAAACGGCGCCATCACATGGGGATCCTACAAGCAAACCATCACAGCACTCTCGAGCTTAGAAGCTGAACATATCGCATTATCAGAAACCTCTCGTGAAATTACGTGGCTAAGAAACTTACTAGGAGATTTACACCTAAGGCAACAGCAGCCGACAAAGGTGTACGCAGACAACCAGGGCGCAATCACACTTGTGAAAAACCCTGAATTCCATAAAGGAACCAAACACATCAATCGTGATTATCAATACACACATGACATGGTCAAAACTCACCAAATAGATGTCGAATATATCCCTACAGCTGAAATGACAGCCAATGTAATGACCAAGGGATTGCCAAAAGTTAGACACAAAACCCACGTCCATGGGTTAGGCATGGCCTAGCTTGAGGGGGGAGTGTCGAATGCTATAGCAGCAGCAAGCAGAGACCATGCTGGGGACACACCTCTCACCAGTGTGTCTCCAGACTTCCATGGTGCGCCTACTGTGCCAGCAATCACCCCTCATTGGCCCACAGCACAGCCGCTGCCGAGAGTGAATCCCCGCTCACTTTGAAGTGCCTAAACTGCAATGGCCCACACTCTGCCATCTCCTGTCTCTGCCCATTCTATGGGGCACACTTTACTCCAAAACTGCTGGCTGCCCTTGAAGCCCAGCACCTTGAACGTGTCAAATCCCATCGACTTGTTAGGTCTCGTCAGCATGCCAATGCACGCCTTACCCGTTGGCTGCCCAATCCCGTAGAGGCCTCTTGAAGCCCTCTCACTAGTTGTCTGGTTTGGAGTGCAGGTCTAGATCCCGCCCAGTAGTGTATATAATCTTTCCGAGTAAGACCACTCGGTTTTGGCACCTCGAACAACGTAGTTACAATTGTTTTGTCCCCCCCTCATGACTGGGGAATATGTGGTACATAGGTTGACACGACCAATACATTTCCATTTAAAAAAAAAAAAAAAGCAGAGACCATGCCGGTCACGTATGTGACGTTACACTAAGACAGTCTCAGACTGTCGCGACACTATATAGCTCGCATAGATGAGGGGGAATAATATCATCTCAAGGGCAACGTTAGCCCCCTTTACCGGTGTGATACTAAGCTATTCTTTCTATCTCGCGCTCGCTCTACCACTCACACTCTCGCACATCTCACAATTGTTTAATACTATCCATACCACCATCTTCTCACGGGGTTGGTAGTATAAGGATAGTGTACGACGCGAGCAACTCGCGTCGTGATTCCTCAGTTTTGTGTTCAGCAACTCGTTTCCAACTTCCTCATCGTTTCCTTCGTCCCCCCCGGTTTCACCATTCAGCGCGTTTTTCTCTATGGCGACCCCTTCTTCCCAAGCAGTTCAGGGATCTTTCCCTTCGTCCAGCGACGCCTTTGCCTTCTGGTCGGCGTCTGGGTCCCCGCTGCGCTCACTTTCTGCACCTCCTGTGCAGTCTTCAACCCCGGCGGATTGGGGCTACAACCCTCACCATGAGCCTGGTGTAGTCGAGGCGATTGCTAAGCTGATCGCCGAATTTCGGCCAGTTGATCCCCAGCATTTGTATATAAGAATACTATAGTAAATCCAAGACGCACTCAAACTTTCAACACAAAAACATCGTCCAGAAACGACCAAGCCGGCGCCTTGCCTCCCCGGAAAGCCAGCCGATCGCCACCAGTCGCAGTTACTACAAACGAATAGAACGTCCACGCCTGATACCCAGGCTGAACAGTGCCCACAACCTCCCCGTTCCACACCACCTGCACAAACGCGTCCGATTCCATCTCTGCACCAGAAAACGTGCTCGAATGGAAGAACGCAATCTGGTAATTGTGGCCCGCGTCCGTGTAAAGAGTGTGGCGCGGTGATAACGTCCCCGGCAGGCTGTCCACGCCTATAGCAGACCCCAACAGCCCGACGCCGTGCCCAAAGTGGGCGTACGCGCGATAGTTGAATATCGTAGCGTCTTGCGTCCCGTTTTCGGGTGAGGCGCCGACCCAGTTCAAGTATGACTCCGTGTAGCAGAATTCCAAACAATCGCCATATCCCTCGAACTTGCCGTCGACGACAGAAGACTTGCGACGGTATCCTCTTGAAAACGTGACCTGGATGTCGCCTTGTTGGCGATTGACCGCCGTTGTCTCGTCTGTGGGAAAATAGTACTGTCAAAATGTAAGATCATCATGTTCAAAAGCACTGGATGCCTGCTTACCATGCTGCAAGTATAGGTGGTCGGAACCCCGTTCACGAGCGCACGCCAGATATTGAAGTACAAGCAAGCACCGCCAGCAAGATCTGGGGCGCGCGTGTTGCACAGCTGAGCACACGCGGCGACGTCGTACCTGTCAAGAAACGTAAAACCCATGTACTAGGTCCTCAATCATCAGTCCTTTCATGAGACACAGAACTCAAGTCATCACATACACCTGGTGCGTTATTTGGATTGGCCAACGATGTTACGGCATATCCGTTACTCTGCTGAATATCACCGTATGCGATACTTGAAATTCGAGTGTTCGCTAAAGACGTGATCCAGCAACTCATTATTGAACTTGTAATACAAGTTCGCGAACACTTTGTTATCAGAGTCAGAGATTCAAGCTGGCTGGGCGATTGGCAATGGACGTACCGCATCCCTTCGTCCGGTCGCAATAATCCAGACAAGCGTTCATGTTGTATGTGTTGTTCGGCACCAGCGTATATGTCAAATACGCCGTGCCTTGTATTGTTGCATCCCTGTCCGACGGCCCTGTTCCCGTTCCCGCAAATATCTGTGTATAACCAGCACGAACCGGCGCAGAGCTAGTGTATATCTCGCACTGCTCCCGCCACGCCCTTTGAGTCACATTTCCCAAAGGAATGAGCTTGCCGTCGATGGCGGTGACGACCGTTTCGGAAACAGGCTCATCGGGGGACGTGGTATCCTCTGCACCTTCTTTTTGCTGCACGACCGCAGCCGTGGAGGCGATCATTTCCGCGTCCGTCATGCCATCGTTGGGGCCGAGCGTGTTTGCGACCCACGCGGGTTCCCCTCGGCTTGCGGGAGGCACAATGTCCAGAACTCTACCTGCATACACAGGGGCGGTCCGCAACATGAACCCTGTGCAACCACAAGAATGGGCATACCTGCTACATGTGCTGCTACATGTGCTGCAAGACCAGCGAGAACGACCAGGCTGGATAGTGAACGCATCAGAAGTCAATAAACTGTCGCACAGATTTCCTTTCTGACTTTTTATGCGTCGCCATAAGAAAAATTTCAAGCCCACGTTCAGCAAGGAAGGAAAGAAGCACGACAGAGAAGACGATACGTGCATCCAAGAGCCAAATGGGATGACCTTCTTTTCTTCTTTGCGTGCTGTGAGCGGAACAATGGTGCTTTGATAAATGATTCATTTACCATCAAGAAGCACACACACAAATGAAGAACGTGCCACCGAGGGCGAGTTGAATCTTTGAAGGAAAGCGAAACTAGGAATGGCACCGCTCTGACCGCTTTGGGGAGTTACGACAGCGACGAGAGCAGTCAAAGCTGCAGAGTGGTTGGTCCGCTTTCCTGAGTGACTCGTAAAGCAGTCCAACTGCTTTGAGAACAGCCAGAGCAGCCATTGGGAGTCAATGCTCAAGCTATTGCAGACAGGGCAAAACAATCTATATTTGGTCCTAATTGTAGTACACAGGTGTAATCCATTATCTATGCAATTGGCATTTTTTTTTTTTTTTTAGGATAGAAATATGCTATTGTGAGATGTCAAGGTACCTACAAGGTACTAAAACTACTGAACAGAGACTAGCTGTCAGATACACAGGGGACCAAGCCCACTAAGCCTATCATCACTAAGCCCTACTCTATCAGTTGTAACATGTTTCATAGTCGATGAGGGCCCATGCAATTACCCCCATCTAAAGTCCAAGAAAACCAAAGTGTGCTGGTGCTTACTTGGCAAAGGAAGTGAAACCTATGCTGGAGCTCATTGCCAGCTAAGCTAAACTTGATCCAAAAGGTGAGGACTTCAAGCACTGTTCAACAGTCCCGGGTTACCACATGTGCCCGGTTGTACAGTCAAACTGTCAATCTTGATCCAAATCGTGCTAAAACAAAAAAAAAACCCCCGGACCTGCTTCCGAGCTACCATCTACAATGGGTGCAGGCCTCACCCAAAGAGCTCATATCTGAGCTCGGAATCATGGGGGATTGTCCTCGAGCACTTTCGGCACTAGGGCCTACTTGATCCAGATGCAACTGTAAAAAAAGAAAAGCAGGGACCTGCTTCCACACCGCCATCTACCCTGGGTGCAGGCC
This sequence comes from Amanita molliuscula, assembly GCA_023014405.1. NCBI lineage: Eukaryota > Fungi > Basidiomycota > Agaricomycetes > Agaricales > Amanitaceae > Amanita > Amanita molliuscula. The sequence continues at coordinate 753,944 of JAEBUP010000022.1, forward strand.
ACACCCAAGGAGCTCATATCTCTAAAAATGGGAATTTATCTGCAAGAAACAAACCAGAGAGTGGTTGAAGTTGTTGAATAAATAATGATCTGGAGCTTTGAGTATTGAACTCATAGCTTCATATATTATATTGTTATTTATGAATGCTCACTAAATCACAAATATAATCTGATATTTGTACACTGTTGACACTTTTATAGTGTTTGACAGATATTATAGAGTTTCATCCCAGGAACAGTATGAAATGACAGCGTGTGAAAACACGATGCATGAAACATGCTTCACATGTCAAGTATTGACAGATTGCTGTAAAATGCGCAGCAATATGACACCATGTGCAGCAGGTATGGTGTAATGCGCAGCAGGAAGCTGCGCATTACTAGATATAGGTATATTAGATGTAGTTACATGTGATTTCTGTAACTGTATATAAGCAGCGCCTTTTGCACTGCTGAAATACATCTCCTGTTCTATTGCATAGTTGAGCCCTAGCTCCTAAGTGTTCTAAACAGTACTCAGTAAGTCCCCTCACTTACTAAGCCTCGCTCTGCACTGCCGTTGCTCATTTCAACAGGTTATGGGCCCTGCATAGATGAAAACCTTGTGCTGTGCATAATACATGTGTCAGCACCCTTTTGTCATAACAAAGGTAAACAAGGGAAGTAATAGATGCGCCCATAGTACTGTTATTAGAGTAGTATACATCCGATTTATGTTGCTAATGTGCTATCTCTTGAAGTATGACAGGAATACTTCTTGCTCATCCTAACAAGCCTCTAATGCTTGGGATTTGAGCGACCGCCTTGGATGGCATGACAACAATCACTAGTGTGACACACTTCACCAGTCTCCGGTTCTGCAATATCCAGGTTAATATAAAAAATGTAGTCTTGATTGGTAAATCAATAAATTACCTGGTCTGGTGAACCATTCAAATCACTCGGGTTTAGGGCTGTCCCATGACAGATAAAGGGTCTAGGCTTAATCGCTTAGATCTGGAAAGGTTTCGCACCCCCCTATTGGCTGTGAATAATTAAGTGCTTATGTAGGCCGTTTTCATCGGCATAAAATCGTTCTCTGCAATTAAAAATAGTAGTAATTCTGTATAAGGGTCGTGCTGCATGGGACATTGTTCCCTGGTACACGCAGACCAGCGATGGGCACTGATTAGCATCCCATCTACATTAGGATGCTCCTTAGTGTCATAATAATAGTTTATTACTATATCTATAAATAGTGGAGGATATTTTTATCGCTGTGGGGAACTTGATGGAGCCCCCAAGCACTCCTGAAGGGCTGGATCCCCTTCTGGCGATGAATTATAGCACATTATGACAAAAAGCAAACTACCATGTTTATGCACATGCTCAGGCATTTATCGTGGGAGAATAAAATCGAAAACTCGATGTCCATACCTTTGTTCTGAGCAACGAAAGTCTTTTAGACTGTTGCTTACTCCTGTTTTACAGAACAAACTCAATTCAAATCAAACAAACCCACAAAACCTTTTTATACACAAATGTCTTCCACCTCCAACACTGCTTCTTCTTCTACCTCTGCTGGATCCTCCAGCAACAAATAATACGTCACAGCCGGTACCCCTGGCTCCAAATCCGACTCCTCTTCTCAAAAAGTTGCTAAAGCTGGGTTTACCAGCTCTATTTTCATAAATACCTTGCAATCCACTAGCAAGGGTCCCACTGCTCCCATTGGGACATCCACCAAAAAGTCTCCTTGGTACAAGGAAGTCCAGGAAGATCTGGAAAACCGCAGGAAGTGCATTGCTGATGTGCAACTTTCTGTTTGGAAGCATCATCAAGAATTAGATGACGAAGCAGCTAAATTAGCTAGTGAGGAATCTCTAGTGGATGAAATTTTTGATGACATTCGAAAATTCCAAGCAGGTTGCCTTCAAAAGGCGAATTATGGGAAAAATGTTTTTAATATTGCAACTGGAGAAATAAAATTGGCCCAAAAGGCTGATAAGGGGAAAGGAAAAGAAAAATCTGTATCATATGCCGATGTGGCAAAAGTGGGCCTGTCCACTAAAAACAAGGCAGGCGCTACCTTCTCTTTGCGTCCAAAGAATCAACTAAATTGGCCAACTTCTGAAGAAGTTAGGACATGGTTCTTCAACCTTGGTGGAAAGGCGGAGGACTGGACGCAGGAACAGGTGGAGGTACCAACCACTCCAAAGAGAAATAGCGGGTCTGGAAGTGAAGTCTGGGACCATGCTAAGGAGTGGTCGAAAATTGGGAAAGTAAAAATACTGCCCAATAAATATCACAGTGATTCTGTTTTAGAGGAAAGCAGAACCACTAAAATAAATAAATAAATTTCCACCATGCACCAAGCTATCTGCCAGGAAATGGAGGATAAAAAACAGGTTGAGGATCTTATAGAAAGTATCCAAGAAACCATTAAAAACTTGAATCAAGAGGAGGAGAGAGTAAGAAGCTTTAAGAAGAAAGCTAAAAAATTGCGCCAGAAAGAACGCAAAGCCAAGAGAGAGTTGGCTGGACGACCAAGAATACCACCCAAGACTCACAAGTTATATATACTTGATGAGGAAATATACAGTTCCGATTATTCGCATCCTTCTTTGAATGATAGCGAATACTCTTCCTTGATTAAAGCTAGAAGGAATGAAGAGCTTGAACAAGGAGAGTTCATTATAGTAGAACTCAAGGGAAGGGACAGACTTATCCACCCTTGGGTTCATACTGTGGAAAGTCCTGTATGGTCGAAAATTGGTTATTGCTACCTGGCAGCAATAAAAACCCGTGCATTGGCTCAATATCAATGGCCACAGTACATTGATATCAAAGAATTGGCTTCATATTCAAAGTCAATTAGGAAGAGAGTCAACTTCCATCTACACAAAATTAATGGTGATCAGTCTAGTCGCCATCGTCATCTAGTCATCGATCCAAGAGCCCAGACAGGCTGGATGGAAATCAATAATCTTGCTAGAGCAGCAAGTGTCGATATAATCATTGGAGGAGAAGATGACTTATCTAAAATTCCAACGCTTACTGGAAGCAATAATTGGAATGAATGGTCAGCAGCTATCAAAGCTGCTCTGCAGTATAAAGGTCTTTGGCAGTATGTTCTTGGCAACAGGATCAAGCCACAGCTTACAGAAGCTGAGAAAACTGCAGAAACAGCTGATAGCACCTCTGCAACTGAGCTTCATCGCATTAAAGAGAAAAAGGAAGCTTGGGATGACTACTGCAACAACGATGACAAGGCATTGGGATTAATAACCATGAAAATCTCACTGTCTTTAAGACACCTTATTCAACCATGGTCAAACTCTACCTTCATTGCATTGCAGGAAGCATTTGGCAAGCCAGGAGCAGCTGGCATTTGTGTTGACTTTTCAAAAGTAATACATTGGAAAATCAACACCAATAAATTGACAGAGTCAGTCAATGAGCTATTAACAACAGCTAATCGACTTTCTGTCAATGGCTTCACATTCCCCGACAATATGCTAGCAATGGTAGTGTTAGCATCTTTACCACATGGATGGGACAGTGTCTCATCTAGTGTATTATTAACGATGAAAGCAAGTGATTTGAAACTTGCTGATATTCTTCCAAAGATAGAGGAAGAATCCCAAAGGCGGAGAACGTCTTCTGGGGGGGTTGTTCACACTGCTAGAGTGAAGCTTCCCAAAGGCCCTAACAGGCCTAATTGGAATCAACAAAATTCTGGTCCTAGCAACCAGAATAACTACAAACCTGGTTTTAATAACCAGAATTCATATTCTTCAAATCAGAATAAAGGGAAATGGACGACACCAGGACCATCTTCCAGACCCCCTAACACTGGTAAACCCCAGTTCTTGTCCAATCAAGAAAGGGACAAGATCAACTGTGATAATAAAAAGAAAAAGAGAGCCTTTTTATTAGAACAACAACAAAAGAATAATGTTGGGGACACCAGGAAAGTGAATACACCTAGTGTTACGAGCTCTCACTCATAAACAAACCCTGGAAGCCTCGCAGAGTGGACTGTTAGTCCGGAGATGAAACGCAGGCTGTATTGCAAGCCCTATGATACTACAAAGATGTTTCTACTAGAGAGAACTAACTCCTAGTGAGAGAGAAACCATCTTGAGTCTTAAGGACTCAAGACTACAACCGTCCGACCTTATATACTACTAAGGAGAACCCCCTGGTACCTCCCTTAGACCAACAACACTCCTACCATGTTTCAGCGCCTATCCCTATTGCCTGGCACTTGTCTCATGTGAGCGCATATGAGCGTGATCCTCCCGCGACGACTCTATCCTTTATTGGCTGCCTTTAGCCAAGCCTGGATCTTCGTGGACTCTCCTAGACTATCCCGACTCTTGGTGCCCATCAGTGCGTATTTATCCTTCTATGCCGCTTGGCCTATTCTGTACTCATGCCTTCTCATGGCTATTGAGTTTATTGTCGGTGTCTGTGTCCGATGTCCTATTGGCTGACTGTTCCTTCTTGGCATATGCTGTGAGTGCTAAGTATGAGTGCTGCCTCATATTGTCACTATGTGGCATTTCCCCTATTGGTCTGATGACCTTCTCCCTGTACCGTTGTCTTGGGTTCGTCTGAGCTGTGTCTTTGTCTGGACTCCTCTGGACCCTTCATAGACCTGTCGCCTAGAGCCGCCATTGCTGCGTGCTCCTTGTATAGCTAAACAATCCTTGGTCTTGGTCCTGCGATGGCTTTATCCATATATGTCCTGGTGGCTATGCTCCTTGACTAATACCTTCCCTCAAGTCCTTGTATGGCAGGTGCTGAGCTAATCCTTCATAGGGGCTCCTGTGGCTGTGTCCATAATGACTTTGGCCTCCTATGCCTGTGCACTCTTGGCCCTGTCCGGCCCTATAGCTATTCCCATGCCATATCCTGATAGTGACTCGTGACGCTGACATAACATGCCCATAACGATAGGGGTGTCACCCTCCTTCCTAGTATACTGATGGCTCCTTCCCTAGCCATTGTCTTGTAGTCTTGTGAACGCTCCCATGCCTTGATGCACATGAAATGTTGTCTTGATCTCCTATGACAGTCTCTCGCTGTTGTATATCTTTCCATGGTGGTCTCTGGCCACCAGAATAAAAATTTAAAAAGTGTCCATTAGGATCCATTCCTAACACCTAGATTCGCTCACTTAGTAGACAGGATAGATCCTGCTCTACCCTTGATTCAAGGAATGGCACCATTAGCGCCAAATCTACAGCAACTAAAGGCTCAAGGATATTCAGTCACAGATAATGTAGAAATGCAAATGGTGGTTGATCCAATTGCAGAAAACCGTTTCAGAGTCCTAGATGAAAGGGCTGACATTGAAATGGACAATATGTCAGATACAGTCTCCTTAGGTGAAGACTTTTATGACACAGCTGATGGGGAATATCAGTACATAAATCTTTCTACTCAAAAGTTCTTCTCTGATAAAAAATCAGTGAGGACTATCAAGACGAGCCCAATTATGAGGCATCTTGATTTCAAAGGTAACAATGTAGATAGTAGTATTTGTACTACTTTAAATAGCAATCAATATATCACTTTAGTTGCCTCCATTCCAAAAATGAGTAGTAAGATAAATGTGTGTGGTTGTGACAAGTGTAAAGAATTTGAGTCCAAAGGAACTCCATGGATGATTGATTCAGGAGCATCAATCCATATAACTCCTGAAATCAAAGATTTCTCTGAATATCATCCTTTTAAAGTTTCACAGCCTGTATTTACAGCTGATAAACGATCTCAAGTAGCAATACTTGGAGAAGGAACTGTGTTCCTACAGGTAGAAACCGCACATAAACATAAACATGTCATTAAACTTGAAAAAGTTTGCTATATGCCTGCAGCTAGTGTCAGACTTATATTGTCTGGACAACTAAAGCTACAAGGCTTTCATGAAAAATCGGACAAGTATAGTACTATATTTTTGCTAAAAACTGGGCAACCATTTATAATGGCATATCCTAGACATATAGGAGATCCCATTCATTGGATTTTGACTAAAATAGTCCATCCAATGGTAAAAATGGCTGAACCTTCAGTTCATATAGTGGATTATAACACTTGGCATCAAAGATTGGGTCACCCATCTAAAAATGTATTAAAACATGTCTTTGATCATACAAAAGGGTTTGACAAATTATCTATACCATCAACAGATACAATTTGTCCTGGATGTGCACAAGGAAAGATGCATAATAAATCTTTTCCTACATCAATCAAGTGAGCTTCAAAGCCACTTGGATTGATTCATGCAGACTTATTAGAATTGCCTATGGAATCTTATCATTGAAAGAAATGGTGTCTTATGATACTAGATGATTATTCTTCCTATGCTTATATGGCACTTCTTCCTATGCTTATATGGCACTTCTTCGAACTAAATCAGAAACATTCACTGCTTTCAAGAGTTATGTAGAACTCATGGAAAATCAATATAGCAGTAGAGTTAAATGTTTCAGATCAGATCAAGGGGGGGAATTCAAGTCGCATGAATTTAGCAAATTTCTTGCTTCAAAAGGAATCTTTAGAGAACAAAGTGCACCTCACATACATCAACAAAATGGTCGTGCTGAACAATTAAATGATACTATACTTGAAAAAGCAGAAAGCATGAGATTAGAATCTTCCTGCCCAAAATCATGGTGGGAATTTGCTTTTGAAACTGCTATTCATGTATACAATCGCACACCATTACGAAGAACGAATTGGTCTACACCCTATGAAAACATGACAGGTGAAAAACCTGATGTTCATTACCTTAAAGTGTTTGGTTGTCTAGCTTGGGTTTATATACCTAAAGAAATTTGTAAAGATAAGCTGTCACCAAGATCTGAACCAATGACCTTTATTGGTTATGACATAGGATCTAAAGCTTATAAATTTATGAAGAAAGACAACACTATATTCATTGGTGTTAAAGCACTATTTAATGAATCAGTATTTCCATGAAAAAGCGAAAATTACAATAAAGATAGACTATTTGAAAGTCCACCAGGTATTAACCAAAGGTGTTAGGATCGATGCCCTTGGTTCGTTATCGAGTCAACAATGACGACTAGAGTCTCGGTCTAATCCCAGTCACTGGACAAGAATGCTGTTCGACGTCGTGCTAGGCAGCGACGAAGTGATGAGAAGCTATTGTAACAGGTAAGTGAAAGAGAAAGAAGTTGTAACATTACCCCCTCCCTATGCGAGAAGTCACCGACTTCTTAAGGCCAACCTTGAGTTGTCCAGGCGTGGTCTGCTCTAGACTCGCACCAGTGGACGATGTTTTCGACGTCCTTTTGTGCTGTATCTATATGCCATCGTATGGAGTCAAGGGTGACTTTCAATTGACGAAGCTCACGAAGCGCGAGATCTCGCTCGGCGTAAGTCATGGTGTTGGGGTCGGTGGTGAGGGTGAGTCCTACGAGGGCTCCAAGCGGGGCGGAGAGGTCTCGAAGATTGGCTGTAATGTACGAGGCTTCGAGGGAGGCAGCGGCGATGAGGGGGTTTGATCTAGGGACAGGTGCGAGAGTGACTTCTTCTTCGATGGGTGGCTCATTGACGAGTTCGGGCGGGTGAATGTGTAGGTCCTCGTCGGCATAGATCGCCGTTTCGGTTTCAACGAGGATTTCGAGGGGTGGTGTGAAGACGTCGAACTCGGGATTTTTTCGGGAAAAGAATAGGCGAGGGCGAAGGTGGCGAGGAGGGTTGCGAGAATGAGTCCTCCGATGAGGGCAGAGGGGATGAGGGCAGAGACTGAGGGCGACGAGGACAGCGACGAGCGAGAACATCTTTGTATTTGCGACGTTGGTTGGAAGGCTAGGGAAGTGGGAGTCTCGATTTTTATAGGTTGACTTCGTCGAAATATTCCATGTCCCGGAACGAATCGTCTGCGTCAATAGAGAGGATGTTTCAGTAAGAGTTGATCGGCCAATGCTTCTGGTCTGGGAGTATTAGGTCGTGTGGGAGATCTTTCGACCAAATATGGTTCGTGCAGTGGTCTAGGCGGGATTCGGTGCGTAATTGTTCCTTGATTTGTGTGATGAATGATGCCCAGTGATCATTGGGTATCCAGGTTCCCATTCGAAATCGCGGTAGTGGGGCGGTGGTGGTGGATTCAGGTATGGAGGTGGTATTCCTCCGTGTGGGATGTATAGGTAGTGTGGGGGTAGGTTAAAGTTCAGTGGTCCACTGGATGGGAAATTGATTTTATCTGGGAATAGTGCCTCTGTCCGGTGTAGGCAGGTCACTCCCGCCGCTTCCAGGTCTCTTGCTCGGTCAGTGATCCATAAGGTCAGTGCTCTTCGCGCTTGCCTGACATGGTGGTCTCTGCTGAGGGCGTCGGTTGGTGTCTGGGAGTTGGGGCTGATCTGTGTCTTATATACTGGGTGTAGTGACGGTACTTTTGTTCGATAGAGCAGGATTTTGCGTATTTCAATGAAGGCTGTTCCTATTGCGCGTCGTCCCTGGTGAGGATGGGTTCGATTAGGGAGTTGGATGATTAGATGTCTAAGTTTTGGGATAGATTGTCTGGGAGAGAATCGGGAGTAGGGGGAGGCGATGTTTTTGGTGTGTCTAGCGTTCTGTCTGAGGATCTGTTTGTTGCAATACTGGACCATGGTCCTCATAGCAGGTTTCGGCGGCTTTTATATGCTCTAAGGATGTCCGCAGCGTTTTTCAGATTTGTTCGGGTTCCCATGAGTTTTCGTTCGGTCCATACCCTTTCCATTTGACTAGGTATTGATAGCCGGTTCCTCGTTTTCTGTGTGTGATGATCGCTTCTATTTCAAACTCCTCTTGTCCGTTGATGAGATCAGGGGGTGGTTTCATGAAGTTCGGTCCGTGCACCGTTGTTTCTTTATATGGAGTTAACAACGTAGTATGAAACACGGGGTGGATGCGCCATTGTTTGGGGAGTTTCAGTTTGTAGGTGACAGGTCCTAGCACTTGTTCAATCGTGAAGGGTCCTTCTCTTTTGGGCGCTAGCTTCCTTGACTCATAGGGTATTCGGAGGTTTCGATTTTCGAGCCAGACTTTGTCTCCTTTCTCGAATCTGATACTTTTGTCTTTTGTTCTGAGCGCTACCATTTGTCTAGCGAGTTCGTGTGCAGCGAGTGCTTCTTCTCTAGCCTTTTGTAACATTCGTAGTCGGTTCTCAGCTGCTGGGGTCGTCATGGGGGATGCAGCTGTGGGAATAGCGACGGGGTCTATTCCGTACATCAGCTGAAACGGTGATGCTTTGATGGTATCATGGTGTCGGTTATTGTGAGCGAATTCCGCAATTGGCAGTAGCGATTTCCATCTGTGCGGTTCGTTTGTGCAGAACATTCGGAGGTAGACTTCTAGTTCTTGATTGACTCGTTCTGTCTCGCCATCTGTCTGGGGGTGGTAGGCTGTGCTCATTCTATGGTTTATTCCCAGCGCTTTTCCTATTTCTCAGAATACTTTAGATGCGAACTGCGGTCCTCTGTCAGATATGAGGATATCCGGTAAACCGAATCGTTTGAAGTTTTCGTTTATGTATAGGTCTGCGGTTCCTAGTGCATCGATCGTTTTGTGACAAGGGGAAAAGGTTACCCCCTTTGTAAGTCCATGGTCCACCAGTGACCATGATCGAGTCGAAGCCGTCGGCGATTGGTAAGTCTGTGATGAAGTCAATTGTGACTTGTTGGAAGGGTCGGGTGGCATTAGATTTGATCGGTTGTAGGGCAGGGGTGTTGGGGTGAGTGTTTACTTTCATTTGCTGGCAGAGCGCGCATCCTTCGATCCATTCTCTGGTATGCTTGTTCATTCCGGGCCACCAGTAGTTTCGTTTGAGTAATTCTAGAGTTTTAAATCGTCCGGGGTGCCCAGATGTAGGTGATTCATGTGTTAGTTTAATGAGTTGAGTGCGCAATCCATCTTGATCGGGTACATAGGTTTTTCCTTGGTAATGTACGATGTGGTCGACATATGTCCAGTCTTGCAGCTTCGATTTTATTGGTGGTGCTCGATGATTTTGGATTACTTCGACTAGTATTTGTCCAAAGTCGTCTTTGATCATGCCTTTGCGCAACTTCTCTGCTAGGTCGTCTGCTATAAGCCTGATGAATCGTTCAGGTGGTAACACCGTGGTTTCTTCTGGGATGTCGTCCGTTCCAATGTGGTCTGGTCGTCGAGATAGGGCATCTGCTTCAAACATCTTAGTTCCAGGGACGTGCTCTATTCGGAGATCGAATTCGCTTAAGAAGGAGGACCATCTGGCTTGTCTGGGGGTAAGGCGTTGTGGGGTTCGATAAAAGGATAGATTCTTGTGATCACAATGAACGATGGTGGTATGAGGTGATCCAGTGAAGAAGGTGTCGCCATGCTGCAAGTCCTTTGACGATTGCCAGTAGTTCTCTGTCGTAAATCTGATAGTTTTGCTCTGTCGTGGTTAGGGCGTGTGAGATGAAGCCGCAAGGGTGCAGGAGTCCTGCTTCATCAGCTTGTTTCAGTACCGCTCCTGTTGCTTTATTTGAGGCATCGGTTTGTAGGATGAATGGTCGGGTGACATCTGGCATTCGGAGTACTGGGGCTGTTGTAAAGCAGTTTTTTTAGGTTGTTAAACTGCCACCTGTCGTTCTGGTGTCCAGAGGAACGCTTCATCTTTTTTTGTGAGATCAATAAGTGGTCGAGCGAGGGTTGCGAAGTTCCCAATGAATCGTCGGTAGAAATTTCCAAATCCTAGGAAGGATCGTACTTGCTTGACTGTTGCTTGGTGTCGGCCAATCTGCTATTCCTGCCAGTTTGATCGGGTCCATTGTTATCTCCCCAGGTCTAATGATCATTCCGAGGAATTCAATTTCCTTCGTGCAGAACTTGCATTTTTCGAGTTTGAGGAATAAGTCGTTCTCTTTTAGTCGTTCTAGGACGCGTTTTGTCCGGGTTTCTAAGTCTTTGGGTGTTGTTCCACATATAAGAATGTCGTCCATGTAAATGATTAACCATCCTTCGTTGATCATGTCTTGGAAGTATTCGCTCATCATTGTCTGGAACGTAGATGGGGAATTGCATAGGCCAAAGAACATGACTGTTGGTTCGTATAGTCCTTTGTTCGTTATGAAGGCTGCTTTCCATTCATCTCCTTCTTTTATCCGAACGTTGTTGTATCCCCATCGGAGGTCTAGTTTTGTGAAATATTGAGCGCCGGATAGTTTGGTCATTAGATCAGAGATCAATGGTAATGGGTATGCATTCTTTATTGTCCATTCGTTCAGGTATCGGTAGTCTTGACATGGCCAGAGCGCTCCGCTTTCCTTTTTTGCGACGAAGAAGAATGGCGAGGCTTGTGGGGATTTGGATGGTCTAATGTATCCTTTAGCTAGCTGTTCTGTGATCCATTCGTCGAGGGATGATTGTTCTTTTATCGATAGTGGGTAGATTTTGCTGACTTTTGGGGTAAATCCGGTTTTGAGATCGATTGCATGATCCCAAGTGCGTCTGACTGGGAATCGTTCTGAAGGCGCCTTTTCGAAGGTAGATTTCCATTCTTGGTACTCGTCTGGTAGCGTCGTTATGGTCTCTTTGCGTAGTGTATGTTCTAGCAGCTTGTGATGCCGAAGTTTTAACCCTGATCCAGTATTCGTCGATTTCCTGATCCAGGTTTCTTTCTATCTGCTTTGTCGGTTTGTGTTGATCGAGCTCAAGGGTCCATTCCTTCCAGTTTATCATTGGGTTGTGTTTTTCTAACCAGGGGAGTCCGAGTATAAGTTTTTGATCTCCCAGTTTAGTGATTAGGAAGCTTGTTTCGATTTGTAGATTTCCGATGTGGTAGGGAATCTTGACTTTATGTGTGATCATCCCATTTAAGTTTACTGTTCCGTCGGCGTTCTTAACTCGTATTGGTTGAATTAGTGGTTTCTTGTTCATGTTTCTTGTTATAGTTTCGTCAATGAAGTTTCCTTCTGCTCCGCAGTCAACGAGGGCAGATATCTCAGCGGGTAATTCGGGTGATTGGACAGTTATTGAGAGTCGTTGATTATTATTCGATCTTACTATTACAGAGTCGAGTGCTAACTGTCCATAATCGTTCTTGGAGGTTCCAACCGCTTTCTGGTTCCTCCGCTTTAAAAACCCTCAGTTTCCAGGTCGGTGAGGAGAGTTTCTCGTTCCTCTGTGCTGAGCGCCGCAATCATAGTGCGAATTTTCTTAGCATCGTTATCCTCAGTGATTGTTCTGGTGAATCGTCCTGAAGGGGGCGGGTTCCTGGTAGTATCTTTCTTTGGGCAGTTTCGGGATAAATGACCGATGGTTCCAGCATCTGAAACATTTCCCAGAACGCATATATTCTTCTCGTTGCCCATCAGTAAGGCGTCCGGTTTGTATGGCATGGATTGTTTTAGGTCCCCCTGTTTTATTGAATCGGCGCCCTGTATCAGTTTTTCCTAATGCCTTCATCATTTCCCATGCTGCATTGAGTTGCTCCGCTTTTCTGTAGGCGTCTGTGATGGTTTTAAAGTCGCCTTGTCCTTCAAGGATCTTGGCAGCAATGGTGGTTGGTAGGCCTCGGACGAATGCCTGGAGTTGGGCGGTAATTCCGGTTAGTCCGGAGGATCCTATGAGCATTCTAAATTTTCGGACGTAGATCGGGACAGTGATCTCTCCTCCAACTCGTAATTTAGTGAGCTCATTTAGTGCCCTAACTGCAGTATTGACTTCTCCCCAGTCGTCAAGGAATCGTTTGACAAAGGTGTCATAGTTTTCCCAAGTAAGTCCATCTTTTTCGTCCAGTTGATCGTGGATTATTTCTTTCCAGTCGTCTAGTTCCTTTCCTAGGCATTGGAGGACGTATCTGATTTTCTTCTCATGTTTTCCTTCATAGTTGTGGGCGTTTATTGCAAAGAAATCGCTAAACCAGTTGATGAACGATTTAGCTTCGATCCGGTCTCCTGTGAAAATTCGTGCTGAGACTGGTTTGATGTCTCCTCTAGGGGCCTCGGTGGTTTCAGTGTTAGTTGCCATTTGTTTTGTGTCGGTTTCGGCGTCTGTTTCAGGTCTTGGGTTTTCTAGTTCGTATTCAATTTGTTTTTGTTCCAAAAAGGTGTTCCACCCTACTATGGATGTTTCGGAAAGAGAGTAGTATGGATCAGTGCCGTCGAACTCGAATTCTGCGTCGCAGTACTCTTCCCACCAAAGGGTTTCTTTGGGTCTTTCGAAATATAATTCTGGTTCTTCTTCTGGTTCTTTTTGTTCGTTTCTCCACTTAACCCAAAGCTTTCCAGGTAAAGAGTGTTCATTTCCTTCGATGTAATCCCCTTCGAAGTATTCGTCAGATACTGGGGTGTTCCTATTCTTTCCTACTCCTCGAAATTCCCAATGTTTATTTAATGTCGAGAAAAAGAGCTCTTGTCCTTCTAGATAATATGTTCCTCTAAAGAGAAAGGAATCGTTCGGTGGCCTCTGGTTAGAGAGTCTGGTTTCGGGTCGTTTCGGATCTATATTGTCTAGCTAGTGACGATGCACTAAGCGGTTCAGTGAGTTCCAACTTGTGTTAGGATCGATGCCCTTGGTTCGTTATCGAGTCAACAATGACGACTAGAGTCTTGGTCTAATCCCAGTCTCTGGACAAGAATGCTGTTCGACGTCGTGCTAGGCAGCGACGAAGGTAGCTCGAGCGATAGAGAGGATGAGAGCGAGAGGGTTATTCAGTAAAGGACAATACTCGATTAAGTTGGAACTGAGGTACTACGGTACATGCGGGGGTTTATATACTGCCTAGAGAACAATGAAGAAGTATAAAAAGAAGTGAAATGAGGGACGGTCCAGGCGGATGAAACAAGTATCAGTACGTAGCGACGAAGTGAAGAAAAGCTATTGTAACAGGTAAGTGAAAGAGAAAGAAGTTGTAACAATTTCCCACAAAGGAGTGAAAAAGAGGAGTTGGAAGAGGAGTGCAGAGTGCATGAAAAAGACACTGAGTGTCTTAAAAAGAAAATCTTAAAAAGAACAGGACCACCAGTGGCTGCTAAGGAAAGCAGTGAGTCGGAAGAAGACTGACAAAAAAGGATCAAGGGCATTGCATGTCCTACACAGAAAAAATGGAAAACCACCATTGAGGAGGTGGGAAGATATTGATTCAGAGTGATCAGGCTTGACGCCTGAAGAACAAACGGAGCGGCTTGCCCGTTTTTATGAAAGAATGAAGAACGATCCACACTATGTGGACTCAGCAGGATCAGCCTCTTGGGACGCGAGGCCTTAAGGGGGGGTGATGTTATGAGCATACCTCATCCCGTTCAATTTTCACAGTAACGATGCTAATGACAACTATGCAGATATGGTCTGGGGGAGTTGGACTATATTTTTCCTTTTATTTTATCTATTTCATTTCACTCAAACGATTAGAAACCGGGCTCAGACGATACCTTGGTCGCAGGGACAGACTATGATAGGACTGCGACCCTTATATGGAAGGAGGTTAGGTCAGCATTGGCTATGGACATAGACCAAGTGCCAACAGGAACAATGGCCCGATGATGGGCCTACGCCATGGAAGGATACATGAGTGGCACGGTGCCTGAGGGGTGACATGGCAACGCCGAGATGTACCGATGACTAGGTACTGGCGTAGATGGGAATTGGCCAAGATGCACGACAATAGGCGTGGCCGCATATGGAAGGACAGAGTGTTGGTGTGGGAGGAAGTCTCCAAGTAAGGTCATATGGGCGCAGATCTAGCTGCTGCGCATCGTCTCTATTGTGAGGGACTTTAGCTGCGCGCTGACTGCGCACAGACCAGGAGAAAGGTTTATAAGGGTTGTAGTCTTAGGTAGCGAGTCCCTAAGACTCTAGATAGTTTGTGTCCTAGACACTCTACTTGAGCAATAGTTTTCTTCTTCGGCTTAGCCAGCCACTACTCTAAGGTCTTGAGATTGTGTTTAGGGTCTCCCTAACACCCTTGTTACCCTCAATGGCCCTCTTGCTGCCCTCAATGCACTTCCTCTCACCCTCACCACTCACCATTCCTTCTCACCACTCAACAGCCCACTAGTCACCCTCACTACACTCAAAACCCTCTTGCCACTAGATGGCCCCCTTGCTCTCAATGGCCCTCTTGACATGCTTCCTCTCATCCTCTCATCCCCACCATGTGCAATGCCCTCTTGCCACTCAACAGCCTGCCACCCTCAATGGCCCTCTTGCTGCCCTCAATGTATGCACATCTGTGAGCATTGAGGAGACTTTGCAAGACAGTCTTTCAGGTTGCTTCTCCTACCATATGGACAAGAACAAAGGTGAAGGAAGAAGTGCTCAAGGTGCTGTGTTGGCTGCTGGGACCCAACCATCTCGCCAGAGTGCAAAGTCAAGGGAAATGAGCCTGACATTGTCCAGCCTGTCACTATCACAGAGGATGAGTTTGAGCTGGTCATGGGGTTGTTTGAGAAAGTGATGCATGAGAAGACAGTTTCTCCATCATGTTTGTGGCAATGATATTTGACTAATGTCATATATACAGGGTTTGAAAATGGAATCCTGTTCTCTTCCTTTTCAGAGTATCAAGAAAGTTTCTTGTCACTGTTAAGGTTAATGCCCTCAGTTTGTATCTGAGTCAACAGTGATGACTAGAGTCTTGGTCTAATACCAGTCAATGGACAAAGACAACCCTTAGCATTGTACTAGACAGTGACAAAGGTGGTGAGAGTGATGAAGAAGGTGAGAGCAAGAAGATTGTTCAGATGAGAGCAATACTTGACTGAGTTGGAACTGAAGAGCTACAATACATGTGTGGGTTTATATACTGTCTGGAAAACAATAGGAAGGTATAAAAGGAAGTGAAACAAGGGGTGACATAGATAGGTGAAACAAGTAACAAAGCATAGTGACAAAGTGTAGGAAAGAAATTGTAACAGTTACCTCTCACTCATCCTGGACACCCTCTCACCATTTGATGGGTCCTTCACCATCATCTACAACCCTCTATGGCCTTCTTGACACACTCCCTCTCATCCTTGCCACATATAGCAATATAGCACCCTCTTGCCACTCAATGGCCTCCTTGCCACCCTCAATGGCCCTTTGACTGCCCTCAATATGCTTCCTCTCACCCTTGCCTCCCTCTGAATGCCCTCTCAACACTCTCAATGACCTCTTGTCACCCTCTTGCTATGCTCAATGACCCTCTTGAGATACCAATTAATGACTATACTATTTTTATTATAATGCCACATAATTTGTTATATTTCTGTCTCAGTGTGAATGAAAAATAAGAATAAAAATGGACAGAATGCATAAGAGAGGATTGGGGAGGAAGGTGAGGTGAGAGGTAGGAGATAAGACAGAAATGAGGGAGAGGATAATCAGAGATGCCCTCACCCATGCACATTCATTATTTGTAGGCAGGTATGAGTACAAGTGGAATGGTCACACCTGCTGGTTAATAGATCTCTACAAGTAAAAACATTTATTGTATACACTATTTAGTAATGACAATTAGTATTGCCAATGGCTATGCCACTTTTCAAAAAATCGCAATATGTCTTTGAATAAAATAGATAAAAACCTGAGACAATTTGAACAGATAGATCTTCCAAATAGCCGAAGGGTCTTCTGCCAACTCTAAGCGATCCTGTGAGCCGGTGACGATATATTCAGTCAGCTACGATTTTTGGCTTATTTTGTAGCTGATTGAATATCCCATCCCCAGCTCACAGGATTGCTTAGAGTTGGCAAAAGACCCTTTGGCTATTTGAGGTGGCAGAACGAAAGGCATGAGAAGAGGAAGAAGCATGGCACCAGGCTGTGGAAGAGGTGGAGAAGAAGTTACACAAAGAGAGAGAGGCTGCAGAGAAGAGAGCTCGAGAGGAGGAGGAGGCATGGAGAAGAGCTGCTGAAGAGGTGGCTGAATGCAGGGCTCAGGAGGAGTGGGAAGCTGTGGAGCAGCAGGCATGTGAGGAATGAGAGGAAGCAGAGAGGTGGGCTCGCAAGGAAGCAGAGCTTGCGCAGTGACAACACAACATCAAAACATGCCACCAACAAGTATCTCTGCCCTGGGTATGACTTTGCCTGCCTGAGTGTCAACCGGGTTCCTCTCTGGATGTTGCTACAGTTTGGGCACAGGTGGAGGTGGATGAAGTGACATTGGCAGCACTGGTTGCCATGAATCAAAAGGAGACTGTGCAGGCTCAGCAGAAGCAGAAGTGGGCACATGCTGTGAGTGTGGGGTTGGAAGCAGAGCTGTCCAAGTGGGCGAAGTCAGTGTTGCCTAACAACCCACCTTGCAACTGGTGAGTGTCTGTCTTCTCTTCCTACATCTTTCCTGACCATTTGCTAGGTGCACATTGGCAGGTGTCACCTGCTACCTGGCTCCTGGGCCTAGAAGCAAGGTCTGTGTGGAGTGCCAGTGCCTCCACCAGAAGTGTGTCGTGAGCAGTGTTCCCATATCCAGGTGGGACAAAAAGAACATCAAGTTGAAGGCTATTGTGGTAAGTGATGAGGAAGATGACATCCAGGTCATGGAAGAGGTTGTTCCATGGGACATGAGTGCCAGGGCCTCAACCTCAGAAGATGGCCCAACAATGGGTTTGACAAGGGAGACTACCTCCCTTCTCCTAGAACAAAACTGACTTCTCTGCGAGCAAAACTGACAACTCCACAATCAGACCCAGCTCCTTACCACACTCTCTCAAAACATTCATCAGGTCATCACACATTCAAACTGAAATACTGTGGGAACTGAGCTCCCTCCATGGGTCTTCTGGTTGCATCAAAGACCTTCTCGAGAGGTCACTGGGGCACTCACCCACTCCATACGATAATGAGGGTGAGGTGGATTACACCAGCACATTGGATGTGTGCTGGAGCCCTGTACCTTCTAGCAAGGGGCTGGAATATGTCAATGAGGAATGG
Organism: Amanita molliuscula; assembly: GCA_023014405.1. Taxonomy (NCBI): domain Eukaryota; kingdom Fungi; phylum Basidiomycota; class Agaricomycetes; order Agaricales; family Amanitaceae; genus Amanita; species Amanita molliuscula. Next base: position 771,814 of record JAEBUP010000022.1, read on the forward strand.
GTGGTGGCAGAACAAGTGGGGTCTCCATCAAGCACAGGGGCAGTGGTGGGAGAGGAGGTGACATATGAGGCTGGTGACTCCACTATGGAGCCACCTTCTCAGTTTTTCTTCTGTCTAGCTTTGCTCTGTGGGCTTTCATTGTATTGTACTTAGGAATCCCACTCTCCTCCAGGCTAGGTAGCATGTGGTCCTCCAATATGGTCACATACTGGTCACCATTTATCCTTCCCTCAACCCTTGCAAGATGTCCCATACCATTCCACCCCATACACCCCCATACCATGATGTTTCCACCACCATATTTGACTGTTCCCTGCCCTCTCTCTCTCTCAATCCCTCCCCTTTCTGTTTCCAAACCCACTGCCTCCCATCTGATGCCAATCTGTTGATTTTAGTCTCATCTGCCCAAATAACCCTCTTCCAGCCTCCACAGTCCATTCCCTGTGCTTCAAAGCAAAGACCAACCTCCTTTGTCTATGCCTTGCACTAAGCAAGGGCTTTTTCTTCTTCACCACAGCCTTGAATGAATTTTTCCTGAGGACCCTTCTGACTGTTTCTGAGGAGACTGGATTGGGGATGATGGTATTGATGTAATTTGTGGCTTGGACAGCATTGGATGCCTTGCCAGTTCTGATTTGGGTGATGATGGCTCTCTGAGAGGTGGATGAGAGCTTGGGAGGACAACCCCCAGAGGAGTGATGCAGGTTAGAATGGAGATTCCTAAGTGTCCTGGATACTAAGGATTGGCTAATATTGAGCCTGGAGGAAATATTGTGAGTGGAATAGCCATCATCAGCCAGAGAGAGGATGTTTTCTTTCTGAGCAGAAGAGGTGGGATGCATTGGAGAATTGTGAAGGTCTGAGAATGTTAGCCTTGATTAAATAGCTTAATTTGGGTTCTCATGAAAGAAAACATCCCCATAGTAACCATCTATCAAGGGTTGCCAGCTATATATGTAATTGGTGGAGCATCAGATTCTGATATTCTGATACCCTCCTCACAAAACTGAGTCAATGAGTTCCTGATTTAAATCAAATATATCTCCATGGTTTCTGATCAGAATTACATAATCTTTTGTTTGTCACATAGCCCTGATTATATCATCTTTTTCATACACCAACAGTTTGCTTACATTTGTTTTAGTTTTAAAGATATCATACAAATAATCAAAATGTGCCAAACATTGACTCAGTTTTGTGAGTCACTGTAGGAGATAAGACAGAAATGAGGGAGGGGATAATCAGAGATGCCCTCACCCATGCACATTCATTATTTGTAGGCAGGTATGAGTACAAGTGGAATGGTGACACCTGCTGGTTAATAGATCTCTACAAGTAAAAACATTTATTGTATTGTAATGACAATTAGTGTTGCCAATGGCTACACTGCTTTTTCAAAAAATCGCAATATCTCCTTGAATAAAATCGATAAAAACCTGAGAAAATTTGAACAGATAGATCTTCCAAATAGCCAAAGGGTCTTCTGCCAACTCTAAGCGATCCTGTGAGCTGGGGATGAGATATTCAATCAGCTACAAAATAAGCCAAAAATTGTAGCCGACTGAATATATCACTCCTCCTGAGCCCTGCATTCAGCCACCTCTTCAGCAGCTCTTCTCCACACCTCCTCCTCCTCTCAAGCCCTCTTCTCTGCAGCCTCTCTCTCTTTGCATAACTTCTTCTCCACCTCTTCCACAGCCTGGCACCATGCTTCTTCCTCTTCTCACACCTTTTGTTCTGCCACCTCCTGCTCTTCACGAGCCTTCTGCTCAGCAGCCTCCTGTAGTTTCCTGGCCTGCTCAGCCTTTAGTAATGCCAGGCAAGCTGCAGTCATTTTGCAGGCCTTCTTCTCTGCCTCCTCCCGAATTTGTCTTTCCTCCTCCTCCCATTCCAATTGCACCTCCATGCATGTGATTTCTTCATTGGAGTTGTAGCTGGCGGTTTGTTGAGAGGACAACATGGTAGCAGGTGATGAAAAGCAGTGGAAGAATTTTATGTGAAATCAATGAAGGCCACAATTGCACAATCCCATGACTGGAAGTTGGCATACCTGAGTAGCTGATGAGCATCGTTCCAAGGTAGGAGTGTAGAGGAGTCATCCACAGGTATTCCACACTAGCCATGAGCAACTCCGAGCAACTCTGTGATTATCCATGGTAAGGCAAGCATTGCACACAGCCAATGATCAAGTTGCCTCCCACATATGCCATCCTAAACCCATGCTAGTTGGTTGTTCACATCCAATAAAGCACCCTGTCAGCTGATCTGCATAAAATTGTCAGCCAGCACAGCTTAGGTCACCAGAGAAGGGACTGTTGCCATCAACACTATATCTGTGTTAGGCAGGATCTGCATTCTATGATCCAAGGGTCACCCATATGCAGCCACCATGTCAGCCATAACGATGCACCAACATAGCAGATCAGGACCCTAGTGGGTGAGTAAACCCATCAGCTGATGGCCAGCTACAGTGTAGGCCAGTTGGGTCTGCAGAAAGTGGGGAGCAGGGGTGCATCGAGCCAGGTGAACCCTGGAGTTGCTGCAGATGGCAATCAGTCAAGTCTATTAGCATCCTGCATAGGGTCGCAGTATTGGTTCCCACCACAGCACTCATATTCCACCATTGCATCCCTCAGCTAGCCCCATCATGTGAAGACCTTCAAGATGGATTTGGATATACAGTTGCGAGGTGAAAATTTTACAAGTGTTACTTCAATAGTTAGAGTAAGAAAACGTATATAAATCCCCTGTACAATACAATACAGCTTTAGTGGATGACAATACCAGATTAGATCCCAGAATTCAGTTCCCTTTGAGCCTCAGTTTTTAGTCACACCCTCTTTGTCTCATTCACATCTCCAGTCTAGTTATACTCTGCATCCTGTGTTCCTTGCTGTTACACACTTGAATGTTATTATCCACAAACTCCACCAGTTCCATGCAGTGTAGCATTGCCAGTGAGTGCACTGGAGTTGACAGGAATTCATTCACAACCTCACACCTTCTACTCCTCCCTATTTCCAATAGCGGAGCAAGCTTATCAAATTGGCTGCCCCAGTGAGGCTTTGAAAGAATTATGCTGTCAACACCATCTGAGTCACCCTGCAATCAGCAATTCTGAGACACTATGCCAACCCTGGCAATTCCACTCCTTCGACATCTCCAGTTCCTCTAGTCCAGTAATTTCAGTTCAAGTTCATCAACCTCTAGTTCTGACAGTCTAGTTCCACAAAAGCCAAGATGACCAACTATGCCCAGCCCACCAAGCCCATGCCCACTTGCTATGATGATGCTGCACCCCACTTCAAGTCCAACCAACCCTGCTGCCTTCTCTGCTACTTCAACAAGCTCGAATTATTATTCAGTGAAGCTGGAATCACATCTGCACAGCAAAAGAAGGCATACACACTACACTATCTCCATGACACAGAGTACAATTTGTGGAGAGGAGTTGACACCTACAATGCTGCATCAACATATGAAGCTTTCAAAGCATTGGTCATCGTGCTGTATGCTGGAGTAATCAACAAGTGCAAGCACACTCAAGCAGATCTGGATTGCCTAGTTGAAGAAATGTTCCAGCTTGGAATCCAAATGGCAGAAGAACTGTGCAGCTATTACCAGCAATTTTTGGTAATTATGAGATACCTTATCAAGCACAGACAGCTCTCAATGTGCCAACAAAGTGAGTATTTATTCAGAGGATTCCAAGGCCATGTCAGCACAGAGATGTACTGGTATATGTGCAGCCAGTACCCAAACGTACACTGTGACGATCCATATTCACTTGAGCAGACACTAGTGGCTGCAAGGGAAGCCATTCTAGGCACATCCTTCTACAATAAATTGATTAACAAGCCCGCCATGCCCCATATCACCAACTCTGGCAACTCCACAGTGTACCCCTGCCAAGTTCCTGCATCAATTCTGCAGTCAAACCCGAGCCAGTAGCAATGCCCAGAATAAAGACAGAGAACATGTTCAGTTTGATGGAAAAGATGGCCCAGAGCTCGCTACAGACACAGACAATGCTGCAATCACTCACACAGTCAGTCATGACAAACCAGACTCATGTGCTAGCCCCATGGAATTGGTCACCGACTATGCCAGCAACTAGTTCTAACACAGTCCCACTAGGATCAAGTTCCAGTTTTCATCCCTCAATGTTCTATGTGCCCTGCAACAACCACCAGGAGTCAACAGCAGCATTGAGTACCATGCTGATTCTGAACTACAAGACAGCAGTGAACCCTGTGGACAAAGTTGATGAGGAAATCAAATGAATGCAGAGGACCCTTCTAGTGTTACAAGCAGCAAAGAAAAAGAAGGTAGTATCTGATGGAATAGAGATCCCATTATGAGTGAATGGAACAGAATCATGACCAGTACCAGCACCATCAGCACCAGAACCAGCCCTGACCATACCCTGTGGACCACCTAGATTCATCAAAATATGTGAAGAGCAGCAGGATTTTCAGTAAGCCTCGAGGAAATGATTGCAAGTCACAGAGAGGAAAACTGTAGTACCACCATCAAACCAGCCCAGCAAAAGCCCAGCAAATTAGAAGCCTATACACCAGTAACTAGCACCAGCCACCACAAAACAGCCCCCAACAGTTATGCATCAACCCTGCCATCCTCTGTCCTCAATCATCAGCCAGTCAAGTTTAGTCCACTGCCAAGTCCCATGATTTTTCAGATTTCAGCTGAGTTTCCCACAGTCAAGTCCTCAGTAGCAGCTGCCAAGTCCCCAGAAGCAAATATAATCAAGCCTAGTTGCCCCATTGAACCCTGTCATGCCCCAGTCAATTTTGCCCTACCTCCAATGCCTCAAGAACAGAACATAAGTCTGGTCACACAAGTACCATGCCACCACTGCCATTCCACTTGCCACCTATGGGTGACATACAATGAAGAAGACATGTTCAGCAGCAACAGCAACAGTGACAAAGATTCAGTGCCCAATGATTGGCCAGATACAGATGACAACCCTGACCCAGGAGGCAAATACTAAGAACAGATGACACAAATTCCACAAGATACCCAGTACATAGTCATGCCTTTCACCATTTTTCATTTGCAAGATTTTATTTCCATTTCAGTTCAATCACCAGCAATCAACTAGCCAATTCCTTCATGCAACTGACTGAGGACAGTCAGATTTTTAAGTGGGGGGGAGATGATGAGCATCATTCCAAGGTAGGAGTGTAGAGGAGTCATCTGCAGGTATTCTGCACTAGCCACAAGCAACTCCAAGCAACTCCATGATTATCTGCAATTATCTGCAGTAAGGCAAGTGTCACCCACAACCAACAATCAAGTCACCTCCCACATACACCATCCAAAACCCATGCTAGTTGGTTGTTCACATCCAATAAAGTGTTGAAATGGGCAATGGCAGCGCAGAGCGAGGCTTAGTAAGCGAGGGGACTTACTGAGTACTGTGTAGAACGCTTAGGAACTAGGGCTCAACTATGCAATAGATCAGGAGATGTATTTCAGCAGTGCAAAGAGCACTGCTTATATACAGTTACAGAAATCACATGTAACTACATCTAATATACCTATATCTAGTAATGCGCAGCTTCCTGCTGCGCATGGTGTCATATTGCTGCGCATTTTACAGCAATCTGTCAATACTTGATGTGTGAAGCATGTTTCATGTATTGTGTCTCACACACTGTTGTTTCATACTGTTCCTGGGATGAAACTCTATAATATCTGTCAAACTCTATAAAAGTGTCCACAGTGTACAAATATCAGATTATATTTGTGATTTGGTGAGCATTTATAAATAACAATATAATATATCAAGCTATGAGTTTGATACTCAAAGCTCCAGATCATTATTTATTCAACATAAAGCACCCTGTTGGCTGATCTGCATAAAATTGTCAGCTGGCACAGCTTAGGTCACCAGAGAAGGGACTGTTGCCATCAATACTATATCCATGTTAGGCAGGATCTGCATTCTATGATCCAAGGGTCATCCATATGTGGCTGCCACATCAGCCATAACGACGCACCAACATAGTGGATCAGGACCCTAGTGGACAAGTAAACCCATTGGCTGACAACCAGCTACAGTATACACCAGTCAGGTCTGCAGAAAATAGAGAACAGGGACACATCAAGCCAGATGAACCCTGGAGTTGCTGCAGATGGCCATCAGTCGAGTCTATTAGCATCCCATGTAGGGTTGCAGTATTGGTTCCCACCATGGCACTCATATTCCACCATTGTGTTTCTCAGCTAGCCCCATCATGTGAAGACCTTCAAGATGGATTTGGATATATGGTTGCAAGGTGAAAATTTTACAAGTGTTACTTCAATAGTTAGAGTAAGAAAATGTATATAAAGCCCCTGTACAATACAATACAGCTTTAGTGGAAGACAATACCAGATTAGATCCCAGAATTCAGTTCCCTTCAAGCCTTGGTTTTTAGTCACACCCTCTTTGTCTCATTCACATCTCCAGTCTAGTTATACTCTGCATCCTGCAGTCCTCGCTGTTACACACTCAAATGTTATTATCTGTGAACTCCGCCAGTTCCATGCAGTATAGTGTTGCCAGCAAGCACACTGGAGTTGACAGGAATTCATTCATGACCTCACACCTTCTACTCCTCCCTATTTCCAATAGCAGAGCGAGCTTATCAGCACACACAAGCTAAGGCCCAACTCCATGGACCCCACTTTCCCAAATATGAAGGAAACTTCTGCCCACAGCCAGACCAAGATGTATCACATGTTACAAGCCCAGAAGGCTTCCACGCATGTTTCAGTTCATTTATATTTCAGTCTTATTCATAGTATAGTTTTCTTTTCATTTATAGGTCTCATACCACATGAAAAGCACTGCAGTTGAACCTTCAACAATCAGCTGTCCAATCCCTTTGCATGACTGACTGAGGACAGTCAGATTTTTAAGTGGGGGGGAGATGATGAGCATCATTCCAATGTGGCAGTGTATAGGTATCAGACAGACTAGTCTCAGCACTAGACATTAGAAACCTTACCCTCACTAGGATTATACATGCCCTGACCCCGTTGCTTAGCATCTGTACTCATCTGAAGTCTTCCGCAAGTCTTCCACACTAGCTACAAGCAACTCTGCCAACTCCACAATTATCTGCTATAAGGCAAGCATTGCCCATGCTCAATGGCTAAGTCACCTCCTGCATACACCATCCAAACCCCACAATAGTCAGTCATTTGCACCTGATAAAGCACCCTGTTGGCCGATCTGCATAGAACTGTCAGCCAGCACAGCTTAGTTCACCAGAGAAGGGACCATCACCATCAAAATCATATCCATGTTAGGAAGGATCTACAGTCTATGATCCAAGGGTCACCCCTATGCAGCTGCCATGTCATCCCTAGCAATGCACCAACATAGCAGATCAGGACCCTAGTGGATGAGTAAACCCATCAGCTGGTGACCAACTATGGTATAGACCAGTAACCCTTGGTCAGGTCTGTGGAAAATAGAGAACAGGGACACATCAAGCCAGATGGATCCTGGAGTTGCCACCAATGGCAATCAGCAGTGTCTATTTCTAGTCTATGACTCTATTAGCATCCTGCATTGGGTCATGATATTGGTTCTCACTGCAGTGCTCCTATACTACCATTGTGTCCCTCAGCTAGCCCCATTGTGTGAAGACTTTCAAGACAGATTTGGAGATATGGTTGCAAGGTGAAAATTTACAGAGTTACTTTGTTATTGGTAGGATAGAAAAACATACATAAGCTCCTGTACAACACTTAGAAAAATAACAGAGTAGTACATCCTGGTTTCCCCTTGAGTCTCAGTCTTAGCCACACCCTCTTAGTCTCATTTACATTCTCAGTCTTTTCATACTCCATGTCCCACATTCACCACCATTATGCACTTGCACACTTCATAAAGCTCCACCAGTTCCATGTATTGTAATGTTGCCATTGAGCATGCTGGAGTTGATGGGACTTCTTTAACAACCTCACACCTTCCTTTCCTCCCTATTTCCAATAGCAGAGCGAACTTATCAGCATAGCACTAGATTTGATTGGGTGTAAGGCAGGGGTGTTTGGATGGGTGTTTACTTTCATTTGCTGGCAAAGTGCACATCCTTTGATCCATTCTTGAGTGTGTTTGTTCATTGCAGGCCACCAGTAGTTTTGTTTAAGCAATTCCAAGGTCTTGAATCATCCTGGGTGTCTGGAAGTGGGTGATTCATGTGTGACTTTGATGAGCTGGGTGCACAATCCATCTTGATCAGGTACATATACTTTCCCTTGATAGTGTACAATGTGGTTGGAGTACATCCAATCTTGGAGCTTAGATTTTATTGGTGGTGCACAATGATTCTGGATTACTTTGACTAGTATTTGTTCAAAGTCATCCTTGGTCATGCCCTCACATAATTGTTCAGCTAGGTCACTTGCTATAACTCTGATAAATCGTTCAGGTGGTAGTACTGTGATGTCCTTGGGAGTATCATCTGTTCCTATGTGATCTGGTCATCAGGATAAGGCATCAGCTTTGAACATTTTGGTACCAGGGACATGTTTGATTTGTAGGTCAAATTCACTCAAGAATGGAGACCAGCATGCTTGTCGAGGGGTGAGACGTTGTGGTGTTTGATAGAAAGATAGGTTTTTGTGATCACAATGAACAATGGTGGTGTGTGGTGATCTGTGAAGGAAGTGTCACCAAGATGCAAGTCCTTTAATTATTGCTAGTAGTTCTCTGTCATAAATCTGGTAGTTCTGTTCTGTTGGTGTTAAGGCATGGGAGATAAAGCCACAAGGGTGGAGGATTCCTGCTTTGTCAGCTTGTTTCAAGACTGCTCCTGTTGCTTTATTTGAGGCATTGGTTTGCAGAGTGAAAGGTTTGGTGACATCTGGCATTCAAAGTATGGGGGCAGTTGTGAACTGCATTTTTAAGTTATCAAATGCTTTTTGCCTCTCTGGTGTCCATAGGAATGCTTCATCTTTCCTTGTGAGATTGGTGAGTGGTTGTGCTAGCTCTGCAAGGTTTCTGATAAGTTGTTGATAGAAATTTCCAAATCCTAAGAAGGATTGCACTTGCTTCACCATTGTCAGTGTTGGCCAGTCAGCTATACCTGCTAGTTTAATTGGATCCATTGTTACTTCTCCTGGTCAGATTATCATTCCAAGGAATTCGATTGGGTATGAAATTTGCATTTTTCAAGCTTGGGAACAAGTTGTTCTCTTTTAGCCATGTCAAGATGCATTTTGTCCAGGCTTCTAGATCATTGGCCATTGTTCTGCATATGAGGATGTCATCCATGTAAATGATTAACCATCATTCATTAATCATATCTTGGAAGTACTCATTCATCATCATCTGAAACGTGGATGGGGAATTGCATAAGACAAAGAACACGACAGTTGGTTCATATAGCCCCTTGTTTGTTATGAAGGTTGCTTTCCATTTGTCTCCTTCTTTTATTTGGACATTGTTATACCCCCATCAAAGATCTAGTTTCATAAAATATTGAGTGCCAGATAGTTTAGTCATTAGATCAGAGATTGATGGCAGTGGGTATGCATTTTTTATCATCCATTTGTTCAGATATCAGTAGTCCTGACATGGTCAGAGTGCTCCACTTTCCTTTTTTGCAATGAAGAAAAATGGCAATGCTTGCAGGGATTTGGATGGTCTAATGTATCCTTTGGCAAGTTGTTCTGCAATCCATTCATCAAGGGATGATTGTTCATTTATTGATAGTGGATAGATTTTGCTGACTTTTGGGGTAAATCTGTTTTTGAGATCTATTGCATGATCCCATGTATGCTTAACTGGGAATTGTTCTGAGGCTACCTGTTCAAATGTAGATTTCCATTCTTGATATTCATCTGGTAGAGTGGTTATTGTGGTTTCTTTGTGCAGTGTATGTTCCAGGGCTTGTGATGTCGATGTTTTGACCCTGATCCAGTACTCGTTGAGTTCTTGGTCTAAGTCTTTCTTTATCTGTCTTATCGGTTTTTCATCTGGAGCTAGGTGGTCAAATAGAAGTGTTCATTCTTTCCAGTTTATTACTGGGTTATGTTTCTCTAACCATGGGAGTCTGAGTATGAGCTTCTGGTCCCCTAGTTTAGTGATTAAGAAGTTCATTTCAATTTGTTGATTTCCAATGTGGTATGGGATTCTAACTTTATGTGTGATAATTCCATTGGAATTAACTGTTCTGTTGGCATTTTTGACTCATATTGGTCAGGTCAGTGTTTCTTTGTTCATGGTTCTTGCTATAGTATCATTGATAAAGTTTCCTTCTGCTCTGCAGTTGACGAGGGCAGATATTTCAGTGGGTAATTCAGGCAATTGGACAGTTATTGATAGTCATTGATTATTATTTGATCTTACTATTACAGAGTTGAGTGCTAACTGTCCATCATCATTCTTGGAGGTTCCAACTGCTTTCTGGTTCCTCTGCTTTAAAAACCCTCAGTTTCAAGGTCAGTGAGGAGAGTGTTTTGATCCTCAGGGTTGAGTGCTGCACTCATTGCATGGATTTTCTTGGCATCATTGTCTTCAGTGATCATTCTGGTGAATCATCCTGGAGGAGGCAAGTTTCTGGTGGTATCTTTCTTTGGGCAGTTTTGGGATAAGTGACCAATGATTCCACATCTGAAACACTTCCCAGAGTGCATGTTTTCTTCTTGTTGTTTATCAGTTAAACATCCAGTTGTCATGGCATGAACTGTTTTAGATCCTTCTGCCCTGTTGAACCAACATCCTGTTTCAGCAGTTCTTCCCAATGCTTTCATCATTTCCCATGCTGCATTAAGCTGCTCAGCTTTTCTGTAGGCATCTGTGATTGCTTTGAAGTTGCCTTGTCCTTTGAGAATTTTAGTGGCAATGGTAGTTGGTAAGCCTTGGACAAAGGCCTGAAGTTGGGCAGTGATTCTGGTTAGTCCAGAGGATCCAATAAGCATTCTAAATTTTCGGACATAAATTGGGATGGTGATTTCTCCTCCAACTTGTAATTTGGTAAGCTCATTTAGCACTCTGACTGCAGTGTTTATTTCTCCCCAATCCTCAAGGAATTGTTTGACAAAGGTGTCATAGTTTTCCCAAGTGAGTCCATCTTTCTCTTCTAGTTGTTCACAGACTATTTCCTTCCAGTCATCTAGTTCTTTTCTTAGGCATTGGAGAACATATCTGATCTTTTTTTATCTTTCCCTTCATAGTTGTGGGCATTTATGGTGAAGAAATCACTAAACCAATTGATGAATGATTTAGCTTTGGTTCAATCTCCTGTAAAGATATTGTTTGGTGGTCTCTGGTTAGAGAGTCTGGTTTTGGGTTGTTTTGGATCTATGTTGTCTGGCTAGTGATGATGCACTAAGCAGTTCAGTGAGTTCCAACTTGTGTTACAGTTGATGCCCTCAGTTCATTACTGAGTTGACAGTGACAACTAGAGTCTCAGTCTAATCCCAGTCAGTGGACAGAAGTAGCCTTTGATGCTGTACTAGACAGTGGCCAAGGTAACTCAAGTGATGAGGAAGGTGAGAGCAAGGAGATTGTTCAGATGAGAGCAATACTTGACTAAGTTGGAACTAAAGAACTATGGTACATGCATGGGTTTATATACTGTCCAGAGAACAATGAGAAGGTATAAAAGGAAGTGAAATGAAGGGGTAAAACAAGTAAGTGAAACAAGTAGTGAAACATAGCAACAAAAGTAGGTACAGTAGAAAGAAATCATAACAGACTTTGAGATTGGATTCAATCATATCAGTCAAGGATTTGGGGTTATCTACAAGGGTGAGATGCAGGGGAAATTTGTAGCACTGAAAACATTACACAGAACTGACAACAACCACATAGTAAGCTACATATTCCCCTTGTATCACAGCATCAGACTGTATTAGGATTTCTGTCAGGGAGTGCTGATGTGGCAATCATTGAATCATGAATTCATCTTTCCATTCCTTGGTATTTACAAACATGGGCCATCATTATGGTATCCAATGCAGTTTTCCTAGGTATTGGAAGTGGCCAAAGGCATAGTTCATGATAACCTCCATGGGGTATCTCATTATGCTGTCTTATAGATGACAAGGGATTGATAAGGCTTCCAATTAGGACAACATACTCTTGGATGAAGACTTTCATTCTCAAATCGCTGATTTTGGCCTGACCCGACATTCAGACACCACATTCACTGCATCCAGTGTGATGAATCACTATTTTGCAGTACCTAAGCTATTTGGGTTCAACAGTGGAGATTCATCAGATTTAGACAATGAATGTAAATCAGAGGCCAGAATGCAAAAATCGGACATTTATGCCTTTGGCTGTCTCTACTATGAAGTGCATAGTAGGTATGCCAATGTTATATGAATCAGATGCTGAGCAGTTGGTGCATAGATCCATTTGTTGGAATTCAGAGCACACATCAAACAGCTCCATGATTGTTCCCATGCCCAAATTTGTTTTGGTGTACATTTTTATACCATACTGAATCCCCTCATCTTTGTGTAGCTACTGCCACCTCCTCTCCTATCCCCATTATTAGAGTTATGACTTGGGTGTGGGAGCAATGTGAGTTAAAGGCATCCATTCATGAAATACATGAGTAGTATATATACATAAATATAATATGAAATAGACAAGGCCATGCTAATGACAGTACCTTGTATTGATATCTGGCACTCTTGCATTTGAATAAACTTTGTCGCCCATCTTTCCAATTCTCTCTTCATGACCTCTCTTCCATCACTCAGGTGCTGTTCCTCACAGCCTATCATCCCTTGTAACCTGTCCCCCTTGCTGTGCACACTCACATGCTCTTGTCCGTCAATCTGTCATCCCCAACACTCACCCTCAGATCACCCTCCAATCCCATATTCTTCATCAACCATTGATGCTGAATGCAAGGTAGTCCCTTCATAAAAATGTCAGCTACATTGTCTTTGCTTCATACATAGCATATTTGAATCCATCCAGCAGTGACATGGTTGTGGATAAAGTGAAGACTAATGTTGAGGTGTTTGGTTCACATGTGAAATTCCAGGTGATGAGTGATAGCAATCACAGCTTGATTATCACTGTAGATGACTGGTGTCCTTGGCTCAAATTCTAATTCAGCAAGTAGAGTTTGAATCCAAGTGCCTTGTGTGTGACATGAGTGATGGCAATATATTTGGCCTTGGCAGTTGAAAGAGCAATGACACTCTGTTTCTTGGAACTCCACATGATGGCTCCCCCTGCAAACATAACTATATAACCACTAATTGATTTGCAGCTAGCCTGGGAAGCCCAACCAGTGTCACAATAAAAGATTGGAAAGTGTACATCCATCATCCTCCTCAATCCATACTCCATCCTGTATCCTTTTGTCCCTTTCAAGTAACAGAATACTCACTTTACAGCTGCCCAGTGACATGCCTTAGGGTTGCAAGTGAATTGCCTGAGCCATGTAGTCACAAACATTATGTTGGCTCTGGTGATCATTGCCAAACAGAGTAACTTGCTGATCAATGCTGAATAAGCATATGTAGCTTGATCTGATCAGTTGTCTTCATCTTCCCCTTCCATGTAATCAAGTTGGACATTAGGGTCAAGAGGGGTTGATAATGGGTTACAGTCCTGTAGACCTAACTCTGTGAGGATTTGATCAATATAGTGCATCTGTGAAAGGAATAGAGTGCACATGGCCTGATAGTAGTTGATTTGAATACCAAGGAGGTATTTCAGCACACCGAGACTCTTGATCTTGAATTTCCTTTTGAGGTCTGATGCAATCTGATCAATTTCCTCTTTTGAATTAGTGACAGCAATGATGTCATCAACCCAAATAAGTAGGATAGTGAAAGTACTTCCACTCTGTCAAATAAATATGCAATAGTCAGCACATAGTTGCTGGAATGACAATTCAAGGAGTGCATTGGTAAGGGTGGTGTTCCATACATTGCCTGCTTGTGTTAATCTGTATAGCAATCATAGTAGGTGGCATAAGCATCCAGTTCCATTGTCGAAGCCAGGGGGCTGGTGCATGTATATGTTATGGTCAATGCCCTCAGTTTGTATCTGAGTCAACAATGATGACTAGAGTCTTGGTCTAATCCCAGTCAATGGACAAAGACAGCCCTTAGGATTGTATTAGACAGTGACAAAGGTGGTTTGAGCGATGAAGAAGGCAAGAGCAAGAAGATTGTTCAGATGAGAGCAATACTTGACTAAGTTGGAACTGAAGAGCTATGATACATGCATGGGTTTATATACTGTCTGGAGAACAATAGGAAGGTATAAAAGGAAGTGAAACAAGGGGTGACATAGATAGGTGAAACAAGTAATGAAGCATAGAAGGAAATACCCCCCTCCTATGTGAGAAGTCACTGACTTCTCAAGGCCAACCTTGTGCCATCCAGGCATGATCTGCTCTGGATTTGTACCAGTGCTGGATATTTTTGATGTCTTTTTGTGCCATATCTACATGCCATCACATGGAGTTGAGGGTGACTTTCAGTTGGCAGAGTTCTCAAAGCATGAGGTCTCACTTGGCATATGTCATTGCATTTGGGTCAGTGGTGAGAGATAATCCAGTGAGGGTGCCTAATGGTCATGAGAGGTCATGGAGGTTTGCGACCAGGTAAGAGGCTTCTAATGAGGTGGCTGTGATGAGGGGGTTTGAGTGGGGGATAGGTGCAGGGAGGACTTCTTCGGCTATGGGTGGTTCTTCTATGAGTTCAGGTGGGTGGACATGGAGGTCATCATCTGCAAAGACAAGGGTTTTGGTTTCAACAAAGATTTCAAGGGGTGGTGTGAGGATGTTGAATTCAGGGAGTTTTTCAGGGAAGGAGTAGGCAAGTGCAAGGGTGGTGAGCAGGGTGGCAAGGATGAGTCCTCCAATGATTACTGAGGAGAAAAGGGTGGGAACGAGGGCAATGAGGATTGCAATAAAAGAGAACATGTCTGTATATGCACCGGTGGTTGGAAGGCCAGGAGGTGGGAGTCATTCTTCTTATAGATTTCATGTGGGAGTATATTCGCCAATGTATTGAGATTATGTGGGAGTTCCTTCTGCTATATGCAGTTCATGTAGCAGTCTAGGCATGATTCAGTGAGTAATTCTTCCATGTTCAGTGTGGTGAATGATGCCCATGATCATTGTTAGGACTGTCCCTAAACACAACCTAAGTGACTTATGAGAGTGATGGCTTGTTAGGCCAAAGATGAGTCAAATGCTCTGTAGATTGTGTCTAGCAAACAACAAACTATCTAGAGACTTAAGGGCTACCTATGCTATACTACAGCCCTTATATACAGTCTCCCTGGTCTGTGCACAGACAGTGCACAGCTAAAGTCCCTCAAGCTGGGATCAATGCACAGCAGCTGAGTCTGTGCCCATCTGACCTTTCTTGGAGATCCTCTCCCATACCCTTAACTCGGGTCATCCGCATTTGGCCTTGCTATGGTTCAAGCACTTCGGCCAATTCCCATGTATGCCATACCAGTGTCTTGGTACTCTTCGGCATTCCCATGTCGCCCCTCAGGTGCCATACCTTCCATGATTCCTTTCATGGCATAGGCCCATCCTTGGGCCACATCCTACTTGGCATTCAGTATATCCCATATCCGATGCTGACCTAACCACCTTCCTGTTAAGGGCTGCAGTCCTAACATAGGCCTTCCTCATAGAGTCCCATCGTATAGCCCTTGTTCCTAAACATTTGAGCGAAGTAAAATAGATAAAAAGAAAAGAAAAATATCCCTATGCTCCTCATGAATGTATCTTCATAAGTGTCATTGACATCGTTACTGTAAAGTTGAAAATGAGAGGTGTGCTCATAACATCACCCCCCCCTCAAGGCCTCGCATCCCGAGAGGCTGATGTAGCAGAGTCCACATAGTGTGGATCCTTCTTCATGCAATCATAAAACACATCCAAGCATGCTCATTGTTCATTGGGTGACAACCCAGTTTTTTTGGAGTCGACATCTTTGACATCTTTGATTGTGGTCTTGTACTTGACCACCTTCTTGTTTTGGTGTCTTGCGCCTGCAAGCCTCCTCTGTTGGTCCTCTTCCGACTCACTGCTGTCTTTAGCAGCCACCACTTTCTCCTTTTTTAGGATTTTCTTGGCAAGTGCTGCCATATCTTTTTCACGAGCCTTACATTCTTCCTCTGGCTCCTCTTGTTCTATCTTTGTTGGGAAATTAAGCACAGGTTTAGACTGCCTGCCATGCTCCAGATCTCTGAAGAATGTCCCATCAGTATCATCTGGCAACTCCTGAATTGCTGCCCAACTCCCTTTCCAATTGCGCCATCTGCACTCCATATTTTTGAGGTACTCACGTCCAAAGCATCCACCCTCCCACCCGAAGAGCTTCTTCCATCTCCTTTCTTTTGGAGACATTCTGTAGGGTAGCCATTTTGCTAATTCCATATTTCATACTCTTTTCGGAGCATGAGGGTTTTCTCTATGAAATTTTTTGACCTTTGCCTGAGCATTGGCAAGGTTCTCTGCCGGTTCCCAAGTAGATTCTTCTATGGGATAATTTCTCCATTTGACAAGGTACTCAAGTTGTCCTCCTGCTCATCCACTAACATGACTATCCATCACCTCTTCTACTTCATATTTGTCCTCCTGGGACTCTTTGACCATCTGCATGTCTTTGCATGCTGCTGCTTTTGCCTTCTGTTTAGGGAATACTGGTTCCTTGTAGGGTTTCAACAGGACTTTGTTGAAAATGTTGTGCACCTTCCAGGATGCTGGGATTTTTAGTTTATATGACGATTCGCCCACTTTGGCAAGCACTTCTAAGAGACTGACAAACTTCCCATCCAATTTTTTCGTTGCCCAGATAACTGGGAGGTTTTCGGTACTGAGGTATACTTTGTTGCCTGGTTTGTATTCAATAGCTTGGCGATGATTTGTATCATAATGTTTTTTCATAATTTGAGCCGCCTTTTCAAGTGCCATTTTTGCCTTGGCGTGAACATCTTCTAGTTCTTTTGCTAACTGTTCAACTGCGACTGCCTTTGGTGCATATGTAGGGTCTAATCCCTTGTTTGGGTGTTGTCCGTAATTCATAAAGAATGGCGTAAATCCTGTTGCCAAGTGAACTCTGTCATTGTGGCAGAATTGCACCACTGACAACCAATCCGACCAGTTATCCTGTTGGTTGTTGACAAAGATTGTCAGGAATTCTTTTAGTTCCTGGTTAACCTGTTCCATTTGACCATCTGTCTGAGGGTGATAGGCTGTTGATCGGTTTGCCTTGATCCCTAGCATTCCATATAAATCATCCATAAATTTCGAAGCAAATTGAGGTCCCCTGTCACTGATTACTTTTTGAGGTAGTCCATGCTCTCTGAACACATTGTCCCTGAATAGAACCACTGTTCCTTGCGAAGTGATTTCTGACATGGTGGGTAGGAAGTAGGACTTTTTAGTGAATCTGTCTACGATGACCAGAATCATGTTGTTTCCTTTGGATTCTGGTAAGGGTCCTATGAAGTCTACTGATATGATCTCCCATGGTTCCGAAGGAACTTGATTGGGTCGTAAGGGTGCTGTTTGTGCCATCCTATCTGGCTTTGCTTTCTGACATGTTTCACAACCTGGAATGTAACGTTCAATGTCTTTGCACATATTAGGCCACTAGAAGTTTCTGGTGAGTGATTCCAGCATTTTAGCAACTCCCAAATGCCCCCAAGAATGATGTATGGTGATGATATCTTCTTGAAGTACCACTACTGCTGGTATGTACACATGTCCTTGCCAAGTGACTAATCCTTTGTCAAATTTATATTCCCCTCCTGTGGTTTCTAATCCCTGTGTAACTTGTTTTTCCTATTGTCTACGGGGTACTTTTCTGATATCCTTGATGATATCTTCTATTGCTCTATCATTGTCAAAGACTCTGATGAAGAGATGTTCTTTAAGCAGAACTACTCCTTCGTTATCGTTCTCTCCTTTGTTGTGTCCCGCCTGTCTAGATAACAAGTCAGCCTTGGTGTTAGATTTGCCACTTTGGTGCTTGATCATGAAGTTATAGTCCTGCAAATCTGTCACCCATCTTGCCTGTCATTGGTTGAGGTTTTGCGCCTTCCAGAAATACATTAGGTTCTGATGATCTGTCAGAACTTCGATCATTTGTTTCACTCCTTTAAGGTAATGTGCCCATTTGTAAAAGGTGTGCATTACCACAAGCATTTCCTTGTTGTATATCTCATAGTTGCACTCCACATTGTTTAAGGACTTTGAAATGAAGGCTACTGGTTTCCATAACCCATCCTCTCTTTGCTGTGACAGGATTCCCCCAATGGCAAAGTCAGAAGTGTCAACTTCTACTCAAAACTGTCCTTCCTCATTGGGGATTCGTAACACTACTTCCTCTGTAATAGTTTTCTTGAGCTTATCAAAAGCTTTGTCTTGTAACTGCATCCACAGCCATTCCTCTTTTCCCATGAGCTGTGTCAATGGCTTAGCCAATTTGGTGAAATCTCGAACAAATCTTCTATAGAAGTTTACAAAGCCCAAGAATTGTTGGACTTCCTTTTTGCACTTTGGTTTGGGCCACTCAGATACTGCTTTGACTTTTGCGGGGTCCATTCAAACCGTATCTTTCCCAATGATAACTCCTAAGAAATCAATTTTGTCTTTGTCAAAAAAACACTTCTCTGGTTTAAGCGACAGTTTGTGCCTCTCTAACTTTTCTAGTATACGATTGACATGTTTGGTGTGTTCCTCCTGACTTTTTGAGAACACTAGGATGTCATCCATGTAAATTACGACCCATCCTTCTGCTATTTCGACTTGGAAAATGTCATTCATCATGGTTTGAAAAGTTGTGGGGGAGTTTGTTAGACCGAAGAACATGACAAGAGGTTCAAATAGTCCTCTATTAGTTCTGAATGCTGCCTTCCACTCATCTCCTTCCTTGATGTGTACATTGTTATATCCCCAATGTATATCCATCTTAGAGAAGACCTTGGCCTGTGATAACTGATCTACCAGTTCCCCTATCAAGGGTAATGGGTAGCGATTCTTGACCATCATTTCATTCAGCTTCCAATAATCCTGTACCAGTCTGAGTTTCCCATCTTTCTTCTTTACGAAGAAAAAAGGTGATGCCATGGGCAACTTGCTTGCTTGGATCCATCTGGAGTCCAAGTTTTCTTTGAGGAACTCATCTAACTGCTGTTGTTCATCCCAATTTAGTGGATAGATTTTACAATCTACTGGGGTCAATCCTGGTATCAGTTCTATGGCATGGTCCCATCGCCATCATGGAGGTAATTTGTCGAAGGTTTCCTTTTTGAATACCTTTCAATGTCCCAAATAATGACGAGGAACTGCCTCTTCTAGTGTGTGTTTTTTCTCTTTTCCTGCTTGTTCTGCAGCTATTTTGGTGGCAGTTGAGGCAAAGGCCTGTACTTGTAATTTGGGTTCTCCAATGTGGATAGCTAATAATTGATCCCCTTCATGCAGACAGTAGGATATGTCAATCTCGTCCTTGGGTTCCTGTACTGAGGATGGTTTCCAGCAAGTTCCGGGACATCTGTTGAACTCCAAGGATTTCTTTTTCCAATTGATGGTGGGATTATGATGTTCTAACCAATCATGTCCCAGGAACAGATCTGTCTTGCTGAGCTTCGTAACAGCACAGTCTATTATTTCCTCATGTGTTCCTATCTTTAGTTTGAACTGGACCATGAATTCAACATTCCCAGATCCATTCCTTGTTCCATCGGCATTGTATACAGGTATGGGTCACATTAGTCGTTTCTTATTGAGTTGATGTTTAACTACAAAGTCTTCATTTATACAAGAGCTAGTGCATCCAGAATCTAGCAGCGTGGTCACATTGAGAGTTTGGAATGTGTCCATGGTGGTGATCGTTCCTTTTAGGTCTAATTCTTGTCTCCCAACTCCTTGTACAACCTTCTCCCTTAAATGTACCAGGTTCCAAAGAGCTTCTGACTCTGGCATAGCATTCAACTGTTGGACCAGTCCTCTATCCACTTCGTTAATCCTTTTGATGTTTACCCATTGTTGTAAACATTCAACAGCCACATGCCTTAAGACCCACTGAGGTGTCCATGTCTTTAATCTTTTCTTGGGTTTTGTGCTCATTTTCAAATTTCTTATATGGTGTACATTCCCACTGCATTCATAAAGTAAGTCATGCATATTTATTTGGGAATCTACTGGTACTGATACACCACTACAAGAACTTGAACTAGAGGCCAGTAAGACAGAGTGTTTATCTACTGGCTTTCACCAAAATCTGAGACCTCCTCTATGAATCCACTCGGGGTTGTTTCCCCTGGTTTGATGGCTTGGACTACTTGTTTCCCTTTTTCTCCCATCATAATTCTTTTCCTTTCCCAACACCTTTCTGTTGGGTGCCCCTTCTTTCCACAGTTTCCACATTCTGGTACAGGTTTTCTTCCTCATGGTAGCAGACATCTTCTACTATAGTGGCCTTCCTTTTCACAGTTGTAGCACCAGGCTTTACTTGTCACCTTCTTTTTGTCTATGTCCATAGCATTCGGATCACAACTACTAGATGCAAAGGGTGGTGGTGCTTTGAATTGGTATTGTGGCCAACTACTGGTACTTGGCGCTTGCTCTCAATATTCCTGCCATGTCTTGGGGAAGCCATAAGTTTTGTTGGCTTTCCTATAGGCTCATGCAAGCATGGTTACCCTTGCTTGGATCTGTTGGAGGGATGCCATGTCTGGGAGTCCACCGTATTGGATGAGGTCCCTTCCAAGAGCTGGGTTAAGATTATTTTGGAATTGCAAGGTCAGGGCTTGATCATTCCAGTCGGTTAATGAGGTGAGGGAATTGAATTTGATGATATAATCTTCTACTATCATCATTCCCTGTCATAGTTTTATTAATGCCTCAATAGCCTTTTCCTTTGTTTCTGTTGACATGAAGAAATCATGCATTTGATTTTTGAAGTCGCTCCAGTCTGTGAATGGGAAACTGGTTTGCCAATGGTCTTTGTACCCATGCTTGGTTATCCTCTGTTGACTCTCCTTCATTTAATTGAGTCCAATCCAACTTGGCACTCCAGCCACTATTATCGATTTTGTCTTGAAACTCTTGTTGCACTTCTTGAAATGCTTTGAGTTTCACCCCACTCCAATCTGCTGCTCTGTCACCCTTTCCGCCCTTCATCTGATAAAGACAAATTAGGACTTTTCTTTTGGGATTGGTTTCCCTTGCTAGCAAGAAGTACATGTCCATTTGTTGCAACCATCCATCCACAGTTCATGGGTCCCCTTGGTAGTAATCAGGCATTTCCACCTTTGTAAGGGGTCCGGGTTCTGGTTGGCTACTTCTTTGGTATTCATTTATAATACTAGCTAGGGCTTGCCCCATGCTAGTGATTGCCCATTGTCACTCCTCCGCCTGTCAATGAATGTCATCTTCCCTTGCTGCTACTGCTGCAGCTGGTTGGGTATGTGGGAGCAGTTCTATGGTTTGGGTATCCATCCAGTGTTCTCTCCATCCTAATAAGGCTTGATAGGCATGTGTAATCATGTCCACTGTTAGTCGGAAAGGTCCAGTACCCAATTTGTAATGTCCCATTCCTTCTCTATTGAGGCACTCAATGTGGAACCATCCCCTGCAGTTGCTGTTATATTTTTCGATGTGCAACATAGTGGGGTGTGTATATGACTTTCGGATGATGGTAGTCACATCATGTTCTTGTAGGTTCTTGTCCCAATTACAGATCTCTTGTAGTTGCGGGTAGGCCAGCCAGAGGAATTCATCCCAGAACTGTTTTTTTAATTAAAACCAGGTAACAGTATCCTGGTATGTCTGGGTTGAATCCACTATTGGCCCAGGACATTTTTGGGTAGGGATAGGGCAACCATTGTTCTCTTTCAACAACCCTTCTCCATTCGTCAATCTGTCTCTTCTTGTGGGCATTATTTGCTCCCTGTGGGTATTCTTCCATGGACAGCCAATCTGCTGCTGTTGGCACACCACCATTCCAATGTGCTGCATCACCTCATTGAGTGATGACTCATGCCTTGTTTTCTTGACCATTTTGTGCTGCTGCTGCATATGATCACACTGGTTGCACTATTGGTTTAGGTTCTACCACTGCCGGGTATGATCATCCCACCACCTGGTTCACTGCTTCCATTACAGTGACTGTGGACCTGAGGTCGACTCTTTTTATTGCCATGGTTGCAAGGGGGCGATTTTTCAGCCCTCGTTTGGATTTGGATTGTCCACCAAAATGGACCATCCATGTGTAGTGCAAAACTTTATGGAGGTCAACCAGCTCATCCCAGGTGTATTCAATGTCATCTTGTCATACCACAGATTCCTCTATGATATGACACCATCCAGGTCGGATACTGTCCTGGATTGCGAATACCACTGTTTCGTCTCTGAGTTCTGGCTCCCAACTAAGGATCTCATAAAGCGTAGGCCAGGCAGGCCAGTTGAACTTGTCGTAGTATTCCACTTTGAATAGATACATGTAACAGTATCCATTCTGCCTCCACTGGTTGGGTGCAATGGGACTTCGTGCCCTTGGCCCAGGTAGATGCGCCTTGACATTAGCGTGCCATCCCAACAATCTAGCCTTATGGTCATTCCAAGAATCTTCCCCTACTTCTTTAAGGAAATGATCCAGCCCTATTTTAAGCTTGACAAGAGGTTCAGTGAGGAGTTGCTCCAGTGTGGTGGGAAGGATAGGTCCTGGTGGCTTTGTGATAAGTAAGGGATCATAGCGGATCCCTTGGCATTGTTCCTCTTCCTCCCGCTCACGCTTCCATTTAGTGTAGCAGGTGGCTCATATGTTGCCGTTCATGGCATGCATCCAGGCATTCCAGTCCTTGTGTGTCATGGTCATTCCTTCATGTTTGTATAATTCTTGAACATGATGAGCACACTGAAGTCATTCCACAGCCACCTGGTATCGCTGTATTGCTTTATCGCCGTTATTGATCAGCATGAGCCACTGGTTATATTTGGATGAAACCAGTGCGAGCCAGATGGGGTTGGAGGTGTTGCCCTTGTACTGGTCCTCCAGTAATTGCATGAGGGTTTGATATTCCCTCTCAGCCTTTTTCATTGCGCATTCTGTGTGCAGTACTGCCTTGGTGGCAGCTCGCTCCATAAGAAGGGCCTCCCAGGCTTCCTTCTGTTCTGCTTCTTGCTGGGCCTTGTACTGCCTCAGTGGGTTCTCGCCATTGCTCCTCCTTTCTGTACTTCCAGTACAGTCTGATGTGGTTGTCATATCAGCAAACAATGGAGTCTCCAATAAAGGTTGGTGTCCCTGTTTGGATGGGTTCAATGGTGGATGCCTGGTCCACTTCGAAGATTTGACCAATCTCCAATAGTGACACCTGGGCATATGGTAAGACATATGTGAAGGAGCAATTCATGATGGTATAGGTTTTTCCTGTAAAATAATCTTCAATCAAGTTCAGGCCCTCCACTGACACTTGATCTGTTCTTTCAGCAATAATCTGCGCCTGTCAATGACATTTCCTGGGAAACAGGAAAGATGCTGTCTGCAGTGTCGTGGGTCCACAGGCTACTGGATGGGCACACCTGGCACTTTGCCTCACTATCTTTGTGCCTAGTTATCAACGTGCAGCTTATTTCATGTTGCTAGTACAGGGAGTGTGTGAGGAACTTTAGATCAGCCTTGATATGTGACACCAAACAGGTTTCTTCACTTGTTCCTTGAGCTCTTCTGCAATTACAGTGTATGTTACCTTGGGTGCATCTATGGTCTCCTGCCTATGCTGCTCCCAAGTGATCTCATACTCTCGTCCATAACTGTTTTGTAGACAGGCCCAACAGGTGTATTGAGGATCTCTTGTTCAAGACCCATTGACAGTGTGTGTGTCAGTGTCGATGTCACCAAGGGGTTCCAGGATAATCGGATTACAACCCCTCAAAGATGAAACTAGGCCATGGACACTGTGAGCAATGACGAGCAAGGCATGCTCAGTGCTGTAAGATCCACAGGGTAGAGAATAAAGTCTCTAGATTATGTTAGGACTGTCCCTAAACACAACCTAAGTGACTTATGAGAGTGATGGCTTGTTAGGCCAAAGATGAGTCAAATGCTCTGTAGATTGTGTCTAGCAAACAACAAACTATCTAGAGACTTAAGGGCTACCTATGCTATACTACAGCCCTTATATACAGTCTCCCTGGTCTGTGCACAGACAGCACACAGCTAAAGTCCCTCAAGCTGGGATCAATGTGCAGCAGCCAAGTCTGTGCCCATCTGACCTTTCTTGGAGATCCTCTCCCATACCCTTAACTCAGGTCATCTGCATTTGGCCTTGCTATGGTTCAAGCACTTTGGCTGATTCCCATGTATGCCGTACCAGTGTCTTGGTACTCTTCAGCATTCCCATGTCACCCCTCAGGTGCCATACTTTCCATGATTCCTTTCATGGTGTAGGCCCATCCTTGGGCTGCGTCCTAGTCAGCATTCAGTATATCCCATATCTGATGCTGACCTAACCACCTTCCTGTTAAGGGCTGCAGTCCTAACATAGGCCTTCCTCATAGAGTCCCATCATATAGCCCTTGTTCCTAAACATTTGAGCGAAGTAAAATAGATAAAAAGAAAAGAAAAATATCCCTATGCTCCTCATGAATGTATCTTCATAAGTGTCATTGACGTTGTTACTGTAAAGTTGAAAATGAGAGGTGTGCTCATAACAATCATTGGGTATCCAGGTTCCCTGTTAGGACTGCTCCTAAACAACACCCAAAGACTAAGAGTGAGGCTTGTTCAGCCAAAGACAATTCTGTATTGACCCAGTAGTTGTCTAAGAACAACAAACTACCTGTTATGAGCACACCTTGTCCTATTCAATTTTTACAGTAATGACACTAATGACGAATATGCAGAAACGGTCTTAGGGAGTCGGACATTATTTTTCTTTTCTTTTTATCTATTTCATTGCACTCAAATGATAGGAAACAGGACTCAGACAATACCTTGGTCGCAGGGACAGACTACATTAGGACTGTGACCCTTATATGGAAGGAGGTTAGGTCAGCATCGGCTATGGACATAGACCAAGTGCCGACAGGAATAACGGCCCAATGATGGGCCTACGCCATGGAAGGATACCTGAGCGGTACGGCGCCTGAGGGGCGACATGGGAACGCCGAGATGTACTGACGACTAGGTACCAGCGTATGTGGGAATCAGCCGAGACGCATGACAATAGGTGTGGCTGTATATGGAAGGACAGAGTGTTGGTGTGGGAGGATGTCTCCTAGAAAGGTCAGATGAGTGCAGATCGGCTGCTGTGCATTGATCCCGGCTTGAGGGACTTTAGCTGTGTGCTGTCTGCGCTTATAAGGGTTGTAGTCTTAGGTAGCGAGTCCCTAAGACTCTAGATAGTTTGTGTCCTAGACACTTCTACTTGAGCAACAGGTTTAGTCTTGATCTTATCCTGACTGATCTGTCTGTCTTGTCTTTGGCTGAACAAGCCACACTCTGAAGTCTTGAGGTTGTGTTTAGGTCGTCCCTAACATAATCTAGAGTCTTTACCACTCTACCCCATTGGACCTTACAGCACCAAGCACGATTGGCTCATCGTTGCTAACAGCGCCAACGGCCTAGTTTCATTTCTGAGAGGAAGTAATCACGTAGCCCGCATCCTCTCCAGGCAACATCGACGCATGACACAGTACTGTCAACAGGTCTCAAACAAGAGATCCTCAATATGCCCCATTGGGCCTGACGATAAACCCTACTTGGGTAGTCTACAAACAGTAACAGAAGAGAATACTAGAGTGTCGGGAGAGCATAGGCAGGAGACCACAGACGCGCCCCGAGCTTGGTATACCATTATTGCCAAAAAGCTCAGGAACGAGTGAAAACACTCGATATACGTTGTGTATCAAGGCTGATACAAAGTCCTCTCATACCCTCTGTACAAGCAACCCTACCTGACTTCAGGTTGATAACTTGGCACAAGGACATTGAGGCGAATTGCCAGGCACACGTACATTGATAGCTTTCAGACCCACGACACAGCAGACATTATCTCTCTTGTTTCCCAAGAGACGTCATCGACAGGCGTGGATTCTGAACTGGACAGCCGATAGAACGGACCAGTTGTCAGTGGAGGGCCTGAAATTGGTTGAAGATTCTTTTACAGCTTCAACACATACGTTTAGCACAATGCAGTGTGCATTTACATACATTTTACCACACACCCAGGTGACACTTTCGGAGATTGGATGCATCTTCGAAGCGGACTGGGTTACCCATAGTGACAGGGTCTCTATGAAATCTACAGAGACCACCGGCGACACTATTTATTGCTGTTATGACAACCATGTACGACTGTGGTGGGCGTTCTTAAAAGAAAGACGTCGAGAAAAACACGCACTAGCGCAAGAGATCATCCAGCAAAGAGAAGCTGAGGAAATACGAATTCAAGCAGAAGCATGGGAAGCTCTGCTATCACAACGAGCAGCAAAACGAGCTGCGTTACGGGCAAGCAAAGCCCTAGAAAGAGCAACAAGGGAATACCTTACCCTCACCAATTTACTGAACGACTCGTTCAAAGGGGACGCATCCAGTCCCATCTGGAAAGCCATGATGACATCAGAATATAACCAATGGCTTATGATTATCATCGACAGAGAGAAAGCTATTCGAACTCCAGGAATAGCACCCCACACAATACGATACGAATGCCATACAAAAGAGTTGTATGAGCATGAAGGCATGACCATGAGTCATGAGGATTGGAATGCGTGGATGCACGCTATAAACAGAAACATATCACCCGGCTTCTGGTGGACCATTCACATGGGCCCCATTCCAGAAAAACTCGCACCATCGGTACCAGGATTCTGCTACCTTAATCTCATCAAACCCAAGTACTGGGACAAGTACGAATGGCCTGCTTATCCTACAATCGCAGCCATATGGGAAATGGAAGCAGAATACCGAAATGAAGGGGTCCATACGAGATGGACTGCCACAGAACGAACCGATGTGGTACACGTGGGCTTGGAAATGGCCAACGTCAATGGATGGGATATGGTTGAAGTCTTGTTCACCAGTGGTCATAAAGAACTTCGAGTCGGAGCAGAACAGAATACAATCGACTCTGAAGTAGGCGAAATCATCTGCCTAAGAGAGGATAATGGGGAGGAGGTACTAGAGCAACCAGCGCGTTCAAACGCAGTGGCAGCTCTGGTAGAAATAGACCCTTGTCTACGAAACAAACGACCAGGACTTTCAGAGCAGGCACAGAATAAACTGCACCTGAAACATCCTGGATATTGTTACCTTTGGCTAGTAAAACAAGAATACTGGAACTCGTACAAATGGCCAGCATACCCCACAATCAGGGAAATTTACGGATGGGATCTGGAACTTATGGACGAGTACCGACCCATATACTGGAGGCAAACCAAAGGATGCAACCGCATGTGGCATTGTGTTCGCGTCTCAGGAGAACCAGGTGGATGGCCCTGGATGAAAGCAATGATGTGGAACAGATACGGTTCTCATCGAGTCGGCGCTGAAACTTTCCGACTCACAGTTGACATGATCACACATGCTTACCACACCATAATGGGATGGCGAACACACTGGCAGGATTCCGAAATGCTGGAACCACTACCTGATACCCAGCCAGCTGCAGCAGTAGCTGCACGGGAGGACGAAATTCATCGACAGGCAGAGGAAAGACAGCAAGCTATCACCAGTGCCAGTCAAGCTCTGGCAGCCATGATCAACGAATATCAACGGTCTAACCGTCGGGAACTGGGACCTCTCACAAAGGCCGAAATGCCCGCCTTTTACGAAGGAGACCCTCAAACGGTAGATGGATGGTTACGTCAGATGGAAACCTACTTCATGCTGGCAAATGAAATTGATCCCAAATGAAAAGTTTCAATCTGCCTATACAGGATTAAAGGCGGAAAGGGAAACAGAGCGGTTGACTGGAGCGGGGTGAAACTCAAAGCCTTTCAGGAGGCACAGCAAGAGTTTCAGGATAAAATCGACAACAGCGGCTGGAGTACGGAATTAGACTGGGCCCAGCTTAATACAGGAGAAAGCACCACTGATGATTGAGCATGGGTCAGACGACCTCTGGAAAATCAATTCCCCTTCATAAACTGGGCGGACTTTAAACAGCAGATGCATGATTTCTTCATGTCCACCAAAACGAAGGAGAAAGCCATTGAGGCACTGTTAAAACTACAACAGGGAACAATGATTGTAGAGGACTACATCATCAAGTTCAATTCCCTCACCTCGTTGACTGACTGGAACGATCAAGCCTTGATCTCCCAGTTTACGAACCATCTCAATCCAGTACTTGGTCGAGAGTTAATCCGATATGGAGGGTTACCGGAAAATGCCACCCTTCACCAGATCCAGACACAAGTCACAGCGCTCACCAGAGCATACCGCAGAGCCAACGAGGCTTACGGGTTCCCTGCACAGTGGCAGGAGTACAGAGAGCGAACTCCAGCTCAGAATGGCCACCCTCAGTGGCAATATAGAGCACCTGCACCAGTGGCATCAGGAAGTCGACCAGATCCAAACGCCATGGATGTCGACACACAGAAATTTTGTTCCTACTGCAAAATGAGGAACCACTCAGTAGAAGAGTGCAGGCAGAAAAACGGCACTTGTTACAAGTGCGGAAAGAAAGGGCACACAGCATGGAGGTGCAAAAAGAAAAATACAACTGGCGATAAAGGAAAGCAGGTTGTCAGATATGTCGACAATAGGGAAATGACCCCAGTCGGACACATCAAGGAGGTTCCGGATTTTGCAGAAAGCCAGTAGGCGAGCGCTCAGCGCTGCTGGCTGCTACTCAGGTTTCAAATAGTGATGTACTAGTAGACTCCAAAATAAACATGCACGATTTACTTTACGAGTGCAAAGGAGACATACATCACTTGAGAAACCTCAGAGTGAGCACAAAACAGGGACAACAATTACCAGCATGGACACTGCAGTGGATGTTAAGAAGAATTTGGGAACAGCCCAAACAAATAGCAGTGGAGTGTCTACAACAATGGGTAGACAACAAAAAAGTAAAAGAGGTGGATGGACACCTGGTAGATGACTTGAATGCTATGACAGAAGTCGATGCTATGTGGAACTTAGAGCATCTATGAAAGAAAATTGTGCAGGGGACAGGGTATCATGAAATAGATCTAACCGGGGTCGTAACAAAAATGGACAGATCAAAAAGCATCCATGTTAAAATGTTACTAGACTCCGGGGCGACTGGAACCTGCATTAGCACTGACTTCGTGGAGAAACACCAAATAGCGAAACGATGCTTGGTACGACCGATTTCTGTATACAACGCAGATGGGACAAAGAACTCGAGAGGCGCCTTAGAATACATGGTGAAAATAAAACTACGCATTGGTGAACACGAAGAAGTTATTGAATGCGCAGTAATACACCTCTCTAAAACAAGCATCTTCTTAGGATTCGATTGGTTGAGGAAGCACAACCCAACCATCAACTGGAAGAAGCAGACATTAGAGTTCAACCGCTGTCCGGGCACTTGTTGGAAGGGATCATCCATTCAGGAACCCAAAGACGAGATGGATATAGAAGAGGACCTCGAAGCGGAGGATAAACTACTGGCGGTTCACATTGGTGAACCAGAGCTTAACATCAGGGCCTATGCATCCATGGCCACGAAAATAGCCACAGAAGAAGCGGAGAAAACCAAAAAATGAACTCTGGAGGAGGCAGTCCCCAGACATTACTTAGGACATTGAAAGGTCTTCGAGAAAGAAACCTTTGATGAACTACCACCAAGGCGGCAATGGGATCACGCCATAGAATTGATTCCCGGGTCTAACCCAGTTGATTGCAAAATTTATCTGCTCAATCGAGATGAGCAGCAACAACTGGACGAATTCTTGAAAGAGAACCTGGGTTCAGGGCGAATCCAGTCAAGCAAATTGCCCATGGCATCACCTTTCTTCTTTGTTAAAAAGAAAGACGGAAAGTTACAACCGGTACAGGATTACCAGCAACTCAATGAAATGATGGTCAAAAACCGATATCCACTACTGCTGATAGGAGAGCTGGTGGATAAATTATCACAAGCAAAGGTCTTCTCCAAAATGGACATATGTTGGGGATATAACAACGTACGTATCAAGGAGGGAGATGAATGGAAGGTGGCGTTCAGAACCAATAGAGGACTCTTCGAGCCCTTGGTCATGTTCTTTGGACTCACTAACTCGCCGGCCACTTTTCAAACAATGATGAACGACATTTTCAGAGTCAAGATAGCAGAAGGATGGATCGTCATATACATGGATGACATCCTCGTATTCTCAAAAAATCAGGAAGAGCATACGGTACAGGTTAACCGTATATTGGCAAAGCTGGAAGAGCATAAGCTCTCATTAAAACCAGAAAAATGTTTCTTCGACAAAAAGGAAATGGATTTCCTTGGAGTCATCATCAGCGAGAACTCTGTTCGAATGGAAACTGCCAAAGTCAAGGCAGTAACGGAATGGCCAAAGCCAACATGCAAGAGAGAAGTCCAACAGTTCTTGGGCTTCATAAACTTTTATCGACATTTCGTCAAAGACTTTGCAAAGGCAGCCAAACCTCTAACTCGCCTTACAGGAAAAGATGAATGGAAATGGACAGAGTTACAGGACGAGGCATTTGATATGCTAAAGAAAACAATTGCAGAGGAAGTGGTGCTGCGAATTCCCGATGAAAACAGACAGTTCCGAGTAGAGGTGGATGCCTCTGACTTTGCAATTGGAGGGATCTTGTCGCAGCAAGTAGAAAACGATATATGGAAGCCTGTGGCTTTCATTTCAAAATCATTAAACGATGCTGAGCAAAACTACGAGATCTATGATAAGGAGATGCTCGCAGTAATGCATGCTTTCTATGAATGGTCCCACTATCTCAAAGGGGCCAAACACACAGTCGAAGTTCTGACGGATCATCAGAACTTAACCTACTTCAGAAAAGCGCAAAATCTCAATCGACGGCAGGCGCGATGGGTGACGGATTTGCAGGAGTACAACTTCGTCATAAAGCATAGGAGCGGAAAGTCCAACACAAAGGCGGACTTACTCTCACGACGGGCAGGGCATACCCATGGAGAAAACGACAATGAAGGGGTGGTTCTGCTGAAAGAACACCTTTTCATACAAGTATATGATGATGATCGCGCAATCAACGACATCATGAAAGATATCAGAAACATGCCCAAGCGGCAATGGGAGACACAGGTTGTCGAAGGCCTCAAGGAGGCTGGTGGAGAATACAAATACGAAAAAGGACTCGTCACCTGGAAGGGACGAGTATACGTACCAACAGTTGTGGCATTGCAAGAAGACATCATCACAATTCACCATTCATGGGGACACTCTGGAATTGCAAAAACTTTGGAGTCATTGACAAGGAACTTTTGGTGGCCGAATATGCGCAAAGACATAGAATGCTACATTCCAGGTTGTGAAACATGCCAGAAGGCAAAACCGGATCAACAGGCGTGCATGGCACCACTCTGACCAAACGAGGTCCCAACCGAACCATGGGAAGTCATCTCAGTTGACTTCATGGGACCCCTACCCATGTCTAAAGGACACGACACAATAATGGTGGTGGTGGATCGATTCACTAAGAAGTCATACTTCTTACCCACCACCAAAGAAATTACATCACAGGGAACAGCAACGCTGTTCAGAGACAACATATTCCGGGAGCATGGCCTCCCCAGAAAAGTAATAAGCGACCGAGGACCTCAGTTCGCTTCAAAGTTTATGACTGACTTGTATGGAATGTTGGGAATAAAGGCCAACCAATCAACGGCCTATCACCCACAAATGGATGGACAGACGGAACGCGTCAATCAGGAAGTAAAAGAGTTCCTGACAATGTTTGTAAACAATCACCAAGACAATTGGAGCGATTGGCTGTTGGTGGCACAATTCTGCCATAATGACTGAGTACACTCAGCAATGGGCTTCATGCCCTTCTTCATGAACTACAGACGACACCCGAATAAGGGTTTAGATCCCACCTACATGCCGAAGGCAATAGCTGTGGAACAACTGGCACAGGAATTGGAAGACGTGCATGAGAAAGCAAAAAGGGCTTTGGAGAAAGCTGCTCAAATCATGAAAGAGCGGTATGACACACATCACCAAGCAGCATGAGAATATAAACCTGGCGACAAGGTTTATCTTAGCACCGAGAACTTACCAGTCATTTGAGCAACTAAAAAGCTCAACAGAAAATTTGTCAGCCTGTTAGAAGTCCTTGCCAAAATTGGCAAATCCTCGTATAAACTAAAAATACCAGCAGCATGGTGGGTCTATAACGTTTTCAATGAAGTCCTGTTGAAACCGTATAGGGAACCAGAGTTCCCAAAACAGAAAGCAAAGGCAGCAGCGCGCAAGGACGCGCAGATGGTTGAAGAGTCCCAAGAGGACGAATATGAAGTGGAGGAAGTCATAGACAGCCGCATCAGTGGACGCCAAGGAGGGAGGTTGGAATACCTCATCAAATGGAAAAATTACCCAGTGGAAGAGTCCACTTGGGAACCAGCAGGAAATGTGGCCAATGCAATGGCCTTAGTTAAAAAATTCCACAAAGCAAACCCGAAAGCACCAAAGTACATTCGAAATCTTAAAAATGGAAAGGTGTATATCCAGTTCACAGAAACGGTTCCCCCACAAACCCCTAGTGCGCCAAGGCATGAAAAAGTTAAGGGAACTCACTGGAAAGATTAAAAACTTTTTGGATGGGATGATGGCCGGTTTGGCCCAAAATATCTCAAAAATATGGAGCGCAGATGGCACAATTGGAAAGGCAACAGGCAGGCAATCATGGAATTGCCCGATGATACCGATGGGACATTCTCCAGAAACCTGGAGCGTGGCGGGCGGTCACCCATGCTTGATTTCCCACTGAGGGGCGAAAAAGAGGAGTTGGAAGAAGAGCGCAGAGTGCACAAGAAAGACACCGAGTGTCTTAAAAAGAAAATCTTAAAACAAACAGGACCATCAGGAGCTGCAAAGGAAAGCAGTGAGTTGGAAGATGACTGACAGAAAAGGATTAAGGGCGTTGCACGCCCTACACAAAAAAAATGGAAAACCACCATCAAGGAGGTGGAGGATATCGATTCAGAACAAACAGGCTTGATGCCTGAAGAACAGAATGAGTGGCTAGCCCGCTTTTATGAATGGATGAAAAAAGATCCACACTATGTGGATTCAGCAGGATCAGCCTCTCAGGACATGAGGCCTTAAGGGGGGGGTGATGTTATGAGCACACCTCGTCCTATTCAATTTTTACAGTAACGACACTAATGACAAATATGCAGAAACGGTCTTAGGGAGTCGGACATTATTTTTCTTTTCTTTTTATCTATTTCATTGCACTCAAACGATAGGAAACAGGACTCAGACGATACCTTGGTCGCAGGGACAGACTACATTAGGACTGTGACCCTTATATGGAAGGAGGTTAGGTCAGCATCGGCTATGGACATAGACCAAGTGCCAACAGGAATAATGGCCCGATGATGGGCCTACGCCATGGAAGGATACATGAGCGGTACGGCGCCTGAGGGGCAACATGGGAATGCCAAGATGTACCGACGACTAGGTACCGGCATATGTGGGAATCGGCCAAGATGCATGACAATAGGCATGGCTGTATATGGAAGGACAGAGTGTTGGTGTGGGAGGATGTCTCCTAGAAAGGTCAGATGAGCGCAGATCGGCTGCTGCGCATTGATCCCGGCTTGAGGGACTTTAGCTGCGTGCTGTCTGTGCACAGACCAGGAGAGAGGTTTATAAGGGTTGTAGTCTTAGGTAGCGAGTCCCTAAGACTCTAGATAGTTTGTGTCCTAGACACTTCTACTTGAGCAACAGGTTTAGTCTTGATCTTATCCTGACTGATCTGTCTGTCTTGTCTTCGGCTGAACAAGCCACACTCTGAAGTCTTGAGGTTGTGTTTAGGTCGTCCCTAACACTACCTAAAGTCTTAAAGACCCACTATACTAAACTACAGCCCTTATATACCCTGATGTGTGGTCAGTGTGCAGCTAAAACCCCTCACACACAATAAGGGGGTGCAGCAACCAACCACTGCCCATCTAGCCAAATATGGCCATCCCTCTATCCATAAGAGTCATGTCTATTGTCTTGACACCTCAACCATTCCCACACATGCCAGTACCATTCCCTTGGTACCTTCAGGTATTCCCATGTCACCCCTCAAGGTGCACTAGCCCATGATTGTCTATCACAGTCTAGGCCCATCATTGGGCCATGTCCCCTTGACACTCAGTCTATGTCCATAGCCAATGCTTACCTCATCACCTTCCTAATAAGGGGTGCAGTCCTAACATATGTAGTAAGTCTTTTGGTCCATATTGTCTTCCAGCCCTTGTATCCTATCGTTTGAGTCCAATGAAAAAGATAAAAAGAAATGAAAAATATCCCCTGCCTCTATGAGTCCACATCTTCATTAGTGTCATTGATGTCATTACTGTCTTGTGCATTTTCTGCTCATAACATTCCCATTCAAAGTTTTGGTAGGGTGGTGGTAATAGCAGGTTTGGGTATGGAGGTGGTACTCCCCCATGCAGGATGTATTGATAATTTGGGGGCAGGTCAAAGTCTGGCAATCCACTGGATGGGAAGTTGATTCTATTAGGGAATAATGCTGCTGTCCAGTGTAGGCAGGTCACTCCCACCACTTCTAGGTTCCTAGTTCAGTTGATGATCCATAAGACCAATGCTCTTTGTGCTTCTCTGGTGTAGTGGTCTCTGATGATTGTCTCATCTGCTGTTTGAAAGCTGGTGTCAGTTTGTCATTTATACACAGGGTGCAATGATGGTACTTTTGCTTGATAAAGTAAGATCATACTTTGTTCAAGGAAAGTTGTTCCTATAGTGTGTCTTCCTTGGTGGGGATGGGTTCAATTAGGGAGTTGGATGAGTAGATGTTGAAGTCTTGGGATAGATTGTCTGGGGGAGAATTGGGAGTAGGGGGAGGTGATGCTTTTGGTGTGTCTAATGTTTTGTTCAAGGATCTGTCTGTTGTGGTATCAAGCCATGGTTCCCACAAGATGTTTCAACAATCTTTATGTGTTTTGAGGATATCCACAGCATTTTTGAGATTTGCTTCAGGTTCCCATGAGTTATCATTTGATCTGTATCCCTTCGGTTCCTCATTTTCTGTGTGTGATGATTGCTTCTATTTTGAATTCTTCTTGTCCATTCACAAGGTCAGGGGGTGGTTTCGTAAAGTTTGGTCCATGCACCATTGTTTCCCTATATGGGGTCAATAGTGTGGCATGAAACATGGGGTGTATGCACCATTGTTTTGGGAGTTTCAGTCTGTATGTGACAGGGCCTAACACTTGTTCAATCAAGAAGGGTCCTTCTCTTTTGGGTATGAGTTTCCTTGATTCATATGGTATCTGGAGGTTTCAGTTTTCAAGCCAAACTTTGTCCCCTTTTTCAAATCTGATGCTTCTGTCCCTAGTCCTAAGCACTACCATTTGTCTGGCAAGTTCATGTGCAGCAAGTGCCTCTTCTCTCGCTTTTTGTAGCATCCATAATTGGTCTTCAGCTGCTGGGGTTGTCATTGGGCATGCAACTGTAGGGATGGCAACAGGGTTTGTTCCATACATTAGTTGAAATGGGGATGCTTTGATTGTGTCATGATGTTGGTTGTTGTGGGTGAATTCTGCGATTGGTAACAGCCATTTCCATTTGTGCAGCTCATTTGTGCAGAACATTCAGAGATAGATCTCTAATTCTTGATTGACCCATTCTGTTTTGCTGTCTGTTTGAGGGTGGTAGGCTGTGCTCATTCTATGATTGATTCCCAGCACTTTCCCTATTTCCTGAAATACTTTAGATGCAAACTGTGGTCCTCTGTTGGATATGAGGATGTCTGGCAATCCAAACCATTTGAAATTCTCAGTTAAGTATAGGTTTGCAGTTTCTAGTGCATTGATCATTTTGTTGCAAGGGGAAAAGGTTACCTCCTTTGTAAGGCCATGGTCCACCATGACCATGATTGAGTCAAAGCCATCAGAGATTGGTAGATCAGTGATAAAGTCGATTGTGACTTGCTGGAAGGGGTGGGTGGCATTGGATTTGATCAGGTGTAAGGCAGGGGCATTCAGATGGGTGTTTACTTTCATTTGCTGGCACAGTGTGCATCCTTCAATCCATTCTCAAGTGTGTCTGTTTATTCCAGGCCACCAGTAGTTTCATTTAAGCAGTTCTAAGGTCTTGAATCGTCCTGGGTGTCCAGAAGTGGGTGATTCATGTGTGAGTTTGATGAGTTGGGTGTGCAATCTGTCTTGATTAGGTACATATACTTTCCCTTGATAGTGTACAATGTGGTCAGAGTATGTCCAATCTTGGAGCTTGGATTTTATCAGTGGTGCACCATGATTCTGGATTACTTCATCTAATATTTGTCCAAAGTCATCCTTGGTCATGCCTTTTCATAACTTTTCAGCTAGGTTGATCGCTATAACCCTGATAAATCGTTCAGGGGGTAGTACTGTGACGTCCTCAGGAGTATCATCTGTTCCTATGTGATCTGGTCATCAGGATGAGGCATTAGCTTCGAACATTTTGGTACCAGGGACATGTTTGATTCATAGGTCAAATTCACTTAAGAATGAGGACCAACATGCCTGTCTGGGGGTGAGACATTGTGGAGTTTGATAGAAGGATAGGTTCTTGTGATCACAATGAACAATGGTGGTATGTGGTGATCCATGGAGGAAGTGTCACCAAGCTGCAAGTCCTTTAATGATTGCTAGTAGTTCCCTGTCATAAATCTGGTAGTTTTGTTCTGCTGTAGTTAGGGCATGGGAGATGAAGCCACAAGGGTGTAGGATTCCTGCTTTGTCAGCTTGTTTCAGGACTGCTCCTATTGCTTTATTTGAGGCATCAGTTTGCAGAGTGAAGGGTTTGGTGATATCTGGCATTTGAAGTACAGGGGCAGTTTTGAACCCCATTTTTAAGTTGTTGAATGCTTTTTGCCTTTCTGGTGTCCATAGCAATGCTTCATCTTTCTTTGTGAGACCAGTGAGTGGTCATGCTAGCTCTGCAAAGTTTCCAATAAATCATTGATAGAAGTTTCCAAACCCTAGGAAGGATTGCACTTGCTTGACTGTTGTTGGCATTGGCCAGTCAGCTATACCTGCTAGTTTAATTGGATCCATCATTATTTCTCCTGGTTTGATTATCATTCTGAGGAATTCAATTTCTTGTGTACAAAATTTGCATTTTTTGAGTTTTAGGAACAAGTCATTCTCTTTTAGTTGTGTTAAGACACATTTTGTTTGGGCTTCTAGATCTTTGGCCAATGTTCCACATATAAGGATGTCATCCATGTAAATGATTAACCATCCCTTGTTAATCATGTCTTGGAAGTATTCATTCATCATTGTCTGGAAAGTGGATGGGGAATTGCATAGGCCAAAGAACATGACAGTCAGTTCATATAGCCATTTGTTTGTTATGAAGGCTGCTTTCCATTTGTCTCCCTCCTTTATTTGGATATTGTTATATCCCCATTGAAGACCCAATTTTGTAAAGTATTGAGCACCAGATAGTTTAGTCATTAGATCAGAGATTAATGGCAGCAGATATGCATTCTTTATCATCCATTTGTTTAGGTATCAGTAGTCCTGACATGGTTGGAGTGCTCTGCTTTCCTTTTTTGCAACAAAGAAAAATGGGGATGCTTGTGGGGACTTGGATGGTCTGATGTGACCTTTGGTGAGTTGTTTGGTGATCCATTCATCAAGGGATGATTGTTCCTTTATTGATAGTGGGTGGGTTTTGCTGACTTTCAGGGTAAATCCAGCTTTGAGATCTATTGCATGGTCCCATGTACACCTAACTGGGAATCACTCTGAGGCTGCTTTTTCAAATGTAGATTTCCATTCTTGATACTCATCTGGTAGAGTGGTTGTCATGGTTTCTTTATGTAGTGTGTGTTCCAGGGTTTGTGATGTCAATGTTTTGACCCTGATCCAGAACTCATCAATTTCTTGATGTAAGTCTTTTTCTATCTGTCTTATTAGTTTTTCAGTTAGAGCTGGGTGGTTGAATAGAAGCATTCATTCTTTCCAGTTTATTACTGGGTTATGCTTTTCTAACCATGGGAGTCTGAGTATGAGCTTCTGGTCTCCTAGTTTAGTGATCAAGAAGTTCATTTTGATTTGTTGATTTCCAATGTGGTATGGGATTCTAACTTTATGCATGATCATTCCATTGGAATTGACTGTTCCATTGGCATTTTTGACTTTTATTGGTCAGGTTAATGTTTCCTTGTCATGTTTCTTGTTACTTGTTAGGAGCACCCTAAACACAACCTCAGAAACCAACAAGGATGGCTTGTTAGGCCAAAGACAATACAATTGCTCTATAGCTAGTGTCTAGGACACAAAAACTATCTAGAGACTTAAGGGCTACCTTGTTATGAGCACACCTCTCATTTTCAAAACCATTCAAACCATTACAGTAACAACACAATGATGGATACGAAGATACGCCCCTAAAGACAATACTGTCAATAGAAGACAGGAAGATATGGGCTTGCAGAGTCAGACTATATTTTTCTTTTCTTTTAATCTATTTTACTTCACTCAAACATTAGGATACAAGGGCTAGACGAGATGCCACTAGGATGGGAACCCTGTGCGAACATTACAGCCCTTATATGGAAGGTGGTTAGGTCAGCATCAGCTATGGAGATAAACCAAGTGCCGACTTAGGAGGCGGCCCAATGATGGGCCTATGCCATGGAAGGATACATGAATGGCATGGCACCTGAGAGGCAGAGTGGGAATACCTGGAAGTACCAAGATATCGGTACAGGGGATTACAAGAACGGTTAAATGCGCAACACAATAAGTTGTGGCCGTATATGGAGAGATTGGGCTAGGAATGGTCATATGGGCACAGGATGGCTGCTGCACTGAGTCACCTTATTGTAAGGAACTTGTGCTGCGCGCTGTCTGCGCACAGACCGGGGAAGGGCTTTATAAGGGCTGTAGTTTAGCATAGGAGACCTTAAGTCTCTAGATAGTCTATTGTCACTAGACATAGCTATAGAGCAATTGGATCATCTTTGACCTAACAAGTCGCCACTC
Source organism: Amanita molliuscula (assembly GCA_023014405.1). Classification (NCBI taxonomy): domain Eukaryota; kingdom Fungi; phylum Basidiomycota; class Agaricomycetes; order Agaricales; family Amanitaceae; genus Amanita; species Amanita molliuscula. Next base: position 810,977 of record JAEBUP010000022.1, read on the forward strand.
TAAGTCGTATAGGTTGTGTCTAGGGCAGTCCTGACATAATCTAGAGACTTTCTTCTCTACCCTGTTGTATCTGTCCAGCACCGAGCATGCTGCTCATAGTTGCGAACAACGATCAATGGCCTAGTTTGATCTTTTGGGAGGTAGTAACCCACTAGAGTCCTGGGACCTCTCGTCAACCACGACACACTTTGATGGTTGTAATCCGATTATCCCGGAATTGTCGGCAACATCGACTTTGACAGACCACTGTCAACGGGCACTGTTTAAGTGTCCTCAATATGCCCACAGGGGCCTGGCAACAAACCCTACTTGGGTGGCTACACACAGTAACGGACGAGAATACTAGTTTGCTGGGGTGAAGCGTAGGCAGGAGACCATAGATGCACCCTGGGTTTAGTATACCGTTATTGCGGAAAAATTCAGGAATGAGTGAAGACACTCAATTTACATTGTGTATCAAGGCTGATACAAAGTTCCTCACACACTCCCTGTACTAGCAACCCTACCTAACTTCGGGTTGATAACTAGGCACAAAGATAGTGAGGCAAATTGCCAGGCACACGAATTTTGACAGCTTGCGGACCCATGACACTGCAGACACTATCCTCCTTGTTTCCCAAGGAGTGTCATCAACAGGCGCGGATTAAATCGACAGCTGATTGAACAGAACTATTGTCAGTGGAGGGCCTGAAATAGTTTGAAGATTATTTTTACAGGAAAAACCTACACCATCCCTCGTCACAATGAATTGCTCATTCAAATACATACTACCTCACACCCAGGTGACACTTTTGGAGATTGGATGCATCTTCGAAGCGGACTGGGTTACCAATCATGATAGGGTCCCATCTGGACCAAAAGAAATAACTGGCAACATCATCTACCACCGATATGATAACCACATATGATTGTGGTGGATGTTCTTGAAAGAACGAAAGAGGGAAAAATGTGCACGAGCACAAGAACTTATCTGGCAACAAGAAGCCAAAGAGACAAGAATCCAGGAAGAGGCATGGAACGACCTACTAGAACAGTGGGCAGCAAACCGAGCTGCATTGTGGGTGAAACAAGCCCTCGAGAGAGCAACCAGGGAATACTTGACCTGACCAATTTACTGAATGAATCATTCAAAGGGGACACATCCAGTCCCGTATGGAAGGCACTTATAGCATCAGAATACAACCAATACATCATGATAATCATTGATGGGGAGAAGGCCATCCGAAGCTACGGGGTGGCACCACACACGATACAATACGAACACCATACCAAAGAATTATATGAGCACAAAGGCATGACAATGGAACATGCCGATTGGAACGCATTAATGCATGCATTAAACGGAAACATATTGCCAGGCTTCTGGTGGACTATCCGAATGGGCCCTATCCCAGAACAACTCGCACCTACAGTTCCAGGATTTTGTTACCTCTGCCTTGTCAAGCCAGAGTACTGGAACAAATATGAGTGGCCCACATATCCAACCATCGAAGCTATATGGCAGATGGAAACCCAATTCCAAGCAGAGGGAATTAGAACTAGGTGGACCACCTCCGAATGACCCGACGTCGTACATGTAGGCCTAGAAATGGCTGACACAAATGGATGGGACATGGTGGAGAAATTATTCACCAGTGGTCACCGAACACTCCATGTAGGAGCGGAACAAATAGGGAACCCCCAAATAGGCGAAATCATCAGCCTAGGGGAGGAAAGCGATTTGGGAGCACCAGAGCAACCAGCACAATCAAATGCAGTGGCAGCTCTGGTAGAAATAGATCCCTGCCTATGCAATGGTCATCCAGGAATAATGGAACAGCAACAAAATAAGTTGCACCTGAAACATCCAGGGTACTGTTACCTTTGGCTGGTTAAATGAATGTACTGGAATGCATATAAATGGCCGGCATACCCGACCATCAGAGAAATTTATGAATGGGATCCGGAACTCATGGATGAGGACCAACCCATATACTGGAGACAAACCAAAGGATGTAACCGCATGTGGCACTGCGTCTGCATATCTGGAGAACCCTCTGGTTGGCCATGGATGAAAGCCATAATGTGGCAGGGTTATGGATCACACCAAGTTGGAGTAGGAGCTTTCCGACTCACTGCTGATATGGTTGTCAGCGCCTACCAAGCCATACTTGGCTGGAGGGAAAACTGGATGGATACCCAGACAATAGAGCCGCTTCCACAAACAGCACCTGCTGCAGCAGTAGCAGCCAGGGAAGATGAGATCCACCATCAAGCAGAGGAAAGGCAGCGAGCAATAACCAGTGCAGGGCAAGCCCTAGCCACCATTATCAACGAGTATCAAAGGAGTAGCCATCCTGAACCAGGACCTCTTACAAAGGCAGAAATGCCAGACTACTACCAGGGAGACCCAAGAATGGTAGACGGATGGTTATGCCAGATGGAAACCTATTTCATGCTGGCAAGAGAAACTAATGATAAAAGAAAGGTTTCAATCTGTCTATACTGGATGAAGGGTGGCAGAGGCGACCGAGCCGCAGACTGGAGCGGAGTAAAGCTCAAAGCTTTCCAGGAGGCCTTACAAGAATTCCAGGATAAAATTGACAATAATGGATGGAGTCCCGAACTAAGTTGGGCTCAACTAAACAATGGAGAATCCACAGAGGATGACCGAGCATGGATACGGTGACCACTGCACAATCAGTTCCCATTCACAGACTGGACTGATTTCAAAAACCAAATGCACGATTTCTTCATGTCAACAGAAACCAAGGAAAAGGCAATTGAGGCACTGTTAAAATTACGACAAGGAACAATGATAGTCAAAGACTACATTGTCAAATTCAATTCCCTCACATCACTCACAGACTGGAATGACCAAGCCTTAATATCCCAATTCCAGAATAATCTCAACCCAGCCCTTGGAAGAGATTTAATCTGGTATGGGGGACTTCCTGACAACGCCACGCTCCAACAAATTCAAACACGAGTTACAGCATTGGCACGAGCTTATCGAAGAGCCAATGAAACCTATGGCTTCCCAAAAGCACGTCAGGAGTATCGAGAGCAAACTCCAAGTACCAACCCTTGCCCCCAATACCAATACAAGGCACCTGCACCTTTTGCATCCAGCAGTCGAGATCCTAATGCAATGGACGTCGACAGAAAACCACGCAGTAAATATTGGTGCTACAATTGTGAAAAAGAGGGACACATCACTTGGAAATGTCCACAACCCTGATGAAACAGACCAATACCTGAATGTGCCAATTGCAGTAAAAAGGGACACCCAATGGAAAGATGTTGGGAAAGGAAAAGAATAATGGCCGGAGATAAAGGCAAACAAATTGTACGAGCAATAGATACAGGGGAAACGACCCCAGAAGGATGTGCCAAAATCAAGGAGGTCTCGGATTTTGGAGAAAGCCAGTAGACAAGTGCTCTGTCTCACTGGCCTCTAGCTCTAGTTCTCTCAGTGATGTACCAGTACTGGTAGATTCCCAAATAAACATGCATGCCTTACTCTATGAATGCAAGGGGAATGTACATCACATAAGAAACTTAGAAATGAGCGTTAAACCAGAAAAACGATTAAAAACATGGATGCCTCAGTGGGTACTAAGGAGAATCTGGCAACAGGATGAACCAATGGTGATTGAATGTCTACAACAATGGGTAGATGAAAAACGAGTTAACGAAGTAAACGGAAAATTAGTCCAGCAGTTAAATGAATTATCAGAAACCGATGCACTCTGGAACCTAGTTCACTTAAGAGAAAAGTGGTGCAAGGAGTAGGAAAACAAGAGCTAGATCTGAGAGGAATGCTCACCACCATGGACACCCTCCAATCCACAAACATCACAATGTTGTTAGATTCCGGATGCACTGCTTCGTGTATAAGTGAAGAATCCATTGAAAAACACCAGATGAACAAAAAGAAATTGTTATGTCCAATCCCGGTGTATAATGCAGACAGGACTAGAAATGGATCTGGAAGCATAGAGTACTTCGTCCAATTCAAACTACGTATAGGATCCCATGAGGATATTATGGACTGTGCAGTAGCTCGGCTTAGCAAAACCGATCTATTTCTGGGACACGACTGGTTGGAACATCATAATCCAACCATCAACTGGAAAAAGAAATCATTGGAATTCAACCATTGTCCAGGAACCTGCTGGAAACCATCGTCAGTCCAGGAACTGGAAGACGAAATTGATATATCCTACTGCCTACATGAGGGAGACCGTTTACTAGCCATCCATATTGGAGAACCCAAATTATGCGTACAAGCCTTTGCCTCGACTGCCACAAAAATAGCTGCAGAGCAGGCAGGAAAGGAGAAGAAACGTACACTAGAGGAAGCAGTTCCCTGTCATTATCTAAAGCATTGGAAGGTGTTCAAAAAGGAAACATTTGACGAACTTCCACCAAGGCGATGATGGGATCATGCTATAGAATTAATACCTGGTTCTACTCCAGTAGACTGCAAAATCTACCCTCTTAACCGCGATGAACAACAGCAGTTGGATGAATTCCTGAAAGAAAACTTGGATTCCAGAAGAATCCAAGCTAGCAAATCCCCTATGGCATCACCTTTCTTTTTTGTAAAAAAGAAAGATGGAAAACTCCGACCTGTACAGGATTACAGGAAGTTAAATGAAATGACGGTCAAAAACCGTTACCCTCTACCCTTAATTGGAGAACTAGTTGATCAATTGTCACAAGCCAAGGTGTTCTCAAAAATGGACATACAATTGGGCTATAATAATGTGCGCATCAAAGAGGGAGACGAATGGAAGGCTGCTTTCAGGACCAACCAAGGATTGTTTGAACCTCTCGTAATGTTTTTCGGTCTGACAAACTCACCCACAACCTTCCAAACAATGATGAACGACATATTTCGAGTCGAAATTGCAGAAGGATGGGTGGTGATTTACATGGATGATATTTTGGTGTTCTTTCACTCAAACCTGAGAAGTGTTTCTTTGATAGAAACGAAATCGACTTCTTAGGGGTGATCATAGGAAAAGACACTGTACGAATGGACCCGGCAAAAGTTAAAGCAGTATCCGATTGGCCCAAACCCAAATGTAAAAAAGAAGTTCAGCAATTTTTGGGTTTCGTAAACTTCTATCGAAGATTTGTAAAAGACTTCGCCAGATTAGCCAAGCCATTAACACGGCTCACTGGAAAGGAAGAATGGCTGTGGACACAGCTACAGGACGAAGCCTTTGAAAAGCTTAAACAAACTATTGCAGAAGAAGTGGTACTTCGAATCCCGAATGAAGAAGGACAATTCCGAGTAGAAGTAGATGCTTCAGACTTTGCTATTGGAGGGATCTTGTCTCAGCAACGAGAGGATGGGCTGTGGAAACCCATGGCATTCATCTCTAAATCCTTAAATGACGCTGAGCGTAATTACGAAATATACGACAAAGAAATGCTCGCAGTAATGCACGCCTTTTATGAATGGGTGCATTATCTTAAAGGGGCAAAGCAAACAATCGAAGTTCTAACTGATCATCAGAACTTAACGTATTTCCAAAAACCTCAAAACCTCAACCAGTGTCAGGCAAGATGGGTTACAGACTTGCAAGATTACAACTTTGTAATCAAACATTGAAGTGGCAAGTCAAACACCAAAGCCAACCTATTGTCTCGAAGAGCAGGACATGATAAAGGAGAAAATGACAATGAAGGAGTCATCTTACTCAAAGGACACCTCTTCGTCAGGGTTTTTGACGATGATAGAGTGATAGAGGACATCATCAAAGACATCAAAGATGTCCCTTGCTGTCAGTGGGAAGTACAGGTGACAAAAGGCCTGGAAATTGCAGGAGGGGAATACAAGCTTGACAAAGGATTGGTCACTTGGCAGGGACGCATCTACATACCCACTGTACCAGCTTTGCGAGAAGGTATCATCGCCATACACCACTCATGGGGACACTCGGGAGTTGCTAAAACTTTAGAATCGCTCACCAGGAACTTCTGGTGGCCTAACATGCACAAGGATATTGAGCGCTACATCCCTGGCTGCGAAACATGCCAAAAGGCAAAACTGGACAGGACTGCCCGAGCAGCACCCCTACAACCAAACGAGGTTCCTTCCGAACCTTGGGAAGTCATTTCAGTCGACTTCATTGGACCCCTACCAGAATCCAAGGGAAATAACATGGTTCTGGTCATCGTTGACAGGTTTACAAAGAAAACCTACTTCATACCAACCACATCGGACGTCACCTTGCAGGGAACAGCAGTATTGTTCCAGGACAATGTATTCAGGGAGCATGGACTCCCTAGGAAGGTCATTAGCAATTGAGGCCCTCAGTTCACCTCAAAATTCATGAACGATTTATACGGGATACTAGGAATCAAGGCCAATCGATCCACAGCCTATCACCCTCAAACTGATGGTCAGACGGAACGGGTCAATCAGGAACTAAAGGAGTTCTTGACCATCTTTGTTAATAATTGACAGGACAACTGGTTGGACTGGCTGTTGGTGGCTCAATTTTGCCACAACGACCGAGTACACTCTGCGACAGGGTACACTCCTTTCTACATGAATTATGGAAGGCACCCAAACAAAGGGCTGGATCCTACATATGCGCCTAAAGTAGTCACAATAGAACAGCTGGCCAAGGAGTTGGAAACAGTACATGAAACAGCCAAAAGGGCACTAGAGAAAGCAGCGCAGATCATGAAACAGTGCTACGACACACACCAACGCCAGGCAGTCGAGTATAAAGCTGGTGACAAAGTCTATCTAAGTACTGAAAACCTTCCAGTCATCCAAGCTACCAAAAAACTAGACAGAAAATTTGTCAGTCCTTTGGAGGTACTCACCAAAGTAGGCAAGTTGTCTTATAAACTCAAAATCCCAGCAGCCTGGAAAATCCACAATGTCTTCAATGAGGCTCTGTTAAAACCATACAGGGAACCAGTCTTCCCTAAACAGCAAGCAAAGGTGGTGGTGCGCAAGGATGCACAAATGGTTGAAGAATCAAAAGAAAATGAATACAAAGTTGAAGAAATCCTGGAGAGATGAGTAAGCAGAAGAGGAGGAGCGAGGCTAGAATACCTCATAAAATGGAAAAATTATCTGGTGGAGGAGTCCACCTGGGAACCTGTTAAAAATGTTGTCAATGCTCCAGCAAAAGTCAAAAAGTTCCACAGAGAAAACCCAGATGCACCCAAACTCGTCAGAAACCTTCAAGATGGGATATTATATATTCAATATACCGAAACCAAGCCTCAAAAGAACCCCAACAAACCAAAAAACAAACAGAACTGGGGAACTCATTGGAAAGATCAACAGAGGCTATTCGGATGGGAAGATGGTCAATTCAGACCAAAATATCTTGAAAACATGGAATGAAGATGGAGAACATGGAAGGGTGCCCGGAATGCAATCATGGAGTTGCCAGATGATACCGATGGGACATTCTCCAGAGACCTGGAGCACGGTGGGCAGTCTAAACCCATGCTTAATTTCCCAACAAAGACAGAAGAGGAGGAGCTAGAGGAGGAACAAAAAGCTCAAGAAAAAGATATGGTGGTACTCACCAAGAAAATCTTAAAAAAGGAGACGGCAGTGGCTGCAAAGGAAAGCAGTGAGTCGGAAGACGACCGACAGAGGAGGATTACAGGCACTATGCACAAAAAATCATTGGTCAAGCATAGGACCACAGTAGAAGAAGTCGAGGACGTCGACTCAGAACAAACTGGGCTGTCGCCCAATGATCAACAAGCGTGCTTGGCCACGTTTTACCAACAAATGCGGGAGGATCCAAGATATGTGGACTCCGCCACATCAGCCTCTCAGGACGCGAGGCCTTGAGGGGGGGGTGATGTTATGAGCACACCTCTCATTTTCAAAACCATTCAAACCATTACAGTAACAACACAATGATGGATACGAAGATACACCCCTAAAGACAATACTGTCAATAGAAGACAGGAAGATACGGGCTTGCAGAGTCGGACTATATTTTTCTTTTCTTTTAATCTATTTTACTTCACTCAAACGTTAGGATACAAGGGCTAGACAAGATGCCACTAGGATGGGAACCCTGTGCGAACATTACAGCCCTTATATGGAAGGTGGTTAGGTCAGCATCAGCTATGGAGATAAACCGAGTGCCGACTTAGGAGGCGGCCCGATGATGGGCCTACGCCATGGAAGGATACATGAATGGCATGGCGCCTGAGAGGCAGAGTGGGAATACCTGGAAGTACCAAGATATCAGTACAGGGGATTACAAGAATGGTTAAACGCACAACACAATAAGTCACGGCCGTATATGGAGAGATTGGGCTAGGAATGGTCATATGGGCACAGGATGGCTGCTGCGCCGAGTCGCCTTATTGTAAGGAACTTGTGCTGCGTGCTGTCTGCGCACAGACCGGGGAAGGGCTTTATAAGGGCCATAGTTTAGCATAGGAGACCTTAAGTCTCTAGATAGTCTATTGTCACTAGACATAGCTATAGAGCAATTGGATCATCTTTGACCTAACAAGTCGCCACTCTAAGTCATATAGGTTGTGTCTAGGGCAGTCCTGACATACCTACACTAAACTACAGCCCTTATATACCTCTAGCCATGGTCTGTGTGCAGTCAGCACACAGCTAAAGTCCCTCAAGCTGGGATCAATGTGCAGCAGCCAAGTCTGTGCCCATCATACCATTCTAGGAGTATTCCTCCCACACCAACACACTGTCCTTCCATATGCAGCTACACTATTGTCTTGCATTCTCAGCCAACTCCCACATATGCCAGTACCAAGTCATCAGTACCTTCAGGTGTTCCCATGTTGCTCCTCAGGCACCATGCTGCCCATGATTCCCTTCATGGCATAGGCCCATCATTGGGCTGTCATCCTAGTCAGCACTTGGTATATCTTATAACCAATGCTGACCTAACCACCTTCCTAATAAGGGCTGTAGTGTTTGCATAGGCATCCTATAGTGAAGTCTCATCATCCAGCCCTTGTATCTATATGTTTAAGTCCGAAGAAATAGATAAAAAGAAAAGAAAAATATAACCCAACTCTCCAAGTCTGTATCTTCATATGTGTCATCAATGTCATTACTGTGAAAATTATAGGGAATGAGTTATGCTCATAACATTACTGTGTCATTGATAAAGTTTCCTTCTGCTCCACAGTCAATGAGGGCAGATATTTCAGCAGGTAATTCAGGTGATTGGACAGTTATTGATAGTTGTTGATTATTATGTGATCTTACTATTACAGAGTCAAGTGCTAACTGTCCATAATCATTCTTGGAGGTTCCAACCACTTTCTGGTTCCTCTGCTTTAAAAACCCTTGGTTTTGAGTTTGGTGAGGAGAGTGTTTCAATCCTCAGTGTTGAGCACTGCAATCAGTGTGCAGATTTTCTTGGCACTGTTGTCCTCAGTGATTGTTCTGGTGAATCATCCTGGGGGTGGATTTCTGGTGGTGTCTTTCTTCAGGCAGTTTTGGGATAGGTGACCAATGGTTCCACATCTGAAACACTTTCCAGAGTGCATGTATTCTCCTTTTTGTTCCTCAGTTAAACATCCAGTTGTCATGGCATTAACTGTTTTAGATCCTCCTGTCCTGTTAAACCATCATCCTGCTTCAGCAGTTTTTCCCAATGCTTTCATTGTTTCCCATGCTGCATTAAGCTGTTCAGCTTTTCTATAGGCATCTGTGATGGCTTTCAAGTCACCTTGTCCTTCAAGGATTTTAGCAGCAATGGTGGTTGGTAGTCCTCAGACAAAGGCCTGAAGTTGGGCAGTGATTCTGGTCAGTCTGGAGGATCCTATGAGCATTCTGAATTTTCGGACATAAATCAGGATGGTGATCTCTCCTCCAACTCATAATTTGGTGAGCTCATTCAGCACTCTGACTGCTGTATTTACTTCTCCCCAGTCCTCAAGGATTCATTTGACAAAGGTGTCATAGTTTTCCCAAGTGAGTCTGTCCTTTTCCTCTAGTTGCTCACAGACTATTTCCTTCCAGTCATCTAGTTCTTTTCCTAGGCACTGGAGAATGTATCTTATCTTCTTTTCATGTTTCCCCTCATAGTTGTGGGCATTTATGGTGAAGAAGTTGCTCAACCAATTGATGAATGATCTAGCTTCAGTCTGATCTCCTGTGAAGATTTGTGCCAAAACTGGTTTGATGTCTCCCCTTGAGGTGTCAGTAATTTCAGTAGTGGTTGCCATCTGTTTTGAGTCAGTTTCAGGTTTGGGGTTGGGTTTTGGGTTTTGTAATTCATATTCAATCTGTTTTTGTTCCAAAAAGGTATACCACCCAGTTATAGCCTCCTCAGTGAGAGCATGATATTGGTGGTGGGGGCTGTCAAGGTCAAGTTCATTTTCACAGTACTCTTCCCACCAGAGGGTTTCTTCAGGTCTGTCAAAGTATAGTTCTGGTTCTTCTTCTGGTTCTTTCTGTTTGTTTCTCCACTCAACCCAGAGCTTTCCAGGTAATGAGTTTTTGTTTCCTTCAGTGTAGTCTCCCTCAAAGTATTCATTTGATACTGGGGTGTTCTTGTTCTTTCCTACTCCTCAAAATTCCCAACACTTATGTAGTGTCGAGAAAAAGAGCTCTTGTCTTTCTAGATAATATGTTCCTTTGTAGAAAAAGGAGTTGTTTGGTGGTCTCTGGCTAGAGAGTCTGGTTTCGGGTCATTTTGGATCTATGTTGTCTGGCTAGTGACAATGCACTAAGCAGTTCAGTGAGTTCCAACTTGTGTTATGGTCAATGCCCTTGGTTCATATCTGAGTCAACAATGACAACTAGAGTCTTGGTCTAATCCCAGTCAATGGACAAAGAGCCCTTAGCATTGTACTAGACAGCAACAAAGGTGGTTCAAGTGATGAAGAAGGTGAGAGTGAGAAGATCATTCAGATGAGAGCAATACTCAACTAAGTTGGAACTGAAGAGCTACAATACATGTGTGAGTTTATATACTGTCTGGAGAACAATAGGAAGGTATAAAAGGAAGTGAAACAAGGGGTGACATAGATAGGTGAAACAAGTAATGAAGCATAGTGATGAAGTGTAGGAAGGAAATCATAACAGTATATTTCTTCTTCTAGTATGCCATTCAAGTAAGCATTCTTGACATTGTATTGTGTAAGATGCCATCTGTTCTGCACTGTGGCAGCTAGAATAAATTGGAGGCTTTCATAGTGCATGACTGGTGCATACATATTGAGGTCATCATAGTCATATCCTGGTCGTTGCATGAACCCCTGGGTGACAAGTCAAGCCTTGAACCTGATAGTATTCCCATATTCATCCATCTTGATGGTGAATACCCATTTACTTCCTACAGCCTTTTGTCCCTCTGGCAAGTCCTCTAATCTCCATGTCCCCATCTTCTCCATCATACCCAATTCCTCATCCATTGCCTTTATCCGCTCTTCCCAATCCTTGCTTTCCAATGCTTCTTCGATGGTCCCAGGTAGTTTTGCCGAATTGGCCATGAATGTGATGTCCCATAGTTCATTGGCATAAACACTTTCTTTGTATTTGTCATCTGAGTTGTTCTGATCATCCTGATTGATGATTAGATGCACCTGATTGGTGAAATGATCTGCTGGCTTGCAGGCAGCCAGGTTGCTGATCATTTTGTAGTCTAACTTCAGAGCAGATCATCATGGGTTTCAGTTTGTGGCAGTCTAGCCAGTATTTTGATGGTAAGTGGTTTGTCAGCTTTGCTGAGCAGTGCTAGTGGTGGTGGTACTGCCAGTGGGTCAGGTTTTGGAACTGCTGGTGGTATAACTGCTGCAGGGTCAGTGACTGGAATGTGCTGATCCACCAAATTGTGAGCCAAAACTGATGAAGCCATCCCTGTCTCCCCCTCAGTGCACAATCCCAGTATAGTCACACTCAACATAGATATGTCACACTCAACAAAAGCATAGTTTCTCAAGACTTTGACTGTTTGACTGTGAGAATCATAATAGCACACCAATTTAGAACCATCGACAAAGCCTAAAAGCTTCCCTTTGACCACCTTAGCATCCAGTTTACTCCCCTGCCACTCATTCAACACCCATACATCACATCCAAACTCTTGAAAGTGGGAGACATCTGGCTTGTTACCTGTCCAAGCTTCATATGGTGTCTTGTTGTGCAAAGCCTGCATGGGAGAATGGTTGCGAAGATAGGATGCATGTGAAATGGCTTGTTCCCATAAATAGGCAGGGATACTTTTAGCATGCATCATGCTTTGTGCCATTTCCATGACCATGTGATTGAATTGTTCAGCAACTCCATTTTTGGAAGGTGAGTAAGGGGCAGAATGTTCTATAACCATACCCTTCCCATTAATCCATTTTTGTAACTTCTCATTCACAAGCTCTTTGCCATTGTCAAGCTGAAGCTTCTTTGGCACTTTCCCATATTGAGTTTCAATGTAATTGAAATAAGTCATGATACAATCAAATGCCTCATCCTTGGTTTTCATAAATAGAATGTGTGTCATTTGTGTTACATTGTCCATGAATGCAATAAAGTATCTGTGTTTATTAATAGACTGTACCAGTGCCAGTCCCCAAACATTGGTCATTGTGCATTCTCCTGAGATCTCTGAGTGATGTGTTGCCTCAGAAGGATATGATCTCTGTGACATTTTCCCTTCTAGGCAGTCTTGGCAAGAAGTTGATGGAATTGAAGTTTCATCTATTTTTATCCCTGTGACCAAATTTTCCTGCACAGCACACTAGAGTCCTGAGATGGATAGATGACCATACCATCTATGCCATTCATCCCAGGAGCATCCCTGCACCCTGGCAATGAAGGCTTTGTCTTTCATGTGTGAATCTGCCCTTACATGGAACAGGTACAAATGATTGACCATGTGCCCTTTGCCCACAATGGTCCAATCTTTGGTCTGTAAATAACATTTCCCACCCCTCATCTTCCCATGTCCTCCACTTTTGTCAAAATGTCTGAGTGACATAAGACAGCTCAGTGCAATTGGCACATGTGACATGTTACTGAGTTGGTGTGTGAAATATCTGTCACCCATGTGGAGCTTGAGTACAACAGTTCCACAGCCTAGAACAGGGACTGGTTCAGAGCCTATGCCCTTTATGGTAATTTTCTCTAAAGGGGTGTAATCAATGAATGAATTGCATGATGTACACACATGTGCCATTGATGCACAATCAAGGATCCAATCAGATTTTGAGAATTCACCAGGACTTGCCATATAAGTGAAGTCAGCTAGATCAGATCCAGAAGCATCTTCTTCTTGCACCTGATTGGCCCAATCATGTTTGCCACTCTTTGACTTCTTTCTTGGCCCCTGTCCCTCTTTCCCACCTCCTTTTTCCCAACAGTCCTTGGCTAGATGGCCCTTTTTCTTACAATTATGGCAATCTCATGTCTCCTTTGCCTGGAGTGTAGTGCCATTGCCATGTTCACTCAATTGGTCCCTCCTTCTATGGAACTTGTCAAGTAGTATGACAATCAGATCTGATGACAAGACCATGGGAGCATTGCTTTGTGCACCTAGGTATGCTGGCATATATGGGTCCCATGTCTCTGGCAATGACATAAGCAGTATCATGGTGAAGTCATCATCAGGTACAATACTCCCCATTAGGTGAAGTTCCTCCTGCATCCATTGTAATTTGGTAATATGATTGCCCATGTCAAAATTGTCAGATGCCAATGCCCAGAATAATGCACACTGTGCCACAAGAATGCCAAGCCTCCCTCTCTTCTCTTTGACAATTTTCAATTGATCCCACATACCCTTGGTCATCACAGCACCTAGTAAGTGTATCATCTCGGTGTCCCCTACCACTAATTCTATTCTTGTCTGCACCCTAGGATCTTTCTTCTTCCAATCCTCAAGAGTCTTCATTTTGGCAGTGGTTGGATGGTTTTCGGTTTTCTGTTTAGGAGTGTCTGAAGTAAGCATATCTTCTAAATCGAGATTGCATAGGATCACTGTGATCTTCCTTTTCCAGGCCAACCAATTCTGATTATTAAGCAGTTCTATGCAGTAACTGCCAGACCCAAGTGTGACAGTGCCGGACTTGTCACCAGTCGACAATGCTGCAGCTTCTTTGCCTGACATAGTATAGGTCAATAGATAGGCTTAATGTATAAGTATAAAGAGCTTCTCGAGATGGTTAAAGGAGCATGGGGCCCATAACCTATTAGAGTTATGATTTGGGCACAGGAGCAATGTGAGTTAAAGGTGTCCATTCATGAAATACATGAGTAGTATATATACATAAAAATAATATGAAATAGATGAGGCCATGCTAATGACAGTACCTCATATTGATATCCAGTGCTCTCGCATTTGAATAAACTTTATTAATCAATTGTGAGATGTGCAAGCGTGTGAGTGGCAGAGCAAGTGCAAGATTGAAAGAATAGCTTAGTATCACACTGGTAAAGGGGGCTAACGTTGCCCTTGAGATGATATTATTCCCCCTCATCTATGCGAGCTATATAGTGTCACAACAGTCTGAGACTATCTTAGTGTAACATCACATATGTGACTGGCATGGTCTCTGCTTGCTGCTGCTATAGCATTCGACACTCCCCCTCAAGCTAGGCCATGCCTAACCCATGGATGTGGGTTTCGTGTCTAACTTTCAGCAATCCCTTGGTCATTACGTCGGCTGTCATTTCAGCCATAGGGATATATTTGACATCTATTTGGTGAGTTTTGACCATGTCATGCATGTATTGATAATCACGATTGATGTGTTTGGTTCATTTATGGAATTCAGGGTTTTTCGCAAGTGCGATCATGCCCTGGTTGTCTGTGTACACCTTTGTCAGCTGCTGTTGCCTTAGGTGTAAATCTCCTAGTAAGTTTCTTAGCCACGCAATTTCACAAGAGGTTTCTGATAATGCAATATGTTCAGCTTCTAAGCTTGAGAGTGCTGTGATGGTTTGCTTGTAGGATCCCCATGTGACGGCACTGTTTGCACATTTTACAATGTAGCCGTTTATCGATTTAGCATTGGTAAGTGTGTTATGACTTGCATCAGAGTAAGCTTGAATTGCATTGGCTGCTTCAAAGCCTTGCTCTTGCTGATATATTATTCCCAGATCTTTTGTCCCTTTAAGATATCGCAAAATTTGCTTCGCCGTGGCCCAGTGAACTTGCCCTGGTCGAGAACTGTAAGCAGTGAGTGTTCAGACAGCATAAGCTATGTCTGGCCATGTTGCCACTGCAAGATACATCAATGATCCAATAAGGGAAGGGTAATTTTTTCGAATCGGTGAGTTTTCCAGTTCAGCAGGAGAGTTGTCGAGATTAATACCGGGTTCTATAGGGATGACAACGGTATAGGCATCCTGCATGCCATATTGCTTCAATAATTTATCGATATATTGTGGCTGATTAATTTTCAGCCTTCCTTTAGCTTGGTCATAGTCAATTTCGATACCAATGATTTTCTTGGGGGTTCCTAAGTCTGTGACTTCAAACATAGTTTTCATTTTGGCTCTTAAAGCCTTGAGGACTGTTAAAGTGTCTGCAAACAGTAGTAAGTCGTCGACCCATACTGTGATGATTTCTATGTGACCGTTTACTTCTCGTATATAAATGCATATGTCAGCAAATATGTGTGTAAACCCTTTCACATGCATCACTTGATCCAATTCTTTGTTCCACTCCCAACCAGCCTGTTTAAGGCCATATATGGTTTTGATAAGACGGCATACATGTCCAGTCCCATCTTCATAACCTTTGGGTTGATTCATATACACCTCTTCTTGTAGAGTACCATTTAGGTATGCACCCTTTACATCCATCTGACTGATATCCCAGCCAAGATTTACAGCCAAAGCCAACATTAGACATATTGTTTCCAAACAAACAACAGGTGAATAAGTTTCAGTAAAGTCCATTCCTGGGACTTGGGAATAACCTTTTGCAACAAGATGTGCTTTGAACTTTTCGAGTGTTCCATCTTTATGATACTTTTTTGTGAAGACCCATTTACTCCCAACAGTGTGATGGCCTGGTGGTAAGTCGACAAGCTCCCATGTACCTTTGTCATGTAGCTGATTAAGTTCGGTTTTGATAGCCTTCTCCCATTCTGTCCACTCAGTGGAATGTTTTGCTTTGTTAAGAGTGTTTGGAGCATCGTTAATGTTGTTTTCATTAAGAGCTGCCATAATTAGCTCTGTGGGAGTACTTTCCGAATTGTCGACAGAAACTGATGTATTGACTCATCATTTTTTCTGTGTGACAGGACTATCTCCTTCTTCAATGAGTTCCATGGTTCACTTAGGGAGTCGGATCTTGAGAGGTTCATTTCCTCTCACATTTTGCATTTCCCATAACTCTTCATCTCCATCAAGTGTCTCCCCCACATTTTTTGGGAGGTTAGTGTTGTATGGTAGAAAACAGTAATTTTGTGACACTTTGATTTGTTTCATTGTAACATCTAGATATCTGATTCCTTTGGGACCATCCTCGAAGCCAAGGAAGACTTGTATGTCTCCCTGAGGATCAAGTTTGTCACAATTTAACGATTCATTTAAAATGGATATGGGCTGACCAAATTCATATAGGTGTTCAACATTAGGCTTTATGCCTGACCATTTTTCGTATGGTGTGGAATTTTGGATAGACCGAGTAAACGCTTGGTTGCATAAATATGTCGTGTGTCACGCTGCTGCCCCCCATAGGTTTTTAGGCAGTTGACAAGCTATTAACATGGCTCATATCATGTTGGCCACTGTGCCATTATATCTTTCTGCCATGCCATTTTGCTGTGGCGAATATGGGGCTGTTAGCTCAAGGACCAAGCCTTGGCTCACACACCAGGACATCAAATTGGAGTTGACGTACTCCTTGCCATTATTGGCTTGAATGCATTTGGGCTTGTTTCCCAATTGTCATTCAACAAAGGATAAATATTCCTTTAATTTTGATGCCACATTGGATTTCTGCTTCAGCAAGACGAGTGTGGTATGGCAAGAGTAATCGTCAATGAGTGTCATAAAATAGCATTCCCCATTAAGGGTGTAAAAATGTGCTGGTCCCCATAGGTCTGTTGAAAATGGTGATAACACATCACACAAACATCCTAACACATGTACAAATGCACCAACACATACCTATCATACTATACTTCAACTTTGCTTAATAGTAGTTAGCTGACTTTGTTGATATTTCTTCATGTACTGTCCCCAGATCATTATTATGTCTGGAGCGCGATATAGTGGACACCTAAACTCATGCCTCAATGTAGGAACTGTCATAGATCCACCATATAGCCTAGTTTTACATATTTGTATGGGTAAAACCATACACTTGATTTGGTTATTAGACATTGCTACTTAAATAGACCACTATTATCAAAGTCTATTGTCTAAGCATTGTCTAAGAGGGTTTATAACTGCATCTGGCTGGTGTTTCATCAGTAGTCAGTTATCTAGTCTATTGCTGGTTTTTAATAAGGTCTGTATGGGTGAGTTCTCCAGGATATGTGGTTGATTTTTCAACATGAGTCGGAAATGGGGCATGTTTTTGTTTTGCATGAATGCATGTCTCACATTCC
Source organism: Amanita molliuscula (assembly GCA_023014405.1). NCBI lineage: Eukaryota > Fungi > Basidiomycota > Agaricomycetes > Agaricales > Amanitaceae > Amanita > Amanita molliuscula. The sequence continues at coordinate 828,509 of JAEBUP010000022.1, forward strand.
AATTTCTCTGAGTTTGAATCAACATTGAATCCATCAATGAGTTTCTTCTTGTATAGGGTCTCTAACCCTGATATAGCTATATGTCCGAAGCATTTATGCCAGTCAGTCCAGGAAGGATATGATTCCTTTGATGCCAGAGTCTGATCCTTCCCTGTTGTCACATTGAGATAGTATAATGCATTTTTCATGTTTGCCATAGCTATGAGTAAACCTGTGTGTGAAAAGAAGAGAGCTCTGTCTCTCTCAGCTACAAATTTTCCACCTTTATTTGTGAAACGGCTGACTGATAGAAGGTTGTTGGTGGTTGTAGGGATGTGTAGAACATCATGTAATGTAATCTTGTATGTTTCTCCATTGATTTTGGAATATAGTATGACTGTTCCATGACCAATGGCTTTGACATGTGTGTCGCCTACTCCTCGTACTGTGATATTTTTCGACTGATAAATAGAGAAGATATTTCTATCTCTTGCAATGTGTGATGTAGTTGCACAATCAGCCAACCAGGAGTAGTAGTCAAATTTGGTAGTTGTATTCATGGAGATTGTATTTACACTCTGTCCCTGTATTGTATTCACAATGTTGGTGATGTCCATGACTTCTTTGTCCTGTACTTGATTGGTACTCTGACTCCCCTGACCTTTCTTAAAGGTTCATGAACCTTTCTCATTTCGTTTCATGCATTTGTTTGTCCAATGGCTGCCTTCTCGGCAATGTTGGCACCATCCTCCCTGTTTCTTCCATTTACAGTTTTCCGTAGAATGATTGTTGTATAAACAGATGCGACATCCATCTCCATTGTGTTTGCATTTGGTACCATGTGTGGTTGCTACATTTACCTTAGCTAATTTTGTCTGTTGTACACCTTCAGCCATAATAGATTGCTCAAGGTGTACCATCGAAAATCCGATACGCTTCCTCTTTCGTCTTGTCTTCCCAGCCATTGCTCCTTGAAGTCCTGAAATATAGCCTTTCCATTCTTCTGTCTTCGGGAGAGAAGCGAGTAAGAGACCATTATAAATATGGTCTTGTAACTTGTGGTCAGTGTTTGCGAGTTGCATCTGCAGGATTTGCATGTCTCTGATATGTTGCTTGATGTCAGTTTGTTCATTGGCAACCATTAAGTGCAAAGTCTGAAAAAGTCCAGTGACAAGCAAGAAGTCGTACACTTTGTATACTTCACAGAGTTGTTCCCAGACTTTCGCTTAAGTCAATTCTGAGTTATGGCTTCTGTTTATGTCAAGAAAGTGAGGTAAATGTTGAAGCTGTGAGGTGCTGATAGTCTTCTGAATGTAATGGCTGACAATGCCATCTAAGATTTCCCAAGCCTGATACTCAGGGTGTTTATGAGAGAATCTCGGTGATCAGTAATCGCCAAGTGGAAAACCAATGAGATTTCCACCACAAAGATTCCGCATGACACAAGTCTTCCATGTCATCCAGTTATCCTGTTTAAGGACATCCTCCTTTGGAAACTTCTCAGCGAGGGGTTTCTTCATCTCATATTGTTTCAATAAACAACAATAAAACTGATCATCATCATGATGTTTTCTCCTGTGTGAATGAGAGCATCGTCAATGGTGTTTCCAGTCATTTGAATGTGAGCGACTGCTCTCTGATGAGCTGGAGGAAGAGTGGCAGCGATGTCGACACCGTAAGTGGTGGTGAGACTGAGAGTAGCTGGAACTGTTGCTACTCGATGAACTTGAGCTAGAGCTCGGTGTTGAACGTTTGCACATTCAGCCACGTTCGTGGTGTTGAGCAGATGAGCGCTCTTGCCTGTGCTGAGTGTGTGTAGGCTGAGACATCATTGTCTCATTTTGCCAGTCCTTGTCCTGGTCCGAATTTTCGTTCTGCTCGTAATTCGGCTCTTCAGTCGTATTCTCGTTGTTAGTCTCAACTGGTGCACTAAGTCGTGACAGTAGTGTTGTCTTCTGATGTCAACTAGATAGGTTGTATCACCTAGCAGAAGATACCAGCTGCGATGCCGAGGTATCAGTAGGGCCGGGGCCCATAACCTATTAATCAATTGTGAGATGTGCGAGAGTGTGAGTGGCAGAGCGAGCGCGAGATTGAAAGAATAGCTTAGTATCACACCAGTAAAGGGGGCTAACGTTGCCCTTGAGATGATATTATTCCCCCTCATCTATGCGAGCTATATAGTGTCGCGACAGTCTGAGACTGTCTTAGTGTATCGTCACATACGTGACCAGCATGGTCTCTGCTTTTTTTTTTTTTTTAAGATAGAAATGTATTAGTCGTAGCGACCTAGGTACCACATAGACCCCAGTTACGAGGGGAGGACAAACTAAATGTTACTACTTTGTATGGGGGGACAAAGCTGGGCCAACAGGCGATTGGAACTTATTTACATACCATGGCAGGATCTAGACCTGCACGCATAAATCAGACAACTAGTGTGGGGCCAACTAGGCCCCCACGGGGTTGGATGGCCAACAGGTAAGGCATGCATTGGCACGCAGGCGAGACCTAACAAGTCAATGGGATTTGACACGTTCTAGGCACTGGGCTTCAAGGGCAGCCAGCGGTTTGGGTGTGAAGCGGGCCCCATAGAACGGGCAGAGTCGGGAGATGGCAGAGTGTGCACCATCGCAGTTCAGGCACTTCAGAGCGAGTGGTGATTCGCTCTTGGCAGCAGCAGCGCTGTGGGCCAAGGTGGGGTGGTTGCTGGTGCAGAAAGTGCACCAGGGAAGCCGGGAGACACACCGGTGAGAGGTGTGGCCCCATCTGAGGCAGACCCCACATTGCGGGGTAGGCTTGTCCATTGTCCACGGTTGCGCGCGGCGGGGTGTCCCAATGAAGGATACGTCGGTTTGGAGGAGACGGTGGGCTCGGGAACCCGCGTGGTCGTCAAAGATTTCGCACTTGACAGTGCCAGAGAGGGGGACAACACGTCCCACCTGCTTGGGGAAGACGAAAGCCGGGGGCTTGAAGAAGACCACATCAGCCCATTTTGGGTGGGCAGCGATGCAGGCTTGTACGTCTGAGTTTGTGAACCCAGTTCCATCCGGGCAGGAGGTTGGAACATGGAGGAACTTGATGGCAGAAGTGGTGGGGCAGCCCAAGCGGGTAACTTCCCCAGAGGTGGCAGTTCACAAAGCGACGGTGATCCTGTTGATGTCCAATGAGGAGGGGGGCTTCTGGAGAATTGCTTCGAAGTCCCCACGTAAGGTCCAGGAGGCCAAGACTATGCGGTTAGTCTCGAGTGAGGTGGTGGCCAAAATAGAAGGGGCTGGCGGTCTGGAGGTAGCTCCGTTGCCATTGGGGCGTAGAACTACCTTATTAGTTTTCATGCCTTGTGTAAGGCAGGACTTCACGTGCTTTGTCGTGGTAGAGACAACAGGTTTCGTGTGCAGGGGGATCGCTGGGGGGGCTGCAGGTTGAGCAAGCAGGGGCTTTGCGGCAACAACGGCATAGGAGGGTCCTGGAACCCTAGTTCTTCCAGGAGTGAATGGTGTGCACGGGGGGCATGGGGTTCCACTTGACGGGGCTGGGGTGGCTGGGTGGAAGCGCAGGAGGTTCAGAGATCTGAGGTGAAAGGGAGTGACTGGGGGGGGGACCATGAGACCACCCAGGGTCATCAGAGTAGCAGGTGGGAGGGGGGCATAATCCCCCGTCGTCATCTGCTGTAGCGGAGTGGAAGCTGGAAGCACCACAGTGGGGACTCCTGTAGCCCTAGGAGTCACCGGGGAAGAGGCAGGAGTCATAGGGGCAAAGTGGGCCTGCAATAAGGCCCACAATGACCGTAGTTGGAGCATCCCTGAGAGGGGGGTGAGATCTGCCTGGTGGAGGGCTTTTTGTACATATTCCAGTGCTATGTAGCAGTTCATTGCCAGTTCGTCTGGGTCAACATCTGGGTCATCTTCGTCGTAGTCGTAGCCTGGCGAGTCCTCCTCATAGGGCAGGCCGAGCAGGGAGGCCTCTTCGCGAGTAATCTCCGGGGTGAGCGATGGGTCGATGTAGGCGTCAGAGAGCCCCTCGGGCGAGACATCTCGTCCCTCCGGCCAAGATATCCCCGCGCAAGCCATGGTCTCAAGCATCATTGGGGGAATTGCCTTCCCCTTAGAAGCAAGAAACTGGGCCGTGCGCAGGGCGTACTCAGACGGCGACTCAGATGCCCTTCCCTTAGATTTTGAACCTTGCGGGGTAGAAGGAACAGCCGAAGAGGGGGGGGCAGAGCCCCGACCTCGACCACGACCTGGGGCCATGGCAGCGATTCCAAAACGGGAAGGTGGAGGTTCAGGTTCAAGAGGCGATGATGGCATGGTCTCTGCTTGCTGCCGCTATAGCATTCGACAAACTTCATCACCCATCTTTCCAATTCTCTCTTCGTGACCTCTCTTCCATCACTCGGGTGCTGTTCCTCACAGCCTATCATCCCTCGTAACCCGTCCCCCTTGCCGTGCGCACTCACGCGCTCTCGTCCGTCGATCCGTCATCCCCAACACCCGTAAATGAATACAATAGCAGAAACATGTATTTATATATCGTTGAACGGCGCGCGTTTTCACCGCAGCCCGCTGAGTTTGTTTCCTACGCGCGTGACCTTTCTACACCATTACGGTACCATACCTTTTGCAGGCATGCGGGACATCCATGTAATGAGGTTAGTCTGTGATGGGAAGCATCCTTCTCGACTGGATGAGCCACTCTTGAGTGACAAGGCATGTATCTTGGAAAAGATGATGGCATACCTGACTTCCATCCTAAGATGTATTTTCCACAAGTATTATAGCTGCATACGCCTCTTGCTTGTATAGATTGGCACCTTTGTAGGAGGATCGGTACACCATCAACTTTGCAAAGTATGGCGCCATCCCGATCAATCGTGCGTGCCATCTGTCACCAGACTTAGAAAAGGACACACAAGGCCGAGGCCGAGGCTCTTGTGCGTCTGCTTTTGAAGTTTCAAATTTTCATATTTGGCGCTTGATTCATCGGCGTGACACATTCCACAGAGTCCGAATCGCATCATCATGGCCGTCCGAATCCCCTCTCGTCCGCTCTCGCGCTCCGCCTTTTCCACCACCGTCCAGCGTCACCCGGCCCTCTTCGGCGTCCCCTTTGTGCTCCTCATGGTCGCGGCGTCCTATGGGCTGGCAACAGTCACTCAAACCCGCTACGAGTTACACGACCAGAAAGTGCAACAGGTGCGTGGGTCTTTTTTTTCCCGTTGCCTCGAAGATTTTGTCGATAAATATATATGCGGGATAGATGAGCAAGGAACAAGAGCTCGGATTGAAAAAGAACAGAAAAAAATTCGATATCAGAGAAGAGTACTTTGTGGGTGTCTACGGTTTCTGTGTCTAGGCTGCGTGTCGAGGCTGAATGGCGGGTAACAACAGCGCTTGAGCGCACAGGCCGACCAGGAATGGGAGAACAAACGGATTGCGAGGCCCGACGAATAGCTAGCTACACGGTGGTAATCTACAATGTCTAGTGTAGGGACTCGCGTGCGATTTTGGCAGCGTAGGGATTGCGCGGGTCGTTGCGCCAGGGTTCGGCTAGAATGAAGGCAAGGCGGGTGAGCAGGTGGATACGGAAAGCGAAAGGAACACACCTCGGACACCTGTTTCCTGCAGATTGTATATCGCATACATGACAATGGATCCGCCAGCCATGAAGGGCCAGAGCGGCCTAAAAACCTGTTGTGGGGGGTCAGCTGGGAGCAGGCGGGTAAGGACAGGACTTGCGGGTGTGGACCACTTGCGAAGACCGAGGAATGACATGTTGGATGAGGATGGGTTCGAGGCGCTTGAACCGGGTGGACAAACAAACGGGCGTTTCCGCTCCGAACGCCAAACACTTACCATATGCCACACAGAAACAAGGGCTCTGAGACCATGTCTGGGACATTTTAGTGCCAAAAGCGGCACTAATTAGTGCTGCTTTTGGCACCTTCCCCATTAAGCACTAATTAGTGCTTCTTTTGTCCAACTTCCGCTTTTAGCACTGTTTAGTGCTTGTTTTGGATGTAGCCCAAGTTAGGAACAGATTCCCACACTCCGAAACAAAGCGTTGCAGCATCATTTCACTACATACTCGAGTTCGGCGATATATCCCTGAGAAAGGAATCTTGTACATTTTGCTGAAGGAATTATTTGATTCTTGGGGTCCAGTCAAGTGTACAGTGACAAAACAGCCATTATTCACTCATGAAACTTGGAAAAAGACCAATGGAGTCTTACATGATGTTCAAAAAGGATGGTTATCTGATCCTAGCTCAATTCCTGTATATACTGTCAAAGGGATTGACAAAAATGGACTGAAACTATATCATTGTATCAGGGGTACCAATTCTGCGGAGGGGGCTATTCATAATCCAATCAGGAGGAACTTTGCATCTCTGAATGCTTCACCTGAGCTTGCAGATGCCTTAATTGCTGATTTTTGTCATCGTCACAATACAGATTGTGGAACATTGAACAAAACTGGGAATAAATATAGAGGACACTATGATCCATGGCTGGATCATGAGATTTACAAACTCAGAGCAGATGTGTTTTGGAGACAAACTCCTGTGACACTTGCAGGGTGTATTATTCAGGACACAAATCCCATGGAATTTGCTCAGACTCAAGAGCAATTTGGAATAACATCCATTCCACCTGCTATACACATAGCCAATGATTTTCTTGGACCAGAGATGTCATTGGATTCTGTGACTTTGTCAAGTAGTCTTGTTGTGCAACTGACAAACTTGCATTTGTCAAAACTTCATGGGAAAAGGAACAATGTCTATGCCTTTCTGGCAAATGCACAAGGCACAAGATATGCTGTGACACCAATACACACTAAGGAAGAGTGTGACTTATTTCATAAGTCTGTATCTGTTGGAGGTCCTTGGTGTCCACCAAGAGGTTTGCCAAATTTTGACTGAATGGCATGTTGGTGGTCAGCAAATGCAGATGGAAATACAATTTTCTATAAGCTTAGGGAACATTTGGCTGCATATTACAAAGTATGGACTGAGCATCGACAAGTAAAGCAGACAATGGTTGCCACTCAACCAGTGTGACAGGCAAATGAAAGACGCATTAGGTCTGCAGCCCATGTTTCAAAGTTCTGCCAGCAGCATTGCCAAATAGACCTGGACAATCTGCTGAAAATACAAGTACATGGTCTATTTCAACATCTCTTTGGCATGATCCAATACACCATGAAACTGCCTCCATAAATCTGGAAACTCCAAGGGAGATAGAATCAACAGAGATAGTGCAGACATTGCAAAGGTGGTCTCCAATGCAGAACCATGATCAAATGCAGAATCTATCCATAAGCAGAGTTCATCCAGAGCAATCACCCATAACTGGGGAACAGTCAAATTTGCATCTTCAAATGCCTGTTGAACCACAATCTGCCTTGGATGATTTTCAGGTTGTAATGTATCAACCAGGACCACAGAAACCAAAAAGGAGGTGTGCTGTATGCTTAGAAAATGGACAAAATGGATATTATTGTCCTGGTGCTACTAAACAATCTAAATGTGTTTTTGCTCAGGTTAGTTTGCACTTTTGTTGTGAGATATGCATTTGTATATGCTAACTGTAGTTATTACAGACTCAGAATATTAGTAATAGTAGCACAGAGTAGGGAGGGCTTGATGTTTACTGTTGACACTAAATGAATTTTTTCCTGTTGATCCTTTCAATGCTTTCCTTAGCTACTTTGCCAGAGATCTCTCCTTCCTCTTCTTAATTAATTAATTAATTAATTTTTGAAAAAAGTCGCTGTCCCAGACATGGCATCAGAGCCGAAACAAGACGCTCTCTGTCACGTCATACTCAACTCAAATAGTAGAATGGGATATTGATGATTTCCTTTTCGACTTCGCACCGTCCAACTAGGGAATACCGTCATAGAAGGCTGCCTAGGCACCAAACTTTCGTATGCAGCACAAAACAAACAGTTTTGAGCCATACGAGCTAAATGAAGAACAAAAGTGCAGAGGGGGATGGCAGGAAAAGTGAGCAGGATAAAGACGACGAAGGCTCTGGGTATGCAGATCAAGACGAAGAAGCGGACTACGACGATGACGAGGAAGCATCTTATGATACGGTGAAGAACGAGGGAAAGCTGGAGAGTCCACATATCTTTTGGCCTCAGACGAAGGCTATGGCGACCTTTCAAGCCGTCTGGAAACACTGAACCTGATGCAGCGCCATCATCATACTAGAAAAGGCTGACGTATCCAGAGGCGATTCTTCATCTCCGATTCTTCCAGAGTAAAACTTGGTCGATCTCAACCGGAGTCACACGAAAACGACGTTTTACCCCCCCAATTGAAACCTTCGTTTCCACGAAGCAACTTGTTGCTGCTATTAGGGATGTCATCAAATGTGCACCAAATTCAACACGGATGTTATTCATATTAGCTTAATTTAAGCACACAGTGCATCAGTCGCTCACGGAATGCGGCCTTCTCCATCGGGACATCAACCGCGAATCAGGAGTACAGATGATTCCTTCATGACATGGATTATAGCACCTATTTGCGCGTGAGGGAGAGGCGGACGATTCTACATTGGTTTCCCCTACTTCAAGAATTCCTCATTGTTTGAAAGGAATGACGGTAGGTCGATAATAAGTGATAAATTGAGTTGTGTTCAATTGATGACTCAGGGGACATATCAATTCATGGCAAGGGAGATTTTGAAGGGAAATATTTTGCACTGTCCAATTCACGATCTCGAATCTTTCACACAACTAATCCTGTGTGTTGTCCTTCGTCGCGTGGACCATGGACAAAGTTTGACGTGCATGATGGCGAAAAGCAAATTAAGGAGATAGGAAACACCACTTTCAAAGCAGCAGCCTTTTCCGTCAACACAACGATGTAGACCACGCTCAGGTGTTGCGCTTATTAATGCATTCTATTGTTATGGATGGCCCACGAATGACTGCGCTCTCTATTACCATACCCCCAATTCGAACAGATATGAACCTGACCTCGGTGGCGTCCGTATATCGGCCGCCAAACGCCCGCCTCAGGCAAGAGATTGATGCGCGTACAACTAAGAAAAAGCAACTTCATCCGACGACGACAAGGGGTCAAGCACGTACGAACCGAGGGCGACCAGGACGGTGCGCATCACACAAGGACCACGCCCAAAACAGTAGGGGAAAGATTCATGCGAAATATATTTGTTGCTAGAGTTACAACAAGTACATGTGGAAGACTAGCAAATTATGGACCTGGAATGGTTGCGGGTATGGTGAGGGAAATGTTACTGAATCACGAAGAAAAACAATTGACAACGGATCAAAGCTTTGTAAGTGGATTCCGAGATTTGTACGCGGTCCGCTTTAGATGGCTTGTTTATTTGAAATGGGTCCTTGTCGGCACTATACGTATATGCCAGTGCACAAGTATAGCATCATGGAATGACATCAACATAGTAAGAACAACAGACGGTAAGCGAGTCAATACCGGATTCGGGCCTCGTGTAATACATCGATTGATTAATAGGGTACTGCATGTTCTGACTTCGGCACCTGCCAAAGTAGGCGTCAACATGGACCCACAGGCAAACATAAGCCAAGCCACGGCTTCTCCCGCTCAGATTCCCAACAACGCCAAATCGTGTATGATTTTCAACGTGCTTTGGTCGACTAGCCCATCAAATGATGAACTGTCTTAAGCCCGGGGCCCACGACAAGGGAGCACGAGGAAAGAGCAGCAAGCCACTCTCACCTTCCCCAGGAACCTAGGGAGAAAAAGGCGGTTAGTCTGCACGATCACTCATCACACCGTCACACGAGGGCATTCAGACTCGACTGCATCCTTGATTGTCGGCATTGGTGCGCTCAGTGTGACTCGGTTGGCCTTCATTGATTCACTCGCACACATCACTCGGGCTCAGCGCTCGGTTCTAAATCCTCGCATGAGCGCCTATTCATGACAAAAGCGATCACATACCAGACTCGACGATGACGCGGACGTCGGATGAGATTCAAAATCACTCAAGGCGATGAGCACACCAAAATGCTCACTCGGTCATTTCACGCAAGCTCACACGTCAGTCTAAAAAGACCGTCATGAGTACCCATTCATGAGATAAAACCAATCACATACCATTCTCAACTCAATCCCATCAGTACGGTTCACACTGGACGCTCATCGGTCGCTTTGATGCCATCTTCACGCCAAGCTCACTCAAGCTCAGATCACACGCTCAGTCTAAAAGCCCGTCGTGAGTACCCATTCAGGACAAAAGACCAAGGATCACATACCAGGCTCAGATTGGTCCAGTGCGTTCACGCGTTCAGTTGCGGCGTAAGCTTGATGCACGCCTCAGGTGTATTGACAATGTCGGTCACTCTCAAACGGTCAGTGTTGCGCGTCTTGAGACGCGTCGTCGGTTGGCGGTTGGTGGTTGGCGGCTGACGAGAGAGCCCCTAACTGGACAGCTTGCGCGCGTGCTTGAGGCGGCCACTCCTGACCCACCCGCCCGTCCGAGGAGTGGCTCGTGTGCTTGAGCATTGAGGCTGGTGTTGTTGGAAACGTAGAGAAAATGAGGACGAGCCTGGCAGTGTTATGGGGAGATGGTGCAGGAAGAGGAGGAAGAAGACTACGTGTTGGACACGTAAAGCAGGTGAGGACGAGGAGGACCGGACGAAGAGGCGGAGAGATGGTGGAGGAGAGAGAGAGATGGTGGAGGAAAGAGAGAGAGAGGTGGGACGGCGTTGTTTGTTGGCGGAGAGCACCCAAACAAACGGAACGCTTGTCAGCCGCGGGTTGTTACCACTGGCTCCGCGCATCGTAATCATCCAGTACCATCCCTGCACTCATACGGTCATTATCGTCTATCGTCAAAGGAGATCGTTACTTATGACTGTCTGTATTGGACAAAATCCACAAAAACAAGTTGTTTCACCCCATTTCATCCTTATTCATGCAGGTTCACAGTGGATGACAGTGAATGACAGTGAATGACCATGGATCATGGTGGATCATGGTGGATCACCGTGATTCACCGTGATTCATCGCACCAACTAGATATTGATTAGATCAATCATTCTATTCATGCTGACTGTTCACGACTGTTCACGGAGTGTGAACATATAATACTTGAAATATACAGCCAGTGATCACGATGAACAACCAATGGATCACGCAATGAACATGCAGGTTCATCATGATCCATGGAAGGTTCATTGTACCTGGCATCATATCTACACTCACGTTCACTCTTGTTCATGCCCTATCTCGTGCCATCTCCCTCGTCACCCTCCTACCTGGCCTCCTGCCGCACGTACATCTCTGACACACCCAGTGTCATGTCACACTCTCGTGTTGAGCCCTCCAGCTCCATTGTCTCGCTCCAACACTCCCCCTCAACCATGGGAGTTTCAAGAAATGCACATGAAATGGTCATCTTGAGAAACTGCACTGCCACGGAGAAAGGGACGACTCTCGTCCCCCATTCACTGGTCTCCAACCGACCATCAAAAAACAATTCCTTTGAACCCATCAACGCGACCTCTTGACAAGGGGGTAGGTGTGAGGGCAAGAGCAAGTGGGCCAGGACAAGGGCGAGGGAGGGAGCGGTTGACGATGGCGAGGACCAGGGTGAGTGGGCGGGACAAGGGCAAAATGCAGGCAGGGCAAAAGGGAATGGCGGCCTCGGAGGAGGTTGTGGTTGGAGAGAGTATCAGAAGTAGATGAAGTTGTAGGGGATAGGTCTTACATTCAGGTCAGCTGCGGTGAGAGCTGGTGAGTGGTGGTAAGGAGACTCATGTTGAGTCTCCTGTACCAGATGCGAGGGAGCACATAACAACTCCCATGAAAATTTTGATGCGGTAATAGCTGTTGACGTGCGTGAACAAGAACGTGTTGGTGAAGATTTGAAATGCATTGGTGCAGTAGGCCTTGAAGACGGTCCAAACGTGAAAGTCATCAGCTCTAGCTGGGTGAGCGACTAAAGGACGCAGCAATGTGGCAAGCAAATGGGAAATGGAGAGGGTGACTAAGAGAGAGAGCCGGCGAGCGAGAGAGCGAGAGGGCTTAGATTGAGCCAGTGTGTGTTTCTGGTGGCCCATTTTGTTATTGTGTCTCTGTAGGCCATCTGGTCTGGAATCCGCATCCTAAAAATAGACACATACTGATGATGTGATCAATAATTGATCAACAGATATTTCCCAAAATGTCAACGATACACAGAATTCCCTGTATGCCATATGGTTTTCGATTCACGCGCACTCTGCCAGCCAGCTTGTTTGTCGCTTATGAGCTGCGTCTCGACCATGCACAGCCACTCACCTTCCACAGGCCTTATGCTGCGACTTGGAAGAGGCATGTCCCAGAGCATCGTTACAAACCTGGTGCATCATATCTTCTGTAATTTGATGTACTATTGACATTGTATTAGTGAGAAGACATGCACCTGGCTTAGTCAATGCCGCGGCTTAGGGTGCCATCAGCCCCATTCAACTTGACACGCACCTTCAGTACAATTCAAAGTCCTGAAATGGAAGACATACCACTGTTCAGTCTTCGGAAGTCCCCATTGAAGAGGACTGAGGAAGCGAATGTAACCACTGGTGTATGAAAGGCCGTCTCTAAGCTTGTGGACGAAATTGAGGCAGAGTTCCCTGATTGTATGGTGGCGTGGGTCGTCATGTAAGTCGAATTTCGTCATGAGGACCCCATAATCAATCCTCTAGGGGTGGTCTACACACCTCGCACTCATGCGATGAGCCCCACTGGATGGTCCGAGGCTTTGCTAAGGGATGCGCCCGCTATACATTACACATATTCAAGAATGGCAGTGCCGAGTGAGGGAAATGGGTCGGGGGGAAATGGGTCAATGAGATCCTTGATGTCAATCAGCTGTGTTACCCACTGGAAGACCATTTGATTTTTTGGGTTTATTAGATATTCGGTAGTGACATATTGGATCTGTTAGTTTTGGAGATATTTTCATTTTATCCATTGAATTTCTTGAGGGATCACTACTATCTATCGGGATTGGTGGGGCAGTGGGTGGCACAAAGAGAGCAGAGGGCTCTCTACAGAGAGGGTGGGTGGTGAGCAGATGGCAGCAAGTTATTTTTAGTAGGTGTTGGAAAGATGTACAGCCACTTACATATATATAGCTGATGTCTCTTGGCGATTGTAGTCCAGCAGACTGCCACTTGATATATATAGCATCAGCTTCTACACTCAATTCATCATAAAATTGCTGAAAATAAAGTGTCTTTCCAACAGCACAATCTCCAGCTGCATCCACATACTTCAACATCAACATGCATTAACAATGCCAATCAACCCCCATCAGTTTCTAGCCGTATGGTGTGATGGCGTTAGGCCATCCACTTGGATATTCTTCGGCCATGTGTATCTGATGCCTTTCTTGAGGGTTTGAAAACGTATACCGTCATATGTTTTTTTTAGAAGGAATCAGAGAAATATGGTGTGACAATGTTAGGCCATCCACTTGGATATTCTTCGGCCATGTGTCTATCTGATGCCTTTCTTGAGCGTTTGAAAACGTATACTGTCATATATATATTTTTAGAAGGAACTAGAGAAATGTACAGTCACTTACTTATATATGTAGCATCTGTGTCGTATCCCAGCCTACACTGGACACTTCCGCATTGATCAGCTCGAGAATTGTAACTGTCTGTTGTAGGCTCCCAGCATGCTTTCGGAAAAGAATAGCTATGGACTTACATGAATTGACATTGTCAGTGATCTCATTCCCTTCAACAACATTGCCATTTTGTTTGTCACTATGCAATTACATTTAAATCTTTAGCCCTACCTTGGATCACATAGCACTAAATAGGTACCGTCGATGACAAACTGTGATGCCCCTTTATGGCCCCAGCAAACTAATGGAAAGAATCCTGCCTCTGGCTTGCGTGTCTTGAATACATCACCTACATGTACACCACTCAGTGGAACCACAAACTGGCCTCGCGAAGACGGATGTTCCGGGAAGAGATATTTGCTTGGTATATTCAAATCCCGTTGATCATGGTTAACCGTAATTGCATTGGGAGAGTCTCCTGACAGGATCAGGACCTTTTCCCCTTCCAAGAACCCCTTGCGGAATCCACTGTCCAGAATGAATGGGTCGGGCTTGGTATTGCGGATGCGGGCCCACATTCTCTTCATAATTAACCCATCTTTCAACATCCAAGAAGCAGGGTAAGCTATTGCAAGAATGTCAGATGTATTAGCCATGGATGACTTACGAAGAAATGAACTCACTTTGCCTGTCATACGATATATTTACTTCAACTTCAACTTCAGGCTCTAATGGCATAGGAGTCGCTGGGCGCTGCTGGGGCAGTGGTGTTATGATTCAAGGTTGATAAATACGAGTGTCTGCCTGATGCGACCCTACATGATACATCCATATGTCTCGGCCGGTTGATTCCCTGTAACACACTGAGCCTGTACCAGCACATGCTGAAGGAACGACTCACCTTGATAACAAAAAATTGACATGGATATCAACCGTTCGAGATCTTGACTGTAATTCTACATGTAGAACTTGCCCGCCTAAGTGTTCCCGGACCCTGCCAAACAGGCCTTTGTCGTGATGTCGACCACATATGACTACCTCCATATTGACAAGCTCTCTGTAACAATCATATGAGCTCCAAAGCCTTGATTCCTCCTGTTTCTCCAGTAGTGCAGGAGCCGGTGTAGCCCCAGGCAAAGTTTTGTCTGCTTCTAGAAACCAAGGTGTGTTACAACTTTTCTTTCTTATGCTTACTTGCTACAATAGCCTTTCTTCACTTCGTCACTACGCTTTGATACTTGTTTCATCTACCTGGACTGCCCCTCGTTTCACTTCCTTTTATACTTCTTCATTGTTCTCTAGGCAGTATATAAACCCCCTGCATGTACCGTAGCACCTCAGTTCCAACTTAATCGAGTATTGTCCTTTACTGAACAACCCTCTCGCTCTCGTCCTCTCTATCGCTCGAGCTACCCTCGTTGCTGCCTAGCACGACGTCAAACAGCACTCTTGTCCAGTGACTGGGATTAGACCGAGACTCTAGTCGTCATTGTTGACTCGATAAACGAACCAAGGACATCGATCCTAACACAAGTTGGAACTCACTGAACCGCTTAGTGCATCGTCACTAGCTAGACAATATAGATCCGAAACGACCCGAAACCAGACTCTCTAACCAGAGACCACCGAACGATTCCTTCTTCTTTAAAGGAACATATTATCTAGAAAGACAGGAGCTCTTTTTCTCGACACTAAATAAACGTTGGGAATTTCGAGGAGTAGGAAAGAACAAGAACACCCCAGTATCTGACGAGTACTTTGAAGGGGATTACATCGAAGGAGACGAACACTCATTACCTGGAAAGCTTTGGGTTGAGTGGAGAAACGAACAAAAAGAACCAGAAGAAGAACCAGAACTATATTTCGAAAGACCCAAAGAAACCCTTTGGTGGGAAGAGTACTGCGATGCGGAATTCGAGTTCGACGGCACTGATCCATACTACTCTCTTTCCGAAACATCCATAGTAGGGTGGAACACCTTTTTGGAACAAAAACAAATCAAATACGAACTAGAAAACCCGAGACCTGAAACAGACGCCGAAACCGACACAAAAATGGCAACTAATGTTGAAATCACCGATGCCCCTAGGGGAGATATCAAACCAGTCTCAGCACGAATTTTTACAGGAGATCGGACTGAAGCTAAATCATTCATCAACTGGTTTAGCGATTTCTTTGCAATAAACGCCCACAACTATGAAGGGAAACACGAAAAGAAAATCAGATACGTCCTCCAATGCCTAGGAAAGGAACTAGACGACTGGAAAGAAATAATCCGTGACCAACTAGATGAAAAAGATGGACTTACTTGGGAAAACTATGACACCTTTGTCAAACGATTCCTTGATGACTGGGGAGAAGTTAACACTGCAGTCAGAGCACTGAATGAGCTCACTAAATTACGAGTTGGAGGAGAGATCACTGTCCCGATCTACGTCCGAAAATTTAGAATGCTCATAGGATCCTCCGGACTAACCGGAATTACCGCCCAACTTCAGGCATTTGTCTGAGGCCTACCAACTACCATTGCTGCCAAAATCCTCGAAGGACAAAGCGACTTTAAAACTATCACAGATGCCTACAAAAAGGCGGAACAACTTAACGCAGCATGGGAAACGATGAAAGCATTAGGAAAAACTGATACAGGGCGTCGATTCAATAAAACAGGGGGACCTAAAACAATCCATGCCATACAAACTGGATGCCTTACTGATGGACAACGAGAAGAATATATGCGTTCTGGGAAATGTTTCAGATGCGGAACCATCGGTCACTTATCCCGAAACTGCCCAAAGAAAGATACTACCAGGAACCTGCCCCCCTCAGGACGATTCACCAGAACAATCACTGAAGATAGCGACGCTAAGAAAATTCGCACTATGATTGCGGCTCTCAGCACAGAGGAACGAGAAACCCTCCTCACTGACCTAGAAACTGAGGGTTTTTAAAGCGGAGGAACCAGAAAGCGGTTGGAACCTCCAAGAACGATTATGGACAGTTAGCACTCGACTCTGTAATAGTAAGATCGAATAATAATCAACGACTCTCAATAACTGTCCAATCACCTGAATTACCCGCTGAGATATCTGCCCTCGTTGACTGCGGAGCAGAAGGAAACTTCATTGACGAAACTATAACAAAAAACATGAACAAGAAACCACTAATTCGACCAATACGAGTTAAAAACGCCGACGGAACAGTAAACTTAAACGGGATGATCACACATAAAGTCAAGATTCCCTACCACATCGGAAATCTACAAATCGAAACAAGCTTCCTAATCACTAAACTGGGAGATCAAAAACTTATACTCGGACTCCCCTGGTTAGAAAAACATAACCCCACAATAAACTGGAAGGAACGGACCCTTGAGCTCGATCACCAACACAAACCGACAAAACAGATAGAAAGAAACCTAGATCAGGAAATCGACAAATACTGGATCAGGGTTAAAACTTCGGCATCACAGGCACTAGAACACACGCTACGCAAAGAAACCATTACGACGCTGCCAGATGAGTACCAAGGATGGAAATCCACCTTCGAAAAGGCGCCTTCAGAACGATTCCCAATCAGACGCACATGGGATCACGCAATCGATCTCAAAGCCGGATTTACCCCAAAAGTCAGCAAAATCTACCCACTATCGATAAAAGAACAATCATCCCTCGACGAATGGATCACAGAGCAGCTAGCTAAAGGATACATTAAACCATCCAAATCCCCACAAGCCTCGCCATTCTTCTTCGTCGCAAAAAAGGAAAGCGGAGCGCTCCGGCCATGTCAAGACTACCGATACCTGAACGAATGGACAATAAAGAATGCATACCCATTACCATTGATCCCCGACCTAATGACCAAACTATCCGGCGCGCAATATTTCACAAAACTAGATCTCCGATGGGGATACAACAATGTTCAAATAAAGAAGGGAGATGAATGGAAAGCAGCCTTCATAACAAACAAAGGACTATACGAACCAACAGTCATGTTCTTTGGTCTATGCAATTCCCCATCCACTTTCCAGACAATGATGAACGAATACTTCCAAGACATGATCAATGAAGGATGGTTAATCATTTACATGGACGACATTCTAATATGTGGGACAACACCCAAAGACTTAGAAACTCGGACAAAACGCGTCCTAGAACGACTAAAAGAAAACGACTTATTTCTCAAACTCGAAAAATGCAAGTTCTGCACCCAGGAAATCGAATTCCTCGGAATGATCATTAGACCTGGGGAAATAACAATGGACCCGATTAAACTGGCAGGAATAGCAGATTGGCCGACTCCAACAACGGTCAAGCAAGTACGATCCTTCTTAGGATTTGGGAATTTTTACCAACGATTCATTGGAAACTTCGCAACCCTTGCTCGACCACTTATTGATCTCACAAAAAAGGATGAAGCATTCCTCTGGACACCAGAACGACAAGTGGCATTTAACAACCTAAAGAAACACTTTACAACGGCCCCTGTACTCCGAATGCCAGATATCACCCAACCATTCATCCTACAAACCGACGCCTCGAATAAAGCAACTGGAGCAGTATTGAAGCAAGCCGACGAAGCAGGACTCCTGCACCCTTGCGGCTTCATTTCACATGCCCTGACCATGACAGAGCAAAACTATCAGATTTACGACAGGGAACTACTGGCAATCGTCAAAGGACTCGCAGCATGGCGACACCTTCTTCATGGATCACCTCATACCACTATCGTTCATTGCGATCACAAGAATTTATCCTTTTATCGAACACCACAACGTCTCACCCCCAGACAAGCCAGATGGTCCTCCTTCTTAAGCGAATTCGACCTTCGAATAGAGCACGTCCCAGGAATTAAGATGTTTGAAGCAGATGCCCTATCCCGACGACCAGACCACATTGGAATGGACGACGCCCCAGAAGAAACCACAGTGTTACCACCTGAACGATTCATCAGGCTTATAGCAGACGACCTAGCAGAGAAGTTGCGCAAAGGCATGATTAAAGACGACTTTGGACAAATATTAGTCGAAGTAATCCAAAATCATCGAGCACCACCAATAAAATCAAAGCTGCAAGACTGGACATATGTCGACCACATCGTACATTACCAAGGAAAAACCTATGTACCCGATCAAGATGGATTGCACACTCAACTCATTAAACTGACGCATGAATCACCTACATCTGGGCACCCCGGACGATTTAAAACTCTAGAATTACTCAAACGAAACTACTGGTGGCCCGGAATGAACAAGCACACCAAAGAATGGATCGAAGGATGCACGCTTTGCCAGCAAATGAAAGTAAACACTCACCCCAACACCCCTGCCCTACAACCGATCAAATCTAATGCCACCCGACCCTTCCAACAAGTCACAATTGATTTCATCACTGACCTACCAATCGCCGACGGCTTCGACTCAATCATGGTCACGGTGGACCATGGACTTACAAAGGGGGTAACCTTTTCCCCTTGTCACAAAACGATCGATGCACTAGGGACCGCGGATCTATACATAAACGAAAACTTCAAACAATTCAGTTTACCGGATATCCTCATATCTGACAGAGGACCGCAATTCGCGTCTAAAGTATTCCGAGAAATAGGAAAAGCGCTGGGAATAAACCACAGAATGAGCACAGCCTACCACCCCCAGACAGATGGCGAGACAGAACGAGTCAATCAGGAACTAGAAGTCTACCTCCGAATGTTCTGCACAAACGAACCACACAGATGGAAATCGCTACTGCCAATTGCGGAATTCGCTCACAATAACCGACACCATGATACAATCAAAGCATCACCGTTTCAGCTAATGTACGGAATAGACCCTGTCGCTATTCCCACAGCCGCATTCCCCATGACGACCCCAGCAGCTGAGAACCGACTACGAATGCTACAAAAGGCTAGAGAAGAAGCACTTGCCGCACACGAACTCGCTAGACAAATGGTAGCACTCAGAACAAAAGACAAGAGTATCAGATTCGAGAAAGGAGACAAAGTCTGGCTCGAAAATCGAAACCTCCGAATACCCTACGAGTCGAGGAAGCTAGCGCCCAAAAGAGAAGGACCCTTCACAATTGAACAAGTGCTAGGACCTGTCACCTACAAACTGAAACTCCCCAAACAATGGCGCATCCATCCTGTGTTTCATACTACATTGTTAACTCCATATAAGGAAACAACAGCGCATGGACCAAACTTCATGAAACCACCCCCTGATCTCATCAACGGACAAGAAGAGTTTGAAATAGAAGCAATCATCACACACAGAAAACGAGGAACCGGCTATCAATATCTAGTCAAATGGAAAGGGTATGGACTGAATGAAAACTCATGGGAACCTGAAACAAATCTGAAAAACGCTGCGGACATCCTTAGAGCATATAAGAACCGCCGAGACCTGCTATGAAAACCATGGTCCAGTATCGCAACAAACAGATCCTCAGACAGAATACTAGACATACCAAAAACATCGCTTCCCCCTACTCCTGATTCTCTCCCAGACAATCTATCCCAAAACTTAGACACCTAATCATCCAACTCCCTAATCGAACTCATCCTCACCAAGGACGACGCGCAATAGGAACAGCCTTCATCGAAATACGCAAAATCCTGCTTTACCGAACAAAAGTACCGTCACTATACCCAGTATATAAGACACAGATCAGCCCCGACTCCCAGACACCAACCAACGCCCTCAGCAGAGATCACCATGTCAGGCAAGCACGAAGAGCACTGGCCTTATGGATCATTGATCGAACAAGAGACCTGGAAGCGGCGGGAGTGACCTGCCTACGCCGGACAGAGGCATTATTCCCAGACAAAATCAATTTCCCATCCAGTGGACCGCTGAACTTTAACTTACCCCCGCACTACCTATACATCCCACATGGAGGGATACCACCCCCATATCCGAATCCACCGCCACCGCCCCACTACTGCAACTTTGAATGGGAACCTGGATACCCAATGATCACGGGCATCATTCATCACACAGATCACGGAACGATTACACATCGAATTCCACCTAGACCACTACACGAACCATATTTGGCTGAAAGACCTCCCACGCGACCTAATACTCCCAGACCAGAAGCATTGGCCGATCAACTTTTACGAGACATCCTCTCTATGGACGCAGATGATTCATTCTGGGACGTGGAATATTTCGACGAAGTCAACCTATAAAAGAACGAGATTCCTGCTTCCTGGCCTTCCAACCTACATCACAGATACAAAAATGTTCTCGCTTGTCGCCATCCTCGTCGCCCTCGTCTCTGCTCTCATCCCCTCTGCCCTCATCGGAGGACTCATCCTCGCCACCCTCCTCGCCACCCTCGTCCTCGCCTATTCGTGTCCCGAGAAAATCCCTGAATTCGACGTCTTCACACCACCCCTCGAAATCTTCGTCGAAACTGAAACGGCGATCTATGCTGACGACGACCTACACATTCACCCGCCCGAACTCGTCGAGGAGCCACCCATCGAAGAAGAAGTCATCCCCACACCTATCCCCAGATCGAACCCCCTCGTCGCCGCCGCCTCTCTGGAAGCCTCATATGTTACGGCCAATCTCCGGGACCTCTCCGCCCCACTTGGAGCTCTCGTAGGACTCACTCTCACCACCGACCCCAATGCCATGACCTATGCCGAACGAGATCTAGCGCTCCGGGAACTTCGTCAATTGAAAGTCACCCTCGACTCCGTACGATGGCACATAGACACTGCACAAAAGGACGTCGAAAACATCGTCCACTGGTACGAGTCTAGAGCGGACCATGCCTGGACAACTCAAGGATGGCCTTAAGAAGTCGGTGACTTCTCGCATAAGGAGGGGGTAATGTTACAACTTTTCTTTCTTATGCTTACTTGCTACAATAGCCTTTCTTCACTTCGTCGCTACGCTTTGATACTTGTTTCATCTACCTGGACTGCCCCTCATTTCACTTCCTTTTATACTTCTTCATTGTTCTCTAGGCAGTATATAAACCCCCCGCATGTACCGTAGCACCTCAGTTCCAACTTAATCGAGTATTGTCCTTTACTGAACAACCCTCTCGCTCTTGTCCTCTCTATCACTCGAGCTACCCTCGTCACTGCCTAGCACGACGTCGAACAGCACTCTTGTCCAGTGACTGGGATTAGACCGAGACTCTAGTCGTCATTGTTGACTCGATAAACGAACCAAGGACATCGATCCTAACAAGGTGGTACTTCGAACTGTAATGCCTATTCAAGAAAAGATCCCGAAGAACATGACATATAGCATACCCTTTCATTCGATTGGTGCTCAATTACCCCTATGCTCGCCACGCCTACTTGAACCACCCTACCCTTTTTTCCATAGAACGATGATATAGGGCATATAACACCCACTGTATCATTTATACGCAGGACGCAAGTGCTTGACCATTCACGGCCACCACAAGGACACAGTTGCCAAGACTTCACGACAAACTGTCTCACAATTAAGATTAAAGCCTGGAAGAGTCTGCTATAATTCCATACCTCCTCTTCCTTCATCCGACCCAATACAGTAACTCGATCATTCTCAACACATAGCACCCACCCCTCCTTCTTGCTTTCTGGCGATGATGCCGCACACACCTTTACCTCATCTCCCACTTCATAGAACCTTCTGACATCTCGTATGTCTACCATAATCTCCTCCTGCGTCCCCTCCTTGCTCATGACCACTTCATTAAAACTGACATCCATCACAACACCTTGAATGATACCCGATTGGATGATCACCTCAACTTTATGGTCAATTTCCAACAATGCCCCCACATAGTATTCATATGTCCATCGGAGAAACTCGGGCAAAGGCGACGGGAAATCAAGTTGCTGGGCACCATCCCTTCGCAAAATGTATTGAGCTCCTTCAAGCTTGGCCGTGGGTCATCGATCTCCAGCACACCAATTGGTACCAAGGCAATCGCGAAAGGTAACCGGAACGTATTTTTATGTCGCCTGTCGACAAACTGGTACACCCCAGGAGCTGATGTTCGGAGCGGATAGCAGTGATCTGGAAACCAATACGAATCCTTATTGAAAGTGTGAAGTGCATCTAAGTTGGGCTCCTGGTGACCGATCAGATCCAGGTGTACTAGACGAGGTAGGCGTAAGGTTTTGATTACTACTTTCTCTTCCAGGTTAGTCCTCGATGCCATGGCAAAGAGATAGGGCATCCAAGGAACTAGACAGACTTCAACCATAGGCCAGATTTGTGTGTCACGCACAAATGCGAGGTCTCCAGCATAGTGGCATATGTGCGGTGCCACATTCTTCTGCTCCAGTACCGAAGCCTTATGAAGTCGAACCCAACAGGGGGCTTTTATATGCTGTGGTCTTGGCCACCAGTTAATCCATTTGAGCCTCTCTTCAACCGGTACAAACCAAATGTCCAATGGATGATAAATGGTGGACAAGTTAATGCATAGTTTCTCTACGTCTTCATGCTGGTTTGATTCAACCAATAACCAAGAACGCGATTTTGCCGGATAAACGACAGATGCAGCATATTGGGGACGGACATGGAGGCGATCACAGAAGAGGTCAAAACTCTCTAATTCATGCCCTTCCTTAAGAGAGGTGTTCACCAACATTTGCGAAGAGAATGAGTTCACATACATGAACCCGAACACGCCACATGCCAATATCTGCATCATTGGGTAGGTGCAACATGGTCTCTATAATTCCCTTGACAGTTTCATTGTCGATTTGCCCATCCAAATCCCTTGCTTGATCCCCATCCTCTTCACGAGTGATTCAATGTGCTTCATAGCGAGCGATGACTGCTTGAAGACGTGATTGGATACACGGTGCCTCAATCACAGACATCGATGTTATTGTAGTGGATGATACATCAGATGACCTGTGAACCGTTGAATCATCAATAAAATTGTTGGAAGCTGCTCCATAAATCAAGCATTGATATGTTTGGAAAACGAGATCGGGTACTGTGGTCATCTTCGGAGTACTCGCTATCATCATAATCTTTGGCCTCCAAGTCTAAGAAAGTGCTAGTGCCAAGCTTGAAACATTATCCATCAGCATTTGTTTCTCAATAGCATAGGTAGTACGGACCTCATCTGTTCGCTGACGCTTGCGGCTGGCTGTACCTGAATCTTGTATATGTTTGTTCGACTACCAACCAAATGTAGTGCTAGCTGCTTGATGGACCCTCTTCGCTCACCATTATACACAATATCGTGTGCTTGCGGCGTATCTTCTCGTTTCTGCAAAGAGTTGTGTCAGACATACCCCACCTGGAAAACACGACCTGAGTACTAGTATAACAGGCCATATTGCTTGACCACAAATGCCCGGTGTTCATAGATTCACTTACATTGAAAGCAGCTACTCTACTACACTATGAGCAAAACATGAATGTACATGACGGGGGAGAAAAGTCTCGCATGAGTTTTGGACTCCGGCTTATAAAGAAGTGCAAATTTTGTTAGGGTAACAAACAGATTAAAAAGGCAAAAGAAATCCCATAATCTGGCACAATCAAACCACTATTTGGATCCCTAACAATCACACGCAGGCTATATAAGCAAGGTCTGGGAAGTTGAATCGGTTTCTTTCGCCCCGTTCCTTCGTTGCCCCCTCCTTCGTTGCTCCCTCACGAGTTGCTACCCCTGCATTTCTCTGCCTTGTCCGCTGAGTAGATACATAAGTAGCCAGCCTTTCCCCCATACCTTAGAGTATCGAAATTAGAATACCAAATGAGACCATACATGGAGAATGTTTGTAACAAAAAATTATATGTTGGCAGTGTTTCCCCCCCTTGGTACAAGTAAAACAGTATGGCATATTCAATAGCTCATGTGCTCATGCATTGCATTTCAGTGTTCACTTGCCATCATGAGCGATTTTAATCACACCGCCTAGATTCGCTTTGCTTACAACTAGGTATGATATCCTTGAAATTAGTGGATTCACTCATAACCGGATATTATTGGACTCATGATAGCGTCCCAGGTTGGATCTGACATCTGTATTGTACGGATTCCACATTGCCGCGCTTCCCTGTGGACGCAAGTTTGAGATGGCGTCTTTGATGGCGTTATCAGGCATATTCCTGTTCTTGGTCACAACAAGCAAGACAAACGCAGCATTGCTGGGCTATTCTTGTGTGACGGCGCTGACCAAGTGCGTTTCCTTTTCAAGGAAAAAATGTCAACTGATTGTCTTACCAACAGGAATGTACATTTTCTCTCTCCCTCTCTCCTTGATTGGAATGGCTGACAATGTGGGGCTGGAATAGATATGTGGCGTGTTGTACGCGCATATGCCTGAGGTCTTCCTGGCACCACAGCGCGGTACAGGTGATGGGCTTGTCAACATTGGCAATGCCAGAGTGGATGCAGCTTGAACCCGACCCTGGGATCGCCACGTCTCTCCTTGGCGGAGCATGTCTCTCCCCATAGGCCTCACCCACCCCTACCAAGTGTTGATGGCCTGAGTAATGACCGTTCTGAGGACTCTACTAGGTATGTTGTCACAGTATTAATCTGAATGTACGAGACAGAACTTTTATATTATGGCCATAATGCTACATGACCTCGGCTTACTGCGTACTCATACACACGCCTCCTGTTTTTTCTTTCCCAGCCCCAATTGTTTCATCGCACTCTTGATACATATCTGTAACTGCAAAGTATTACCATAAACGGTTGGATCCAGACTTTCAATTGCCTCCAGAGGTGTATCAATTAGCTGACCTAAATTGTCATACAGGTCTTGCAAGTTAGCATTGTCTGAAAACAATCTGCTCCTCTTCTTTTTCTGGATGTGCACGTATATGTCTTTGGCCCACAAATAGTTGCTGCGATGATTGTGGAATGTCTTGGAGCTGTAGAAACCTCGTTTGTTGAAATAATTGACGATGTCGGATATTGATATTGCTGGTGTACCGGGGCCAGCACTTCGGCGTCTCATAGGGGTACCATGGCCAAAAGGGATCTTCACAATGCTGCAAATGCTTTCCACAAGACGTGCGAACACTGTTTCTGCAAAGGTGGTATGTAATCTCATCATCGGGAGTATAACTTTTTCGAAGAGTTCTTCGTGCTGAGGATATAAGATGGACCGCACAGCCACAGTAATTCCAGATGCTTCGTATTCTGGAAGCTCAATGTTGGGGCCTATGCCTCCATTTAGGCCCATTAGAAAGGGGTTCTTGTTGATGGGCGATGCAATGGTGGAGCCCAGACTGGGCACGATCAGTTCCTGATCAGGTCTGTGAGCAAGTTATCAGCAGATGATACAGATGAAGTAACCTTCGTGCCTATGTATAGTATGTATAGCGGTTGGCTATCAGTGATGTGATACAACTCCATCAACTGATTGTGTTCAAAGCTCTTGATGGTGGGCCAGATGGGCTTAGCCATATCCTGTTGGTTGGATACATGGCCGATAAGTTCCCATCCCGTTTGCGAGGTTGCATATTTTAATGCATCGTCCATCATTGCAGGAATGCTTGCTGTACCCAGCCATATCTTGTCTTCCTGTTCCTGCCTGCTGCGTAATGCATCCTGAACTGGGACCAAGGCAGAATCAGAACAGAATCGGATGTGTTTGTACACATCTGACACAGATGGGGCCGTTGGTAAGCATGCTATTGATTTGGCATGGAGGATGTTGTTTGGACTGATTTTGAAGTAGGTTAAAACCACTGCATCCGCGTCTGATGTACCATAGCTAGTTGAGCTTGCTGCCTTAGCCTCAGACCTGCCTTTCCCTTTCCCCCCTTCAGGGATGTGAATAACGCCTTGCAGCCTCAACAGCTCGAGCAAACTGTTCAAGCTCTCATCCGAGTATTCAGGGATATCGAGGTGGTCAGAATTCCTGCCATCTGACATAGGATATTCAGTAAGATGAACAATGATCAAGGCAGTCATTTGATTCATACCTTCATTAGCTTCAGGAGAGTCAGCCATTTGACTCATACCTTCAATATCCTTGGGAGCAGCTCTGTGTCCAGCTGTTGATCTGACCACTGATGAACGGGGTGTGAGCTTCAATCTTGAGTGTGACCGTCTTACTTACAGTCCTCAGCATTTTCATCGTTGCTTTCATACAGACCCACTGAATGGGGTGAGTTTTGATCTTGAGAGCAACCATGTCACTTACGGTCCTCAGGTGCATTTTCATCGCTACTTTCACACATATCAGCCTCACTATCATTCATTTCCGCTTGTCTAGTGTGAGTTTCCGATTGGCGTGTGATGGATGAGTGACTTACAGTCCTCAAGCACTGTATTATCGGTTTCAGTACCGTGTTCATCTTCAGACACATTGGATGAGCCAGCCAGCGTAGAAGAATTATATCTGCGCTCAGCCAATGTCATCAACGCCTCATCTGGGTTGAGAGGCCGACATCTCGCGCATGCGGGACGCGTCAAGGTGCCTCTCCTGTTGGTGGCCATGCGTAGATACGTGCGTCCATGCAAACTTCCATGACTAGAAGATGGCATATGGCAGGAAGAGGAATGGGGGGGAAGAAACGAACCCTTGAATGCTGCTTTAGGTGAAGTGGAAATTTTTTAGTCTGGGAACTTATCCACACACAACAGCCTTGTCTCGGCCATTTGCTTTACTCTCAATCATATCACCCATCCCGTCGATGGATCAAGACCCCATAAATAACCTCACTGCTGCCTATGAGGTGCTGAGCTCGCGTGTAAGGCACACATTACTGATTGAATCTCAAGATACTGTTCATTTGTGTCTTTGCAACGAGATGTCATTGATTTTTTCAATTCAGTACAGGTGGTAAGTATGGTGAATTTCCTTGAACAACATCTTAATTTAAGAGTTCCTAGATCCGTGTTCATTTGCAAGAAGGAGAGTACAGTACCATAGAGCAATCTGTCACTTTGATGCTGGAGCATTTGCAAGCCTCAGAAAGTCATTCTCAGGACATGCCTGGACCAGGGCTACCCTTGAGTGCCAAAATCAAACGCGGTGTTGGGAGGCCCCGCATTGAGATAGAACCTACCTTTCTCAGACATGCTACTGAATTGTTATGAGCACACCTCACATTTTCAACTTTACAGTAATGACATCAATGACACTTATGAAGATACGGTCATGAGGAGTCGAGAGATATTTTTCATTTCTTTTTATCTATTTTACTTCGCTCAAACGTCTAAGAACAAGACTACTTGATGGGACTCTAGGAGGATGGCCTACGTGAACTGCGGTCCCTATTAGGAAGGTGGTTAGGTCAGCAGTGGTTATGGATACAACCGAGTGCCAACAGGAATGCGGCCCGATGATGGGCCTACGCCATGAAAGGAATCATGAGCAGCACGGCGCCTGAGGGGCGACATGGGAATGCCGAGGAGTACCGAGTCAATGGTACGGCATGCATGGGAATCGGCCGACAAGCTTGAACAATAGCAAGGCCGCATGTGGACAACCCAGGAGATGGGTGTGGGAGGAACTCTCCATGAATGGTTAGATGGGCACAGAGTTAGCTGCTGTGCATTGATCCCCAGTGAGGGACTTTAGCTGCGCGCTGCCTGCGCACAGACCAGGGGAGCAGTATATAAGGGCCGTAGTTTACAGTAGGAGACTCTTAAGTCTCTAGATAGTCTATTGTCACTAGACATAGCTACAGAGCAATCAGAATCGTTTCAGACCTAACAAGTCACTCTCTGAGTCGTATAGGTTGTGTCTAGGGCAGTCCTGACATAATCTAGAGACTTACTTCTCTACCCCTCTGTACTGTCCAAGCACCGAGCATGCTGCTGGTAGTTGCTCCAGACAATCGGAGGCCTAGTTTCTTCTTTGACAGTAGTAACCCAATTATCCCGGGACTGTTGGCGACATCGACTACGACACCTTTTACTGTCAATGGGTCTCAAATGAGAGATCCTCAATTCGCCCATTGGGCCTGTCTACCACACAGTTGCAGACGAGAGTACGAGTTCGCCCAAGAGCAGTGTAGGCAGGAGACCATAGACATGCTCGGGGTAACGTACACTGCAGTTGTGGAAAAGCTCAGGAACGAGCGAAAACATTTAATTGGTGCCACATATCAAGGCTGATCCCAAATTCCTCGCATACTCCCTGTACTAGCAGTCCTACCTGATTTTGGACTGATAACTAGGCACAAAGATAGCGAGGTGAAGTGCCGGGTGTGCCCAATTAATAGCCTGCGGACCCACAATGCTGCAGACAGTAACTCCCTTGTTTCCCAAGGGACATCATCGACAGGCGCAGATTTTTCGACTGCCAAATGAACGGATCAAGTGTCAGTGGAGGGCCTGAACTTGGTTGAAGATATTTTTACAGGAACAACCTATCATCCCTCATCATGAACTGCTATTTCCAATACATCTTACCCCACGCCCAGGCGACACTCTCAGAGATCGGTCAGATCTTTGAAGTGGACTGGGCTCATCCCATCGAACCAGTTCTTACGAGAACACCAGTTTTTGTCGGTGACACCGTTGTATGCCGTTACAATAATCATGTCTGCCTCTACTGGCGGTATCGAAAAGAAGAGCGTTGGCATGAACGCGCAGAAGCTCAACAAATGATGAGGGAGCGAGAAGCTCAACAAATTCTAGAACAAAAGGAAGCCTGGGAGGCTCTCCTTATGGAACACGCTGCCACGAAAGCAGTACTACGTGCCGAACGTGCTATGCGCAAAGCTGAACGAGAGTACCAGACTCTCATCCAATTACTGGAGGACCAATACAAAGGCGACACCTCCAACCCAATCTGGCTGGCTCTTGTTTCATCGAAATACAATCAGTGGTTGATGCTGATCAACAACGGAGACAAGGCTATTATGCGGTACAGAGTGGCAGTAGAATGACTTCAATGCGTTCACCATGTGGAAGAGCTATATGCGCACGAAGGAATGACCATGTCTCATGAGGACTGGAATGCCTGGATGCACGCCATGAATGGCAACATACAAGCAACACGATACGCTAAATGGAAAAAAGAGAAAGAAGAGGAGGAGCGCCATCAAGGGATTCGATACGATCCCTTAGTCGTCACAAAGCCGCCAGGGCGAATTCTTCCTACTATGCCAGAGCGGCTTGTCACCGAACCATTACCTCATCTCCGCTCTATAGGACTAGGGCACTTCTTTAAAGACATCAGAGAGGACTCGTGGAACGACCACAAAGCCAGACTTTTAGGATGGTGTGCCAGTGTCAAGGTACACCTTCCAGGACCATGAGCTCGGAGTCCTATTGCACCAAATCAATGGAGGGAGAACGGGTACTGCTACATGTACCTATTCAAAGAAGAGTACTATGACAAGTACAATTGGCCAGCATGGCCCACCCTCTACAACATTGTCAACTGGGAACCAGAGCTTCGAGATGACTCAGTCGTATTCGCAATTCAGGATAGTATCCGACCTGGGCGATGCCATATTATTGAAGAGTCAGCAATCCAATGAGATGATATCGAGTATATGTGGGACGAACTCGTTGACCTACACAAGATCTCTCACTACACCTGGACCGTGCGTTTTGGAGGACAGTTGAAATCAAAACGTCGATTGAAAAATCGACCCCTTGCCACTGCATCTATCAAACAGGTCGATTTGCGATCAACGGTGACTGTTCAGGAGGCAGTGAACCAAGCAGCTGGACAAACATACCCGGCAATAGTCCAACCAAAGCCAGTAGTGCAACCAGCGTGATCATATGCAGCGGCAGCACTAGCTGGCGGAGAAAGTAAAGCCAAAGTCATCAACGCTGGAGGAGATGCAGTGCATTGGAATGGCGGAGTCCCCACAGCAGCAGACTGGCTATCAGCAGAGGAATATCCTCAAGGGGCAAATAACGCCCATAAGAAAAGACAAATTGACAGGTGGAGAAGGATCGTTGAAAAAGAATCCTGGCTTCCCTATCCTTACCCAAAAATGTCATGGGCTGACAGCGGATTAAACCCAGACATACCAGGATATTGCTACCTGGTATTAATTAAAAAGGAATTCTGGGATGAATTTGCATGGCTGGCCTACCCGCAGTTGCAAGAAATCTGCAACTGGGACAGGAACCTCCGAGAAAAAAATGTCACTACCATCATTCGAAAATCCTACTCTCAGCCAACCACATTACACGTCGAAAAATACAACAGTAACACAAGAGGATGGTTCCATGTCAAATGTCTAAATCGAGAAGGCATGGGACATTACAAAGTCGGAGCAGGACCATTTAGGTTAATGGTGGAAATGGTCACTCAAGCCTACCACGCAGTACTCGGATGGAGAAACTACTGGATGGACACCGAGACATTGGAATCTCTCCCAGATAGCCAACCTGCTGCGGCAGTAGCAGCACGGGAGAATGAGATCCATCGTCAGGAGGAGGATAGGCAACGAGCCATCACCAATGCTGGACAGGCTCTTGTAGCCATAATAAACGAGTACCAGCGAAGCTCTCGACCAGAACCAGGACCTCTTACAAAGGCAGAGATGCCTGACTATTATCAGGGGGATCCATGAACGGTTGATGGATGGTTACGGCAAATGGAAACGTACTTCATGTTGGCAAGAGAAGTAGACCCAAAACGAAGGATTTCCATATGCCTCTACTGGATGAAGGGAGGAAAAGGAGATAGGGCAGCAGACTGGAGTGGTGTCAAACTCAAAGCGCTGCAGGAGGCCTTACAGGAGTATCAGGACAAAATGGACAATAGCGGATGGAGTTCACAACTCAACTGGCAACAGTTAAACGAGGGAGAGTCAACTGATGACAATCGAGCATGGGTGCGAAGGCCATTAAACAACCAGTTCCCATTCACAGACTGGACCGACTTCAAAAATCAAATGCACGACTTCTTCATGTCAACAGAAACAAAGGAGAAAGCAATTGAAGCGCTATTGAAATTGCAGCAAGGAACAATGATGGTCGAGGACTACATCATAAAGTTCAACTCCCTCACCTTGCTAACGGACTGGAATGATCAAGCCCTGATCTCTCAATTCCAAAGTAACCTCAATCCAGCCCTAGGAAGGGATCTAATCCGATATGGGGGACTTGCGGATAATGCAACCTTGGTTCAGATACAGATGCGAGTGACTGCACTTGCCCGAGCTTACAGAAAAGCCAACGAAGCATATGGCTTCCCAAAGACTTGGCAAGAATATAGGGAACAAACCCCAAGTAGTAATCCTCATCCTCAATATCAATATAAGGCGCCAGCTCCATTCGCGTCTGGAAGTCGAGACCCAAATGCCATGGATGTAGACAAGAAACGAGATGTCAAACCATGGTGTTACAACTGTGAAAAGGAGGGACACTACAGTCGCAGATGCCCATTACCATGAGGAAGGAAACCCATACCGGAATGCAGTAACTGTGGAAGGAAAGGTCACACTGTAGAAAGGTGTTGGAAGAAAGAGGCCGCCAAAGATAAAGGAAAGAGGGTGTTACGAATGATAGATAATGGGGAAACAACCCCAGAAGGATGCGCCAAAATAGAGGAGGTCTCGGATTGTGGAGACAGCCAGTAGACAAATGCTCTGTCTCACTGGCTTCAAGTTCAAATTCTTGTAACGGTGTATTAGTACCAGTAGACTCTGCAATTAACATGCACGATTTACTCTATGAATGCAGTGGGAACATACACCGTATAAGAAATTTGGAAATGAGCGTGAAACCCAAGAAAAGAATAAAAGCATGGACACCTCTGTGGATACTAAGGAGGATTTGGCAACAAGACGAGTCAACCGCAATTGAATGTCTACGACAGTGGGTAGACGACCGACGAGTAAACGAAGTAAATAGGGAACTAGTCCAACAGTTAAACGCTCTATCCGAAACCGACGCCCTCTGGAATTTGGTACACTTATGAGAAAAAGTAGTACAAGGGATCGGAAGGCAAGAGCTGGACATAAAAGGAACGCTCACCACAATGGACACTTTTCAGTCCACCAATGTCACTATGTTACTAGATTCTGGGTGTACCGCCTCGTGTATAAGCGAGGAGTTCGTCACAAAACATAAAATGAACAAAAAGAAATTACTACGCCCAATACCAGTATATAATGCGGATGGAACTCAGAACGGGTCAGGAAGTGTGGAATACTTCGTTCAATTCAAATTGCGCATAGGATCTCACGAAGAGATCATGGATTGCGCTGTGGCTACACTTAGTAAAACAGACTTATTCCTCAGACATGACTGGTTGGAACACCACAACCCAACCATTAACTGGAAGAAGAAATCCTTGGAGTTTAACCAATGTCCTGGTACATGCTGGAAACTGTCTTCAGTACAAGAACCTGAAGATGAAATAGAGGTGTCTTACCGATTGCAAGAGGGGGAACGTTTACTAGCCGTGCATATCGGAGAACCCGAATTACGAGTCCGAGCTTTTGCCTCAACTGCAACAAAGATAGCAGCAGAACAGGCAGAAAAAGAGAAGAAGCATACACTCGAGGAGGCAGTTCCTTGTCATTACTTAAAACATCGAAAGGTGTTTGAAAAGGAAACCTTCGATGAGTTACCACCACGACGACGATGGGACCATGCAATCGAGTTAATTCCTGGTTCAACTCCGGTAGACTGTAAAATCTACCCCCTTAATCAAGATGAACAACAGCAACTTGATGAATTCTTGAAGGAGAACCTAGAGTCGGGAAGAATCCAAGCTAGTAAATCACCAATGGCGTCACCTTTCTTTTTTGTCAAAAAGAAGGATGGGAAACTTAGGCCTGTACAGGATTACAGGAAACTAAACGAGATGATGGTCAAAAACCGTTACCCTTTACCTCTCATAGGAGAACTCGTAGATCAGCTATCACAAGCCAAGGTCTTTTCTAAAATGGACATATGTTGGGGATACAACAATGTCCGGATTAAAGAGGGCGATGAATGGAAAGCCGCTTTTCGAACCAATAGAGGACTATTTGAACCACTTGTCATGTTCTTCGGCCTCACAAATTCACCTGCTACCTTTCAGACTAGATGAACAACATATTCCGAGTCGAAATAGTGGGGGGATGGGTAGTCATCTATATGGATGATATCTTGGTATTCTCAAAAAACCAAGAGGAACACACAAAACATGTAAACCGAATACTCGAAAAGTTGGAGAAACATAAACTTTTGCTCAAACCAGAAAAATGCTTCTTCGACAAAAATGAAATTGATTTCCTCGGAGTAATCATTGGGAAAGATACGGTGCGAATGGATCCCACCAAGGTACAGGCAGTAACCGATTGGCCTAGGCCAAAATGCAAAAAGGAAGTCCAGCAGTTCCTGGGCTTCGTCAACTTCTATAGGAGATTTGTGCAGGATTTCGCAAAATTGGCAAAGCTGTTGACACGGCTTACTGGAAAGGAGGAATGGCTGTGGACACAGCTACAGGATGAAGCCTTTGAAAGGCTCAAGGAAACGATAGCAAAGGAAGTAGTATTAAGAATCCCGAATGAAGAAGGACAGTTCCGGGTGGAAGTGGATGCTTTGGATTTTGCTATCAGAGGGATATTATCACAGCAGCGGGAGGATGGACTATGGAAGCCGGTGGCCTTTATCTCAAAATCACTTAATGACGCTGAACGCAACTATGAAATATATGACAAGGAAATGCTTGCCATAATGCATGCCTTTTATGAATGGGCACACTACTTAAAAGGAGCCAAACAGACGATCGAAGTTCTGACAGATCACCAGAGCTTAACATATTTCAGAAAAGCGCAGAACCTCAATCGGCGGCAAGCGAGATGGGTTACAGACCTACAAGACTATGACTTCATAATCAAGCACAGGAGTGGCAAGTCTAATACCAAGGCTGATCTACTATCTAGATGAGCAGGGCACGATAGAGGAGGAACCAACAATGAAGGAGTTGTCCTGCTTAAGGAACACCTTTTCATTCAAATCTTTAATGATGATAGAGCCATAGAAGACATCATTAAAGACATCAGGGAGGTTCCTTGTCGTCAATGGGAAACTCAGGTATTGAAAGGACTAGAAATTGCTGGAGGAGAATACAAACTCGAGAAAGGATTAGTCACTTGGCAGGGACGAATTTACGTACCTATGGTACCTGCATTATGAGAAGACATCATAGCCATTCATCACTCGTGGGGACACTCCGGGGTGGCTAAGACACTAGAGTCGCTCACCAGAAACTTCTGGTGGCCCAATATGAGAAAAGATATTGAGCGCTATATTCCTGGTTGTGAAACATGCCAGAAAGCAAAGCCAGACAGGACTGCCCGAGCAGCTCCCCTATGACCAAACGAGGTGCCTTCAGAACCCTGGGAGATCATTTCGGTCGATTTCGTCGGACCATTGCCAGAATCAAAAGGAAATAATATGGTCCTGGTTATCGTAGATCGTTTCACAAAGAAAACCTATTTCATACCGACTACCTCAGAAATAACATCCCAAGGAACAGCCATGTTGTTCTGAGACAACGTATTCAGGGAGCACGGACTCCCTAGAAAAGTAATTAGCGACAGGGGCCCCCAATTTGCGTCTAAATTCATGAATGATCTATATGGAATACTAGGAATCAAGGCCAATCGATCAATGGCCTATCATCCTCAAACAGACGGTCAAACAGAACGGGTAAACCAGGAATTAAAAGAGTTCCTCACAATTTTCGTCAACAATCGACAAGACAACTGGTCCAATTGGTTATCAGTGGCTCAATTTTGCCACAATGACAGGGTTCACTCGGCAACCGGTTTTACCCCCTTCTATATGAATTACAGAAGACACCCGAACAAAGGACTCGACCCAACGTATGTGCCAAAGCAGTCGCAATTGAACAACTAGCAAAGGAACTCAAAGAAGTTCATGCCAAGGCAAAAGGGGCACTAGAAAAGGCGGCTCAGATCATGAAGGAACGTTACAATTCACATCGACGGGAAGCACACGAGTATAAACCTGGTGACAAGGTCTACCTAAGTACAGAAAACCTACCAGTGATTCGGGCGACAAAGAAATTGGATGGAAAGTTCATCGGCCCTTTGGAGGTACTCGCAAAAGTAGGCAAGTCGTCATATAAACTCAAAATCCCAGCATCCTGGAAAATATATAATGTCTTCAATGAAGTCCTCTTGAAACCGTATAGGGAACCGGTTTTCCCAAAACAACAGGCAAAGGCGGCAGTGTGCAAGGACACGCAAATGGTTGAAGAATCACAGGAAAACGAATACGAAGTTGAAGAAATCCTGGAAAGCCGAGTAAGCGGTAGAGGAGGAGCGAGGCTGGAGTACCTCGTGAAATGGAAAAATTATCTGGTGGAGGAGGCCACCTGGGAACCAGTAAAAAACATTGTCAATGCACCCGCAATAGTTAAAAAATTCCATAAAGCAAATCCCGATGCTCCCAAACTCATTAGAAACATCCGAGATGGGATCTTATACATCCAGTACACCGAAACCACACCGCCAAAACAACCCATTAGTGCCACAAAGCACAAAAAGAGTCGAGGAACACATTGGAAAGATCGACAAAGGTTGTTCGGATGGGAAGATGGTCGTTTCGGGCCGAAATACCTGGAGAACATGGAGTGCAGATGGCGCAACTGGAAGGGCGATAGGGCAGCAATCATGGAGCTGCCAGACGACACCAATGGGATGTTCTCCAGAGACCTGGAGCACGGCGGGCGGTCTAAACCCGTGCTTAATTTCCCTCAGAAAATGGATCAGGAGGAGCTAGCGGAGGAAAAGAAAGCTCAGGAGAAAGATATGGCGGTACTTGCCAAGAAAATCTTAAAAAAGAAGACAGTAACGACTGCAAAGGAGAGCAGTGAGTCGGAAGAAGACCAACAGAGGAGGATTAAAGGCGCAAAGCGTCAAGAAAAGCCATTGGTCAATTACAAGACCACCATTGAGGACATTGAGGACGTCGACTTAGAACAAACTGGGCTGTCACCCGATGATCAACAAGCGCACTTGGCCACGTTTTATGCAAGAATGAAGGAGGATCCAAGATATGTGGACTCCGCCACGTCAGCCTCTCGGGACGCGAGGCCTTGAGGGGGGGGTGATGTTATGGGCACACCTCACATTTTCAACTTTACAGTAACGACATCAATGACACTTATGAAGATACGGTCACGAGGAGTCGAGAGATATTTTTCATTTCTTTTTATCTATTTTACTTCGCTCAAACGTCTAAGAACAAGACTACTTGACGGGACTCTAGGAGGATGGCCTACGTGAACTGCGGTCCCTATTAGGAAGGTGGTTAGGTCAGCAGCGGTTATGGATACAACCGAGTGCCAACAGGAATGCGGCCCGATGATGGGCCTACACCATGAAAGGAATCATGAGTGGCATGGCGCCTGAGGGGTGACATGGGAATGCCGAGGAGTACCGAGTCAACGGTATGGCATGCATGGGAATCGGCCAACAAGCTTGAACAATAGCAAGGCCGCATGCGGACAACCCAGGAGATGGGTGTGGGAGGAACTCTCCATGAATGGTTAGATGGGCGCAGAGTTAGCTGCTGCGCATTGATCCCCAGTGAGGGACTTTAGCTGTGCGCTGCCTGTGCACAGACCAGGGGAGCGGTATATAAGGGCCATAGTTTACAGTAGGAGACTCTTAAGTCTCTAGATAGTCTATTGTCACTAGACATAGCTACAGAGCAATCAGAATCGTTTCAGACCTAACAAGTCACTCTCTGAGTCGTATAGGTTGTGTCTAGGGCAGTCCTGAGATGAATGTTCTAGACCCACTCAATGGATGGGTGTATTTAAGGCGTGTGCGCAAACTATCAGTTGCCGAATGATCGATTATGGAATCCGACCACCCAGACATCCTGTTTTTCAGACTGTAGTGGCGGATGATGGCACGCAAATGCGACGTTGGCTAGGATCGCAGACGACCAGGCGATCAGCAATTGCAGATGATCCGCAAGCTTTGGACGCTCTTATATCTGAGATATTACATACATATCCAGATCTTGGGAGAGGAAAAATGGATGGTGCATTGTGGGGACGAGGATTTGTCATCCCCTGACATGCCTTGCGCGACTCGCTCTTATGCATCACTGGTTGGTCTGCATGGTTTGTATGCCCTACAGTCGAAAGGCGTACTTACTGTGTGCCTGCAGCCAACAGCCTATGGCACCATGATGGAAATCACGGCAAGTCCCCTCATGGATTAAAAAAGAGGTCAGCATGCTGATAAGACCATAGAGCTCATACGCTGGGGCATCATATGCCATGCGTTCATTGATGGCAAGACTCATTTGGTTCCAGGTGCCATGTTTAGCATTAACAACTGCGCGGCGACTGTTCTCGAACTATTTCTCAAGGCAATTGATGCACACGGATTGCCCAGCCGGGTCCGAGGAGATCATGGTACGGAAAATGTGGAAGTTGTGAGATATATGGAAGTTCATCGCGGCCCAGGCAGGGGATTGTACATTTGGGGCCTGTAAGTGAATAGGTTATAAAAATGCGCCGCCTATTGAAAGCTCGATCAAATAACAGGTCTAAGCATAATATTTGTGCAGAGTGCCTTTGGGTGGACTTGGTCCATGATGTGTCGGCCAAGTGGCGTCATTTTTTTGAGGATCTTGAAGCCTATCATGGTTTTGATCCAGCTGAGCCATCACACAAATGGCTGCTACATCATTTGTTCGTCCCTGAGATGAATGTTGAGCTACAAGGCTGGGTACAGACTTGGAATGCACATAAAATGCAGCTTGACGGGGAGCATAACAAATCACCCAGAGAGATGTTTTTGCTCAGCCTTGCAGAGCGCGAAACACTGGGGGCTATGGAAAGGATCATACACCAAGAAGAGCTTGTCGAGCATATAGCACATTTCGGCATAGACTGGGAACTCCTTTATGATGCTGAAGTCAATGATGGAGATATTAATGGTGCAAGTAATTGGAGACTGTTTGTACACAATCAACCTGAACAGCTCAGCGAAGTCAGATGCGAACCTCCTAACTGTCCACTGGCTGTTGCTGAGGTCAATCAAGTTGACGACATTCTCCATCAGGAATACAGGCCAACATCATTCCGAAGCATGACGGAGTGTATATTGATTTGGGTTTGTGCACTTGCCCTTTGTCATGACATTGTTAATGACCATGATTGATTGGGACGATCTAGTGTACACGTTTTCTTTTTCTCGTTTAGTCCCTATGTGGTGCAGGCACTTCCTCTAAGCTATGTAGACAACATATTAGGTGATATATATATTAAGAAGGGCCTTTTAGTACTGTTCGTCGTTGTTTGACACTCAGTTGAGAAAGATATAGTCAGTGTATCAGCCCCATGGGTGTACAATTCATTCGAGTATGATCCTTGTAGTCATTTTGGAGTTGAAGGCACTCACATATTATAACAGGTCCTACAGATTGCATGGCAATTGGGATAATATACTAGGCAGGGTCTTACAATGAGTCGGCTACCTATGCAGGCTACAGGTCAAGCAGTGTTGAAACCTTTCTCCATAAAGTTGCCGAACATCCATTCATCAAACTTCATTACCCTATCGTTATCCATAGAGCAAGGCTCTAGCAATATGTTGCGTAGGTCTGAACCAAACCATACATCAACGCTGGAGAAGCAAGTCACTATTTTTATCATGCCGCAAGATGAGTCAGAGTCGGGAATATATTTCAAGTGGATCTGCAGCTTGATTAGCCAGCATTATACAAAGGTATGCTAACCTACTCTCAACTTGTTGCTGGCATCTCTGAGAATTGATGACGCTGTGACTGCGTGGTGGAATAGAATGGCCCTATAAGCTTTGCTAGTCATATGAAGAGCGTCTGTTTCAAATGGGTTCCTGGATCCTTTGAGCCATCGAAGAGTCCGAAGGATGAAAAGTTTGTAAAGTAGGCAGGATATGTGGTCAGTGGCATTGTCTCCAGACCATTCTATCCGGCTTATTACATCATCAGGGGATTCAATTCGACGGTTGTATACAGCAGCAAGGAATCATGACAAGTCATTGCACTATATTATTCCCATTAATGGAGTATACATGTAGCTGTTGGAACGCTTACTGGTAGTAGCCTATCATGACCGAAATTGATGTTGAACCCATCTTGGAATGCCCGGAAGTCCTGATGATTCCAGGGATCATGGTGGCCTATTAATATCAGTGCCAACACTAGACGTTGAATAGTTTGATGGTATTCAAGAGTGCGCGCCTTTGTAAAGTGTGCAGCCTGGGCAACGAGTGTAAGTACATATGATGATATGTGGTATTGGACTCACGTTGGCATTGATCAGAATTGCAGGGCCCACCACCGGATGTGTCTCTACTGCGGTGATGGGTATCGTTTCTTCTGCACCAAAGTCAAAAATGGCCTCTACTATTCTGTATGTCACCTGATCAGGTATGAGGGAAAGGTAGAAGTCCCACTCTAATGGGAGGTCCGTTATATCTTTATATGCTGTGGTCATTAAGATAAAGGGCGATATAGGATCTGGCCCTAGGCCAGTGTTTATTAGATACAATGCTGCAAGCATACCATCGGCATGAAACAAGAGTGTATCCCGGGCATCCACAGCAGGGAGCAGTGCAAATGACATGGAAGCAAAGCCACCAGTCTCACTCCAGATCCAGTACCCTTTTTCATCACCTATACACAAATCGATGGTGGTGTCAAACACCACAAGCTTGGGTGCACGACCTGTAACTGTAGAGTCCCCACCTTGGCTGAGAAAGGTCAGTGAAAACTTGACAATCACAAAAAAATATGTAACACACATGGCGAAGGTGCGTGCTGGCGACATCAAGGCATAAAGCGACTCTACATGAGATGTGACACCTAGAATGGGTGTGAACTCTTCATCCAAAAGGTTCGTTTCACTCATCGCAATGCATTGCAGAGTGTTGATGAGGTTGTGAGCCAGTCCATCTTTGGAACCTGCCATATATGCTGCCCAACAGGAAGATACTTCATCGTGGTACCGGATGTCAGTTCTCCATATGTGGAGAGCAAATGGGTAAAGCCGTGGAAATGCTGGCCTGACTAGCACATCGTAATCTTGATGACAAGACTGTGTTTGAGTAGCGAGCTGGGTAATGGAAGATGATGGATTGGTGGCATGAGTTTGTTGGCCCAAGGGGCCACGGGTGGAAGGGAGCATGACGGTGTGAGCTGTCGAAGTTGCCTGCCAAATGTACTCTAAGATAAGACTCTTTATATGTGCCCTAACTCGTACCTGATCATTTTCAGATGGCAAGGTGGCTGATGCTTCTGTTGGTTGTGATTGAGGACATCCTTCAATGCATGTATTAGGCATGGAATTCTCCTCCTGTTGTGCCTGGACCCATCCAGTACTGGATAATTGACGCCACGCCCAGCAAGGATGAAGTTCACCCCCCTGTTCGAGGGGGCCATGTATGTTTTTCATCCTGGGTACTATACAAACTTAAACATGTCTCATGACAGCAAATTATGAAATGCACAAACGAATATGATACACTTAGCTTTGTCACTGGGGTGAGGGTGAGAAAGTGTCTTCTTGATATATCTGGCAGTAAATTCATATGGTGGGACGGAAACAAGGGAATATGTATATCTAGATTTTATGAATTTACCACGTTGACATGTTTGCCAGGCAAGTTGATAATATGCATCTGCATTGGGATCGGATACAGGTTGCATTCGGAGATTGAGGAAGTTCATGCGTTCGACGATCAGTTCATCAAGTTTACCCCATATTTCTGCATCATCTGGCTCTGACAACAGGTCTAATTGGACAGATAGCTGCAATTTTTCAAGACATCGGACCAGGCCGCTCAACTCGGTGTCAGTTGGGCGGAAATCCGGAGAAGCTTTGGTCTCCGTCTTACAAGTATGATGCTATTCTATTTGTAAGTCAATTGGCACAGAGCAGTATGGCTATACTGACAACAAATGGCATTATCATGCAGGTGATTGCAATGTTTGATGTATTGGCATCTTGGTGCTTAGAACTGGATGGCCCTGCTGTGGATTGATGTGACTCCCTTCTTTGCCTGCTTTGAGTCGCAGACTGGAGGTGCTGGGCCGTAATAGGCAATTGAGATGCAACAGGTGGAGTAAAGAGTGGGAACTGTGGTATATTCCTGATGGCTGTTAATGGATTCTGATTGGGAAGATGATCATTAGGGCGAGAGTGGACTCCCACAGTCATTGAAGACAAGACGTCAATGGGAGGGGTGCTTTGAAAACATAAGTGATCACTTATTGAAACTAATTATTGTTTCTTACGTGGGAACAGGCAGGTGAGCCATATATTGCTTGCCACACAAGCAAGACATGTTATATTGTGCGAGTGTAACTATGCTCTGCTATCTGTGTAAGTCAAGTAATATACAATGGTCAGACAATAACTTATGTGTGGGTAAAAGCCCCCACACCTGGTGGCAGGGCTAGGACCACGGAGTGTATATTGAACATTCTCAGGAACATCAGACAGACTGGCTTGAAGGAGGTAGTGTTGCCAGTATGGGTGGTGACAGCTATCGCAAGCCTCTTCTGGTGACAAGGGCATATCCCTCACATAGGGGAGCTGCATGTTGTCAGTTGGCTAACGATGCTGGCAAGTAGGATTTGCACCTGGCCAAAGGTGGCTGCAGTGCAATGGCAGTGCATCTCTGAACATGAAGAATGGAGGTACAACTTGTGCAGTATCTCAAGTGTGCTGATATGAGTCACATTTTGGGGATCCATTGCAGGGGGAGCAGTAGCAGTGAAGGGGGGAAATTTTATGATACTTGGCATGTTGCTTTTTAATACTTGACTTATATTTGTTTCAGAGGGAATGGGATGAATGGGATGAACAGAATGAACAGAATGAATTTCTTCTCCACAATGCAATGTTCACGCCATGTTCATGCTCTACAGTCATTAACACTTATCTACCAATTCTCTTTGTTCACGCCGTTCATGGCATTCATGCTGATCATGGTGCCCATGCTGATTCAGTGTTATCATGTGCATTCATTCTTGTTCATTCTTGTTCATGCCTGCTCCACTGTCATCCACTGTGATTCACCATGAACCTGCCTGCTTCATCAGGTTTCAGGATGAACAGCTTGTTTTTGTGGATTTTGTCCAATACGGACCGTCATAGTTACTACATCACAAGGAATTACTGAACTGCCACAAAACCAAATCGTTTGCATATCATCACTAGTGCCGAGGCAGGCAATCATGCTCTTTCTCGACTACATGGTAATGCATAAATCTGGGAATGCATAGCTGATACAGTATCAGATAATGACTCATTCACGACAAAAACAATCACATACTGTTCTTATGTTGAAAGTTCATGGAGGCATGCATGGCACCTTCAGGGTG
Source organism: Amanita molliuscula (assembly GCA_023014405.1). Taxonomy (NCBI): domain Eukaryota; kingdom Fungi; phylum Basidiomycota; class Agaricomycetes; order Agaricales; family Amanitaceae; genus Amanita; species Amanita molliuscula. Next base: position 871,347 of record JAEBUP010000022.1, read on the forward strand.
ATCCATGTGCTTGATACATCTGAAACCTTACCATCTCTTGGTTTTTTTTTTTTTCGGTCACCCAACTTAGTCGGCGAGCACAAACAAAACTGGCACAAAATTTTGATGCACCAGGGCATTGAATGTAGGGTACCGTGATTGGAATAAGCAATTAGCCTTTTATGGTAAGTGGCAAGTTTGCTCGTCACATCATCACTTGATGCACGTTCATAACACATTCAAGACAACCTATTTTTTTTTTTTTTTTTTTTTTTTCGCATAGAAATATACTATTTGTGGAAACCATGTGTACAAGATACACGTACTGCCGGAAGAGACCATATGTAGAACATAACATAGACAAGTCAAAATCAAATAAGAAAATGAAAACAAACAACTGCGAAAAGGATTTGGCAACAGTCAACTATAGTGCATTGAAATCAATATCTTCGAAAGAACCCGCAGATGGGTTATCCTTTAAGAAGTTGGCGATAGCAAGATAATTGCTTCGCTTTCATGACAGAGCAAAAAGAGAAAAGAAAGAATGAGAATAAAACACGCACCTGCACATGATATGTTCCCACGAGAACCAGGGTCTAGGTGTACAGAAGGGGCACCTTAGGTTGCTATCTGGAAAAAACCGCGCCCTGAAGTCTGCCAATGGCATATGACCTGTAACCAATCTTGCGAAGCGAACAAAATGTGTGACCTTGCCGTCACACACATCTTTTTTTTTTTTTTTTTTTTTTTGCATATAGAAATATGCTATTTGAGAAGTAAGTAGCTACAAGCTACACTAAACTCCTGAATGGACCTGGCTGTTGGACTAACTAGAGGCCATGCCCTAACTATACTAATAACAATGTTTCTACTACAGCCTGGTTTTATGTATGGAATCGGCAGTCATGATGTTTCAATTGACGATGAGGGCCTATTCGATTACCCCCATCTAAAGTCCAAAAAAGCCAGTGCTTAGGCGGCGATGGAAGCAGATCCTAGAGTGATGTGAGGCTCGCTAAACCAGCTCTTGATGCGATGCTGTACAGGTGAGGGTTTCTCAAGGTGTTACCCACAAACATGGCCTATCCGAGAAGGGTCGAAGTCGAGCACTGTCAAACAGCCCCAGGTTACCACATGTGCCCAGTTGTTCAGTCAAGCTGATGATTTGATCCACCACGAAAAGAAAAGTTGAAGTGCGTCCAGGGCCCCATCTGGGCCGACTAAATCCCCACCAGCATGGGCCATACCAAGTGGGAGTGTCACTCAGACACCCAGAATGAAAACTGAAACAAAGAAGACCAGGGCCCCATCTGGGCCGACTAAATCCCCACCGGCATGGGCCATACCAAGCAGGAGTGTCACTCAGACACCCAGAATGAAAACTGGTCGAGGGATCGAGGAAAAACATGGTATAGTCGACAGATCGATGAGATCAATAAGAACATGTGCCTGCAAGGACTTGAAAACGTATGCCTGTTGATAGACAAATGAACGGACAGCCTGAGGCGAAGGGCCAGAGAGCAGGACAACCAGCCAGTGGGGAGGGAAAGGCTGGATTCGAAAACAAGAGGGCGGATGAGGAAAGGATGATGGTGGTTGGAGTTCAAGGAGCGCCTGCCATCACACGCATCCATGAAGACGACCTATTAGTACATTAGTAATGAAGAAGAGCAACGTCTACACCACTCAGATGTCCGACTCCCGTGGTTACCACCATCCTTCATCAGCCTCAGCTGGACAACATGACAACATCGTGATAGTGTGAGTGTTATCTCCTTCCACCTAGTGGAAGAAATGTACTCATCCGATCTCATTCGAACCTTAATAGACTGATGAGTGGCACCACTCAGGCTGCCAGTTCAGCGAAATCTGTAAGATCAACATTCCGCGAGTTTATAACTAAGCGCCGCTGTATGTATGTAGTTCATCAAGCTGCTCTCGGCCGATGCCGATGTTGATATCGAACCCGGCATCCAGATTTCCTGCTTTCATGAACCCAAGAGTGGTTGCAACGTGATGATTACCAATTGCTTCGGATTCTACAATACTTTTCCGGGCACCGATACATTCACCCTGAAAGCGATTACAACTTTCTTACTTGAAAAGTAAACGTATTTCTAAATTTCGCAACTTCGTCGCAAATCTCAAAAACCTTGTCAGATATGGCAATTATCGAACGCTGAATGGCCTTGTATATGTTGGAAGGTTAGGAGAAGATCTCGGACAGACTGCCCATTCTCTGAATTTATTTCGTCACTTTATCGGTACGAAGGCTTACAAGAATGTCGTGATCCTGATGACACATTTGGACCGACTTTCTATTCAACGACAGACACATTTTGAAGAGCAGCTGAAGACTGAATTATTCAATGATCTTCTCAAAGGAGGTGCCCGCGTTATGCAATTTTGCTACACCATCGAAAGTGCTTATAATGTTTTTCGACACCTATTAACGTTGGAGCCCACCAATGTTCAGATTCAGGAAGAGATCCTTTTGGAAGGAAAGGTACTTGAAGACACTGTTGCTGGGTCTGTGCGACGAGAGGAGGTGAATCGGAATATCATGGAGTACGAGTCGATACTTGCCGAGGACAAGCTAAAAAGTTCAAGGCAAATGTGCGGAAAGGCTTTTTTACGACAACAATTTCAGCAATGGAAGGATGAAAGAAAAGATTTGGAGCAAGGTCTGCCCATACCGAAGGAACTTCTTGACCGGCTGAAGGTGGATGCTGTCACAAGACTTCGGGACAAGCTAGAAAGTATAAGGAGGGATTACAGAGCCGTGAGACAAGAGCTTGAGGCAGACTGGCCTATACCGCGGCAAGAATCAGGGCGAAAATCCGTGGGATGGAAAGATGAAATAGCGGAGCCGAAGAAAGATCTGACAGTGCCAGAGGAAGGTGCTGTCGAAAAGGTAAATCAAACGAAAATAAGATACCTTACACGCTGAAACCTAGCGTCAAAGGTTTATGTAGATGTTGAAGTACAAGCACAGCACAAGGTTTATGTAGATGCTAAAGTGCAAGCACAGCGCAACTCGCGATACAGCCAAGAAAGTTCTCTCACCTCACTACTCCTCATGTTAAAAAATAAGCAAGTATGATAGTGGGTATTCCGTGACATATCTCGTGCTCAAAAATTACCAGCCAGACACTTCTATGAATGTGGTAACGATTGATCTCATGCATGGACTGTTGTCCATGAAGAATTTCATCAATATCGTCTTACAGCTTACCGATCGCTCAGATATTGAGAATTTGATGGATTTTATCCTTTGTTTGCTCAGGGATGGTTGCCTTGATGCTAATCAGAGCCAGGCAAGAAGAGTCATGCTTAAAATGATAGTCAAGACACCTATCATGCCAAAGTCCTTGTTTGTAACAGGGATTGACATTGAGAATAGATTTGATCATGTCAGTCAAGGAGGATTTGGGGTTGTCTACAAGGGTGAGATGCAGGGGAAACTCGTAGCGCTGAAAACATTATGTGACAGAACTCACAACGACCACGTAAGCTACATATTCCCCTCGTATCACAGCATCAGACTGTATTAGGATTTCTGTCGGGAAGCGCTGACGTGGCGATCGTTGAATCACGAATTCGTCTTGCCATTCCTTGGTATTTACGAACATGAGCCGTCATCGCGGCTATTCCTGGTATCACTGTATATGAAAAATGGAACTCTGTCTCGGTGGAGGAAGAATGCAAATCCTTCGATAGCTGGGATAGAATGGTGTGTATGATCTTCTATTCCAACAGATATTTGGGCCAACACTGTTTCCTTAGATATTGGAAGTGGCCGAAGGCATTCATTATATTCATTCTGAAGGCATAGTTCACGGCGACCTCCGTGGGGTATCTCATTACACTGTCTCACACATAACAAGTGATTGATAAGAGTTTTAATTAGGACAACGTACTCTTGGACGAAGACTTTCATTCTCAAATTGCTGATTTTGGCCTGACCCGACATTCAGATGCCACAATGACTAGATCCGGTGTGATGAATCACCATTTTGCAGTGCCCGAGCTATTTGGGTTTGACAGTGGGGATTTATCAGATTCAGATGATCAATGTAAATCAGAGGCCAGAATGCAAAATTCGGACATTTATGCATTTGGCCGTCTTTACTATGAAGTGGGTAGTAGGTGCCCTGATGTTATATGAATCAAATGCTGAGCAGTCAGTGCATAGATCCATTATGGTACCATGCCTTTCGCAGGCATGTGGGACATCCATATAATGAGGTCAGTCTGTGATGGGAAGCGTCCTTCTTGTTGGGAACGACGAATCGCCCAACGGAACGCGTAGCGGAACGGGAAGGAAGGAGAAGGGGAGTCTGGGCGGTAGGAGACGAGATGGGAATGGAGGTTAAAAGGGAGTTGAGGATGTTACAAGGAAACGGCGCAGGACGCCGAGCTCAAACTTACAACGCTCGCAGGTACAAGCATTGCATTGTAGTTAAGCATTTAGTATATATTGTGTATGTACTACACAATTCAACAATTCCTTTCCTCCTCTTCTTCTCGTGCCCTCCTATATTCTCAACAGGTTATGGGCCCCGCTCCCAGATGCTATTGATTATATAAACCTCGTACTCAATCACACTCTCGATCTCATTACTAAAGATTTCCTAAATAGGCCATTATTATGTCAAAAGAATTGGTACCGATCACTGGTTCTAGCTCTTACCGGATTGAGCAACTCAATTCCACAAATTGGCTAGCATGGAAGAGAAGAATGCTCGCGATCTTCCGGGACCTTAAAATAGATGACATCATTACGGAAGGGCCGCCAACTGTAAAGATTACAGGGAAACCTACAGACGACAAGCAAAAGGCTATTAATACTTGGTGCAAGAAGGACTCTACTGCTAGGACACAGATTGAGCTAGCAGTAGGAGATTCCGAGATGATTCACTTACTCGGAGTGAATACAGCAAAGGAGATGTGGGATCAGCTAAAAATAGTAAAAGAAGCATGGGGAAAGATTGGCATTTTGACCGCCCAGCGCGTGCTATTTCAGGCAAAGGCCAATGACAATTTTGATATGCAGGCACATGTGATGAAGCTTAGGAGGATGCAGGAGGAGTTACACTTGATGGGAAGTATTGTCCATGATGATGATTTTGCGATAATACTCATCACCTCATTACCCAAGACATGGGATCCATTCACCTCGGCATACCTTGGCTCAAATGCAACCGGCATCATTATGTCAGCGGAATTGATCACCATCCTTCTTGACGAGGATCAAAGAAGGAAAGGCTGGACCAGTGATGGCTTGGCAGTGACAGCATTACAGGCAAATGAGATGCATAAATGCAATAATTGCAAAAAGAAGGGTCCCCTGGCAAAAGATTGCTGGGGCAAAGGTGGTGGGAAAGAGGGACAGGGGCCAAAGAGAAGGGGAAAGCACGATCAGGCACACCAGGCACAGGATGATGCAACAGGCACCAATCTCGATCAGTTTTCCTATAAGGCTAGTGTGTCAGACTTTTCCAAACTAGACTGGCTACTGGACTGTGGGACAACTTCCCACATATGCATGACCTGTGATGCTTTCTCTGACTATATGCTGCTTTCAGATGCAACCCTAAAAGGGGTAGGTCCCATGCCCGCTAAAGTTTTAGGACAGGGAACAGTCACAGTGAACTTCTCAGTAGATGGGAAAGTCATATCTCATAAATTGGAGCATGTGCTACATGTGCCAGATGCACTGAACTGCCTCCTATCCCTCAGCTGCTTCACCAAAGATGGACAATGTGTCAATTTTGATATGTCTCACATTTTAGGGAATTTGGGTATGATGTGTGGGTATTGGATGAGCAGCAGCAGACGAAATTGGATGCCAAGGTGGGAAAAATGAAATTCATGGGTTTCATTGATGAGTTGCACTCTGTCCACTATTATGATGCTGCCGCGCGCTCCATCAGGGTTTCCCGGAATTTCTCTTTCACTGAACACAGCCTCCCAGTTGCCGACATTCCTGGCACTGTTGCGAGAGCAGCTGGATTGTGCACTGAGGGGGAGCTATCAGTAACAACAAGGGAAATCATTACAGATTATAGATCAGGGACTGCCGCCCAATCCAGCTGATCATCAGGAATCATCACCAAATCAGGCTGATCACAATCGGACAGAAGTAGAATCCAATTACGACACTGCTACAGAAGCAACACCCAAGCCCAAAATAATGATCTGCATCCTGGCTAGACCAGCTGCCCAAACTGGTTCAACCACCAATCGCCCACAGCGCGCAGCCAAGAAGAACTTGGACTACAAGCTCATTGACAACCTGAATGCTCGGAAACCTGCTGATCAATCACATCAAGTTTCCGATCAAATCACTGATGTCATCAATGAAGTAATTGAGCATGCATACTTCACCAAATCAGACAACCTGCCGAAGAACATCGAGGAGTCGCTGGGAGGTGAGGAAAGGGAGGAATGGTTGAAGGCTATGAAAGAGGAGTTGGGGATGATGGAGAAGATGGGGACTTGGAAACTGGAGGAATTACCGGAGGGGAGAAAGGCTGTAGGAAGTAAATGGGTGTACATGAAAAAGACAGACGAACACAGAAACATCATATGCTACAAGGCGTGACTTGTCACCCAAGGTTTTACACAGAAGCCCGGACCAGACTATGACAACAATAACACATTCACACCAGTTATGTGCTATGAGAGCCTCAGGGCCCTACTAGCACTAACAGCTAAAAATGGTTGGCACCTGCAGCAATTCGATGTCAAAAATGCGTACCTGAATGGAACCCTGGACGAGGAAATATATATGCAGCAACCCCTGGGATTCAACAATGGGAGTGGCTGAGTCTGCCAACTCTACAAATCCATCTATGGATTAAAACAGGCTGGTAACATATGGAACGTGACATTTACAGAAGCACTAACTGACGTTTTATACCAACAACAATGAGCCAACTACTGTGTCTACATCAGGTGTGACAGAAATGGATTTGTGATCCTATTGCTATGGGTAGATGACATTGTTGGCATCTCAGACTCTATGAAAGGTGCTGACCAAATAGAAGTTGATCTCAAAACGAAATTTGAAATCAAATCTCTTGGCATGCCAAATATCTACTCGGCATTCACATCTTGTATGACCAAGACACCCGCTGACTGATGCTCTCTCAAGGCCACTATATTGAGAAGACTCTCATAAAGTTAGGCCTTCAGGATTGCAACCCTGTGTCAATGCCACTCGACCCTAACATCAGCCTCGACTATGAAGATGGAGAGGATCAGGACCCTCAGCCAAATGCTACTACCTATGCATATGCCACCCTGATAGGCACACTACTATATCTGTCACTTACGATGCATGGCGATATCACTTTTGCAGCCCAGTGATTAGGACAATTCACTCACAACCCTAAGCTGCACCATTGGACTGCCATCAAGCATGTATTCCGTTACTTGAAGGGGACAAGTAACATGAAATTATGTTATAAAGGTAGTAAAGGGGGGTAGAGATGACCCTGCTATTTACTGTGACACAGATTGGGCATCTCAGGCCAGCCGCAAATCAGTCAGTGGCTACATGATCACCATTGCAGGGGGAGCAATCATGTGGAGTTCCAAACAACAAGGCTCAGTCGCCCTATCAACCACCGAGGCTGAATATGTCACCATTACACATGTCACCAAACAAGTATTATGGCTTCAGGCACTGCTTACCGAATTAGGCATCTCGGTACTGACACCTACTATTTTTAGCAACAACCAAGCAGCCATCACGATTGCACATCACCCAGAATTCCACATGCGCACTAAACACATCAACACACCCTTACAGTTTGTACGTGACTATGTAAAGAAGAGACGCCTTTATGTCTGCTATGTCAATACTGCCGAGAACCTAGCTGACATATTCACAAAGGGACTACCATGACAACCACACAACAAACTGAGATGGGAGATGGGTTTAGAAACCAATTCAAGGGGGAGTGTTGGGAACAACGAATCGCCTGACGGAATGCATAGCAGAACAGGAAGGAAGGAGAAGGGGAGTCTGGGTGGTAGGAGACGAGATGGGAATGGAGGTTAAAAGGGAGTTGAGGATGTTACAAGGAAATGGTGCAGGACGCTGAGCTCAAACTTACAATGCTCGCAGGTACAAGCATCGCATTGTAGTTAAGCATTTAGTATATATTGTGTATGTACTACATGATTCAACAATTCCTTTCCTCCTCTTCTTCTCGTGCCCTCCTATATTCTCAACACTTCTCAACTGGATGAGCCACCCTTGAGTGACAAGGCATGGAAGTTGATCAAGTGCTGCTGGTCGCAGAACATTCTGAAACAGCCTGCAATAGAGGATATTGTGGAAAAGATGATGGGCTGGAATTTGCATGCCTGACTTTTGTCCTAGGATATATTTTCTAATGCCTGCACATGTATTAATGGCAGCATGAGGCATCTCTTGCTTGTATAAGATTGGTGCCTTTGTATGCATGTGGGCAAGGACAGGACTTGCATGGACCACTTGCGAAGACCAAGGAATGACATGTTGGTTCAAGTCAAGTGAACTGGGTGCAGAGAAAGGCGATTTTGTGGATGAGCGGAGCTTTTCAAACAACTCTGACAGTGCCATTGGAGTTTTTATTAGGCGTTCCACCAGTGCAAATTTATTGCAATTTATTGGTCAAGCATATGGGTCTTGACCATTGTGTGCAACAACTCCCAAAGATTTGTTTTTTTTTCTTTCTGATCTGATCTGATCTGATATAGTTTCGATTATTTAGTGTTTCCAGCAGACATCCTGACCAGTTGTTGTATATCTTTTATGATGACTCGTTTCAATATAACATTTCTATTCAGAAAACAAAAAAAAAAGCATATGGAACAAAGCATGTGACAGGAGCAATGATACTGTGGCTGGCAGGTATTGATAGTGATGTCAATGGCTATAGCCAGTTTTTTTAAACAATCACTATATCTAATTGTAGAAATTACCTAAATATCTGAGATAATTTGAGCAGATAGTTCAACCAAAAAGACAATTGGTCCTCTGCCAACACTAAGTGACCTATGAGGTCAATGTGGAGAAATTTGACTTTAGCTGATTGCTTAGCTGCTATGGCTTAGCTGCTAAGCAATCAGCTAAAGTCAAATTTCTCAACACCAGCTTCGCAGAATGCTCAGTGTTGGCAGAGGACCCATTGTCCTTTTGGTTGAACTATCTGCTCAAATTATCTCAGATGTTTAGGTAATTTCTACAATTAGATATAGCAATTGTTGTAAAAAACCAGCTATAGCTGTTGACATCACTAGGTATTGAAAGTAGTGTGTGTTGAAACGAGCAACGGCAGCGCAGAGCGAGGCTTAGTAAGCGAGGGAACTTACTGAGTACTGTTTAGAACGCTTAGGAGCTAGGGCTCAACTATGCAATAGATCAGGAGATGTATTTCAGCAGTGCAAAGGGTGCTGCTTATATACAGTTACAGAAATCACATGTAACTACATCTAATATACCTAGTTCTAGTAATGCGCAGCTTCCTGCTGCGCATTGCACCATACCTGCTGCGCATGGTGTCATATTGCTGCGCATTTTACAGCAATCTGTCAATACTTGATGTGTGAAGCATGTTTCATGCATTGTGTCTCACACACTGTCGTTTCATACTGTTCCTGGGATGAAACTCTATAATATCTGTCAAACACTATAAAAGTGTCAACAGTGTACAAATATCAGATTATATTTGTGATTTGGTGAGCATTCATAAATAATGATATAATATATGAAGTTATGAGTTTGATACTCAAAGCTCCAGATCATTATTTATTCAACACTCCCCCATGCTGAGAAATCACTAATCCAATTTCAGATCTTAACTCTCTGAATTTATCAAAAGACAAATTTTTAGTCAAGATATCAGCAAGTTGCTGATTTGTGGGAATATACACAAGCTCCACTTTTCCTTCCTCTATGCATTCTCTTACATAGTGGTAGCAGATATCTATGTGCTTAGATCTATGCTCTTGAGCAGGATTAGAAGCTAAAAAGATTGCTCCTTGATTATCTACTCCTAATTGAATCATTTTTATAGTCTTTCCAATTTCATGGAATTGTTATGAGCACACCTCATACTTTCAAAACTATTACAGTAATGACACAATGACGATTATGAATACATGCACTTAGAAGCAATGATGTCAATAGAAGACAGGAGGAGATGGACTCTGAGAGTCAAACTATATTTTTCTTTCCTTTTTATCTATTTTACTTCACTCAAACGTTACAATACAAGGACAGGACGAGACGCCACTAGGATGGGAACCCTGTGCGAACATTATGGCCCTTATATGGAAGGAGGTTAGGTCAGCATCAGCTATGGAGATAGACTGAGTGCCGACTTAGGAGGCGGCCTGATGATGGGCCTATGCCATGGAAGGATACATGAGTGGAATGGTGCCTGAGGGGCAAAGTGGGAATACCTTGAAGTACCAACCGATCGGTATAGAGGATTACAAGAACGGTTAAATGCGCTACACAATAAGTCACAACTGTATATGGGGAGATAGGTCCCGGTATAGTCATATGGGCGCAGAATGGCTGCTGCACCGAGTCACCTTATTGTGAGGGACTTGTGCTGCACGCCGCTGCACACAGACTGGGGAAAGGCTTTATAAGGGCCGTAGTTTAGCATAGGAGACCTTAAGTCTCTAGATAGTCTATTGTCACTAGACATAGCTACAGAGCAATTGAATCATCTTTGACCTAACAAGTCAGAACTCTGAGTCATATAGGTTGTGTCTAGGGCAGTCCTGACATAATCTAGAGACTTTCCATCTCTACCCCATTGACCCTGTCTAGCACCAAGCATGCCGCTTGTAGTTGCAAAAGACAATCAACAGCCTAGTTTCTATCTTTTGGGAGGTTGTAACCCGCTAGAGTCCCGGGACCTCTCATCAACCACGACACACTTTGATGGTTGTAATCCAATTATCCCAGAACCATTGGCGACATCGACTTTGACAGACCACTGTCAACGGGCACTGTTTAAGTGTCCTCAATACGCCCACAGGGGCCTGGCAACAAACCCAAACTTGGGTGGCTACCAACAGTAACGGACGAGAATACTAGTTCACTGGGGTGAAGCGTAGGCAGGAGACCATAGACGCGCCCTGGGTATAGTATACCGTTATTGCAGAAAAGTTCATGGAACGAACGAAGAAATTTTATTGGTGTTGCATATCAAGGCTGAACCCAAGTTCCTCACACACTCCCTGTACTAGCAACCCTACCTGACTTCGGGTTGATAACTTGGCACAAAGATAGTGAGGCGAATTGCCAGGTGCACCCAATAAATAGCTTGTGGACCCATGACACTGCAGACAGTATCTCTCTTGTTTCCCAAGAGATGTCATCGACAGGTGCGGATAATTGACTGCTGCACGAACAGAACTATTGTCAGTGGAGGGCCTGAAATAGTTTGAAGATTCTTTTACAGGACAGACCTACACACATCCTTCATCGCAAAAAATGCATTGCCACTTCCAATACGTCTTACCCCACGCCCAGGCGACACTTTCGGAAATCGGTCGGATTTTCGAGGCGGACTGGGACGACACTATCGAACCTGTCCTTACACGGACACCAACCTTTGTCAGCGACACTATTGTACACTGCTATGACAACCACGTCCGCCTGTATTGGCAGTACCGAAAGGAGGAGCGTCGGCGAGAACGCACCGAAATTCAACAAATGATGAGGGAGCATGAAGCCCGACAAATTGCAGAACAAAAGGAAGCCTGGGAGGCTCTCCTTATGGAGCGAGTGGCAGAAAAAGCCGTACTACGCATCAAAAGGGCAATGCGCAAAGCAGAGAGGGAATACCAGACCCTCATACAATTATTGGAGGAGCAATACAAAGGTGACACCTCCAACCCCATCTGGCTCGCCCTTATGTCGTCCAAATACAATCAATGGCTGATGCTAATTAATAACGGAGAAAAGGCGGTCCGGCGATACAAAGTAGCCATTGAATGGCTAAACCATGCTCACCATGTTCAGGAATTATATGAACATGAAGGGATGGTGATGAGCCACAAGGACTGGAACACATGGATGCATGCCATCAATGGCAACATATGAGCCACGCGTTATGCCAAGTGGAAACGGGAGCAGGAAGAAGAGGAACGCCGCAGGGGGATCCGTTATGACCCCCTATTAATCACAAAACCACCAGGGCAGATCCTTCCTACTACACCAGAGCATCTCCTGACTGAACCACTCGCCAAACTCCAAATAGGACTTGACCATTTTTTGTCTGAAATTGGCGAAGACAGTTGGAATGACCACAAGGCCAGATTACTGGGGTGGCGCGCCAGTGTCAAGGCACACCTACCGGGACCAAGAGCTCGAAGTCCGATTGCTCCTAATCAATGGAGACAAAACAGGTATTGCTACATGTACCTGTTTAAAGCAGAATACTATGACAAATATAATTGGCCTGCCTGGCCAACACTTTACGACATTCTGTCTTGGGAACTGGAGTTACAAGATGACATGGTGGTCTTTGCAATCCAAGATAGTATTTGACCAGGATGGTGTCATATTATTGAAGAATCTGCAGTACGACGGGATGATATAGAGTACACTTGGGACGAGTTGGTCGACCTCCACAAGATCTCCCATTACACGTGGACAGTACACTTTGGGGGACAGTCCAAATCAAAGCGACGAGTAAAGGACAGACCCCTCGCCACCACTTCCATTAAACGAGTCAACCTCAGGTCAACTGTTACCATCCAGGAAGCAGTAAATCAGGCCGCCGGACGAACATACCCGGCAACAGTCCAACCAAAACCAGTAGTGCAACCAGCGCGATCATATGCAGCGGCAGCACTAGCTGGAAAAGAGAATAAGGCCAAAGTCATCACTGCAGGAGGAGACGCAGCTCACTGGAGTGGAGGAGTACCCACAACGGCGGATTAGTTATCCACCAAAGAATACCCTCAGGGGGCAAATGATGCCCATAAACAAAGACAGATTGAAGAATGGAGGAGGATTGTCAACAAGGAGTCTTGGCTTCCCTATCCCTACCCAAAAATGTCCTGGGCCAACAGCAGCTTCAACCCAGACCAGGATACTGTTACCTGGTACTAATCAAGAAAGAATTCTGGGATGAATTCATGTGGCCGGCCTACCCACAGTTGCAAGAAATTTGCAATTGGGACAAGAACCTCTGAGAGGAAAATGTTACCACCATCATCCGAAAATCTTACTTCCACCCAACCACGTTGCACATCGAAAAATACAACAGCAACACCAGGGGATGGTTCCATATTGAATGCCTGAACCGAGAAGGCATGGGACATTATAAAGTTGGAGCCGGACCTTTTCGATTAACCGTGGACATGGTTACTCATGCTTACCATGCGGTATTAGGATGGAGGAACTTCTGGATGGATTCAGAAACGTTGGAATCACTTCCAGCCACACAACCCACAGCAGCAGTAGCAGCATGGGAGAACGAAATCCATTGCCAGGAGGAGGAAAGACAATGGGCAATCACCAACGCAGGGCAGGCCCTCGTAGCTATAATCAATGAGTACCAGTGAAGCAGCAGACCAGAACCGGGACCCCTCACTAAGGCAGAAATGCCTGATTATTACCAGGGAGATCCCCGAACTGTTGATGGGTGGCTACAACAAATGGAAACCTACTTCATGCTAGCAAGGGAACCTGATGCCAAGAGACGAATCTCAATTTGTCTATACCAAATGAAGGGTGGAAAAGGTGACCAAGCGGCGGATTGGAGTGGGGTTAAGTTGAAAGCTTTCCAGGAAGCGCTCCAAGAATACCAGGATAAAATAGACAACAGTGGCTGGAATGCAGAACTGGATTGGCAACAACTGAATGAAGGGGAATCATCTGAGGATAATCGATCCTGGATATGGCAGCCTTTACACAATCAGTTCCCATTCACAGACTGGGCCAATTTCAAAAATCAGATGCATGACTTCTTTATGTCAACAGAAACAAAGGAAAAAGCAATCAAAGCATTGCTTAAATTACGACAAGGGACAATGATAGTTGAAGACTACATTGTTAAATTCAACTCCCTTACTTCGTTGACAGACTGGAATGATCAAGCATTGATTTCCCAGTTTCAAAATAATCTTATCCCAGCCTTGGGAAGGGATCTGATCCGGTATGGAGGACTAGCCGAGAATGCCACGCTTGTTCAAATTCAAGTGCGAGTTACAGTGCTTGCTCAAGCTTATCGGAAGGCAAACGAATCCTATGGCTTCCCAAAAGCATGTCAGGAGTACCGAGAACAAACTCCAAGTACTAACCCTTGCCCACAATATCAGTACAAAGCACCTGCCCCAGTTGCATCCAACAGTCGGGATCCCAAAGCAATGGACATTGATAGGAGACCACGAAACAAGAACTGGTGTTACAACTGCCAGAAAGAAGGACACACTAGTTGGAGGTGTCCACAACCTAGGCAAAGCAGACCAATACCCGAATGTGCCAACTGTGGCAGAAAGGGACACCCAACGGAAAGGTGTTGGGAAAGGAAGAAAATCACAGCCAGAGAAAAAGGCAAACAAATTATACGAGCAACCAGCGCGATTAAACGCAGTGGCAGCTCAGGGGAAACGACCCCAGAAGGATGTGCCAAAATAGAGGAGGTCTCAGATTTTGGTGAAAGCCAGTAGACAAGTGCTCTGTCTCACTGGCCTCTGGCTCTAGTTCTCTTAGTGATGTATCAGTACCAGTAGATTCCCAAATAAACATGCAAGCTTTGCTCTACGAATGCAAAGGGAATGTACATCACATAAGAAACTTAGAAATGAGTGTAAAACCGGAAAAATGATTAAAAGTATGGACGCTGCCGTGGGTACTAAGACATATCTGGCAGCAGGATGAACAAACAGCAGTTGAATGTCTACGACAATGGGTGGATGATAAATGTGTCCAAGAAGTAAATGGAGAACTAGTACAGCAGTTAAATGCCATGTCAGAAACCGACGCACTCTGGAATTTAGTACACTTGTGAGAAAAAGTAGTACAAGGAGTCGGAAGACAAGAACTAGATCTGAAGGGGACATTAACCACAATGGACACCTACCAATCTACCAATGTTACCATGCTACTAGATTCTGGATGTACTGCTTCTTGCATAAGTGAAGATTTCGTCGCAAAACACCAGATGAATAAAAAGAAACTATTACGTCCCATCCCGGTGTACAACGCAGATGGTACCCGAAATGGATCTGGGAGTGTGGAATATTTTGTTCAATTCAAATTGCGAATAGGATCCCATGAAGAAATAATGGACTGTGCTGTAGCTACACTCAGCAAAACAGACCTATTTCTAGGGCATGACTGGTTGGAACACCACAACCCAACCATCAACTGGAAAAAGAAATTGCTGGAATTCAACCGTTGTCCTGGTACCTGTTGGAAACCATCCTCGGTACAAGAACCCGAGGATGAAATTGATGTCTCATACTGTTTACATAAAGGGGACTGCCTTTTAGCTATTCACATCAGAGAACCCAAGTTACAAGTATGGGCCTTCACCTCGACTGCCACAAAAATAGCTGCAGAGCAGGCAGGAAAGGAAAAGAAACGCACATTGGAGGAAGCAGTTCCTTGGCATTATCTAAAGCATTGAAAGGTGTTCGAAAAAGAAACCTTTGATGAACTGCTGCCGAGATGACAATGGGACCATGCTATCAAATTAATCCCTGGTTCTACTCCAGTAGACTGCAAAATCTACCCTCTAAATCAGGACGAGCAACAGCAGTTGGACGAGTTTCTAAAGGAAAACTTGGATTCCAGATGAATTCAAGCCAGTAAATCCCCTATGGCGTCACCCTTCTTTTTCGTAAAAAAGAAAGATGGAAAACTTAGACCTGTACAGGACTACAGGAAACTGAATGAAATGATGGTTAAAAACCGTTACCCCCCTACCCTTGATAGGAGAACTTGTGGACCAGCTATCTCAAGCAAAAGTCTTCTCCAAGATGGATATACGTTGGGGATATAACAACGTATGGATTAAAGAAGGTGATGAGTGGAAAGCTGCCTTTCAAACAAACTGTGGACTCTTTGAACCTCTCGTCATGTTTTTCGGATTAACCAATTTGCCCGCTACCTTCCAAACAATGATGAATGACATATTCCAAGTTGAAATTGTGGAAGGATGGGTGGTAATTTACATGGACGACATTTTGGTATTCTCCAAGAATCAGGAAGAGCACACCAAACATGTAAATCGTATCCTAGAGAAACTGGAAACACACAAGCTTTCTCTCAAACCAGAGAAATGCTTCTTTGACAAAAACGAGATCGACTTCCTGGGGGTAATTATTGGGAAAGACACCATTTGTATGGACCCAGCAAAGGTTAAAGTGGTGTCCGAATGGCCCAAACCCAAATGTAAAAAAGAAGTCCAACAGTTTTTGGGTTTTGTCAAGCTGTTGACACGGCTCACAGGAAAAGAGGAGTAGCTGTGGACGCAGCTACAGGACGAAGCCTTTGATAGGCTTAAGAAAACCATTGCAGAAGAAGTAGTACTTCAAATCCCGAATGAAGAAGGACAATTCCGAATAGAAGTAGATGCCTCAGATTTTGCCATAGGAGGGATCCTATCTCAACAAAGAGAAGATGGGTTGTGGAAACCTGTTGCTTTCATTTCCAAATCGCTAAATGATGCCAAGTGCAATTATGAAATATATGATAAGGAAATGCTCACAGTAATGCACGCCTTCTACAAATGGGCACATTACCTCAAAGGAGCTAAGCAGACAATTGAGGTTCTAACGGATCATCAAAACCTCACATATTTCAGAAAAGCACAAAACCTCAATCAGCATCAAGCAAGATGGGTTATGGACCTACAGGACTACAATTTCGTAATCAAACACAGAAGCAGAAAGTCTAACACAAAGGCTGATCTACTGTCCCAACAAGCAGGACATGACAAAGGAGAAAATGACAATGAAGGAGTCATTTTACTCAAAGAACATCTCTTTGTCCGAGTATTCGATGATGATCGAGCAATAGATGATATCATCAAAGACATTAAGGAGGTTCCCCACCAACAATGGGAGACACAGGTACTGAAGGGACTAGAAATTGCTGGTGGAGAATATAAACTGGACAAAGGATTGGTCACCTGGCAGGGATGTGTATATGTACCAGCAGTAATAGCACTCCGAGAAGATATCATCACTATCCATCATTTGTGGGGACACTTGGGAGTCGCTAAAACTCTGGAATCACTAACCAGGAATTTCTGGTGGCCCAATATGCACAAAGATATTGAGCGATACATCCCTGGTTGTGAAATATGTCAAAAAGCAAAGCCAGACAGGACTGCCCGAGCAGCACCCTTAAAACCTAATGAAGTTCCCTCCGAACCATGGGAAATTATTTCGGTTGATTTTGTCAGACTGTTACCAGAGTCCAAAGGAAATAATATGGTCCTAGTCATTGTGGACAGATTTATGAAGAAAATGTATTTCCTACCGACCACCTCGGAAATCACATCACACGGAACAGCGGTGTTATTTAGGGACAATGTATTCAGAGAACATGGGCTCCCTCAGAAGGTTATAAGCGATCGAGGACCTCAGTTCACCTCAAAATTCATGAATGATCTATATGGAATACTAGGAATCAAGGCCAACTGATCGATGGCCTATCACCCTCAAACGGATGGACAAACCGAACGAGTTAACCAAGAATTGAAGGAATTCCTGACAATCTTTGTCAATAACCAACAGAACGACTGGTCAGATTGGTTATCAGTGGCTCAATTCTGCCACAATGATCGAGTTCACTCTGCAACCAGGTTTACCCCCTTTTACATGAATTATGGACGTCACCCAAACAAGGGTCTGGACCCAACTTATGCCCCGAAAGCAGTAGCCGTAGAACAATTGGCAAAGGAACTAGAGGTAGTACATGAGACTGCAAAAAGGGCTTTGGAAAAGGCAGCGCAGGTCATGAAGCAGTGCTACGATGCTCACCGTCGGGAAGCAGTTGAATACAAGCCAGGTGACAAGGTTTATCTTAATACTGAAAACCTCCCAGTCATCTGAGCAACCAAAAAGCTAGACAGGAAATTTGTGGGTCCACTGGAAGTGCTTGCCAAGGTCGGCGAATCAGCATATAAACTAAAAATTCCGGCCTCATGGAAGGTCTATAATGTCTTCAATGAAGTCCTGCTGAAGCCATACTGGGAACCGGTTTTCCCGAAACAACAAGCAAAGGCAGCAGCATGCAAGGAGGCACAAATGGTTGAAGAATCCCAGGAAGATGAGTATGAAGTTGAGGAAATCCTGGAGAGCCGAGTAAGCGGCAGAGGAAGAACAAGGTTGGAGTACCTTGTAAAATGGAAAAATTATCTGGGGAAGAGTCCACCTGGGAACCGGTCAAAAATGTTGTCAACACACCCACTAAAGTCAAAAAGTTCCACAGGGAAAACCTGGATGCCCCCAAGCTCATTAGGAACATCTGAGATGGAATATTGTACATCCAGTATACCGAGATAAAGCCTAAACAAAACCCCCCTACACAGAAACACAAGAAAAGTCGGGGGACTCATTGGAAAGATCGACAAAGGCTATTCGGATGGGAAGATGGTCGTTTCGGACCAAAGTACCTAGAAAACATGGAGCGTCGATGGCACAACTGGAAGGGCGATCAAGCGGCTATAATGGAGTTGCCTGACGACACTGATGGGACGTTCTCCAGAGACCTGGAGCGCGGTGGGCAGTTGAAACCCATGCTTAATTTCCCTCAGAAGACTGAGCAGGAGGAGCTAGAGGAGGAACAAAAAGCTCAAGAGAAAGACATGGTGGTACTTGCCAAGAAAATCTTAAAAAAGGAGGAGATAGCAGTGGCTGCAAAGGAAAGCAGCGAGTCGGAAGATGACCAACAGAGGAGGATAAAAGGCGCTAAGCACCGTAAAAAACCATTGGTCAAATACAAGACCACCATAGAAGACGTTGACAACGTTGACTCAAACCAAACTGGGCTGTCACCCGACGAACAACAAGCGCACTTGGCCGCGTTTTACCAGCGAATGAAGGAGGACCCAAGATATGTGGACTCTGCCACGTCAGCCTCTCGGGACGCGAGGCCTTGAGGGGGGGGTGATGTTATGAGCACACCTCATACTTTCAAAACTATTACAGTAACGACACAATGACGATTACGAAGACACGCACTTAGAAGCAATGATGTCAATAGAAGACAGGAGGAGATGGACTCTGAGAGTCAAACTATATTTTTCTTTCCTTTTTATCTATTTTACTTCACTCAAACATTATGATACAAGGACAGGACGAGACGCCACTAGGATGGGAACCCTGTGCGAACATTATGGCCCTTATATGGAAGGAGGTTAGGTCAGCATCGGCTATGGAGATAGACTGAGTGCCGACTTAGGAGGTGGCCCGATGATGGGCCTACGCCATGGAAGGATACATGAGCGGAACGGCACCTGAGGGGCGAAGTGGGAATACCTTGAAGTACCGACCGATCGGTATAGAGGATTACAAGAACAGTTAAATGCACTACACAATAAGTCGCAACTGTATATGGGGAGATAGGTCCCAGTATAGTCATATGGGCGCAGAATGGCTGCTGCGCCGAGTCGCCTTATTGTGAGGGACTTGTGCTGCGCACCGCTGCGCACAGACCAGGGAAAGGCTTTATAAGGGCCATAGTTTAGCATAGGAGACCTTAAGTCTCTAGATAGTCTATTGTCACTAGACATAGCTACAGAGCAATTGAATCATCTTTGACCTAACAAGTCAGAACTCTGAGTCATATAGGTTGTGTCTAGGGCAGTCCTGACAGGAATAAAGACTCTATCCAGACTATCTGTCTTGATGTATCAGAAAGACTCATATATTCTGCTTCTGTTGATGACAGAGCAACTGTCTTTTGTTTCCTTGAAACCCAACTAACTGGTCCTCCAGCTAGTTTTACTATGTATCCAGTGACTGATCTTCTATTAATCTGGTCACCTGCCCAGTCTGCATTGCAATATGCAATGAAACCTTCATGGTTCTTTCCATTATACACTATTTTGCCATTAATGTTGGTGGCAACATATTTGATAATGTATAATGCCTTCTGGATATGTTCTTCAGAAGGATTAACCATAAATTGCAACATCATTATTACTGCAAATGCAATATCTGGACAAGTTCCAAGAGTTAAATATAATAGTGACTCAGAAGTTGCTGTTCCTTCATTTGGTTTAGGAACATACCCTGCTGGTAATGGTGTTCTAGCAGGTTTAGCATTTTCTTGACCAAAATGCTTAACAACTTTCTTTGCATAGTCTATTTGATCAATTACAAGTAATCGATTTGGTCTATCTCAAGATATTTTCATCCCTAGATATTCAGAAACTTGTCCTAAGTCTCTACATTCCCATATTTTCATGAACTTGCTCTTTTTGTCTAATAAGAGTCTTTTGTCATTTCCCAGAAATAGTATGTCATCAACATATAGTATGACAACTATTATTGATCCTTGTCTTTTAAGGATATAGACTCCTGTATCTGAAAGACATCTATTAAATCCTAAGGATTTCAAGCTTTTATCAGCTTGTTTATTCCAAGCATATGATGCTTGTTTGAGACCATATAAGGCCTTTTTTAATCTATAGACTTTTCCCTCTTGTCCTTTTGTGACAAAACATTCTGGCTGTTCCATGTAAATCTCTTCATCGAGATTTCCATATAGGAAGGCTGTTTTAACATCTAGCGCCCTGATTTCCCAATTTTTGAGTGCAGCTGAAGCCAGAAGTAATCTCACTGTTTCAAATCATGCAACAGGAGAAAAAGTGTCATCATAATCAATGCCAGGTATTTGTGAAAATCCTTTAGCAACAAGTCAAGCATGTTTTTGACCATCACTTTTAATATTGTAAACCCATCTACACTTCACAGGTTTACAATCTTTTGGACCATCAACTAACTCCCAAACATCTCGTTCAAATAGAGCTTCAATCTCATTCTCCATAGCTTTTATCCATTCTTGAAAAGCTTTAGGATCAGATTCTTTAATTTTTAACACGTCCCTAAAATGAACAGGGATATCAGATTTAGGTAATACTGCTTTTGAGAGTAGGAAATTAATAAATTTCCTTCCTCCCTCCTTTTGTAATTGATTAAGCAGCATATCTATATCTGAAATTCCTTTATCCTGAATAATACCAGGATCTAGTTCTTCTGATAATTCGCTTGAAGTGTCTTTTTGACTATCAGAGTCTTCAGACTCATTGAAAGGATTCTTTTCCAGTTGTTTTTCAATTTCAAGAGGAGTTTTGTTTCCATAAATGTTACCCTCTTTGTAAACTGGTTTCCTTTCTCTAGTACTTCAGCGAAGTGGGAAGGGAATAGGTTCAGGTTGTTTTTGGGATTGTCTTTCTGTAACATTTCTCTCTTTTCATGTTCTTTTGATATCTGGTGGTGCATGATGTTGTGTCCCAGGCCGTCTACTGGAATTCTCTTCAGATCTGTTTTCACTTGATCCTTGAACATCAGGTCTGACAGGTAAATCCTGTTCTCCACCATTATTATTAGGCTCTATATCATCATTTTCATGAGATGAATTCTGCTCTTCATCTGGTGTAAGATCATGATTGAATGATGGTTAATATAATTTAGGATCATCATCGTCACTATTGAGATGATTGTTGTTTTGGGAATTGGAGTTAGATTCATGTCCATTTGGATCCCTTTGGTTAATACCTGGTGGACTTTCAAATAGTCTATCTTTATTGTAATTTTCGCTTTTTCGTGGAAATTCTGATTCATTAAATAGTGCTTTGACACCAATGAATATAGAGTTATCTTTCTTCATAAATTTATAAGCTTCATAACTGATAAAGGTCATTGGTTCAGATCTTGGTGACAGCTTATCTTTATGAATTTCTTTAGGTATGTAAACCCAAGCTAGACAACCAAACACTTTTAGGTAATGAACATCAGGTTTTTCACCTGTCATGTTTTCATAGGGTGTAGACCAATTTGTCCTTCGTAATGGTGTGCGATTGTATACATGAATAGCAGTTTCAAAAGCAAATTCCCACCATGATTTTGGGCAGGAAGATTCTAATCTCATGCTTTCTGCTTTTTCAAGTATAGTATCATTTAATTGTTCAGCATGACCATTTTGTTGGTGTATGTGAGGTGCACTTTGTTCTCTAAAGATTCCTTTTGAAGCAAGAAACTTGCTAAATTCATGTGACTTGAATTCCCCCCCTCAATCTGATCTGAAACATTTAACTCTACTGCTATATTGGTTTTCCATGAGTTCTACATAACTCTTGAAAGCAGTAAATGTTTCTGATTTAGTTCAAAGGAGTGCCATATAAGCATAGGAAGAGTAATCATCTAGTATCATGAGACACCATTTCTTTCAATGATATGATTCCATAGGCAATTCTAATAAGTCTGCATGAATCAATTCAAGTGGCTTGGAAGCTTGCTTGATTGATGTAGGAAAAGATTTATTATGCATCTTTCCTTGTGCACATCCAGGACAAATTGTATCTGTTGATGGTATAGATAATTTGTCAAACCCTTTTGTATGATCAAAGACATGTTTTAATACATTTTAGATGGGTGACCCAATCTTCAATGCCAAGTGTTATAATCCACTATATGGACTGAAGGTTCAGCCATTTTTACTCTTGGATGGACTATTTCAGTCAAAATCCAATGAATGGGATCTCCTATATGTCTAGGATATGCCATTATAAATGGTTGCCCAGTTTTTAGCAAAAATATAGTACTATACTTATCCAATTTTTCATGAAAGTTTTGTAGCTTTAGTTGTCCAGATGATATGAGTCTGACACTAGCTGCAGGCATATAGCAAACTTTTTCAAGTTTAATGACATGTTTATGTTTATGCGTGGTTTCTACCTGTAGGAACACAGTTCCTTCTCCAAGTATTGCTACTTGAGATCGTTTATCAGCTGTAAATACAGGCTGTGAAACTTTAAAAGGATGATATTCAGAGAAATCTTTGATTTCAGGAGTTATGTGGACAGACACTCCTGAATCAATCATCCATGGAGTTCCTTTGGACTCAAATTCCTTACACTTGTCACAACCACACACTTTTATCTTACTACTCATTTTTGGAATGGAGGCAACTGAAGCAATATATTCATCGCTATTTAAAGTAGTACAAATACTACTATCTACATTGTTACCTTTAGAATCAAGATGCCTCATAATTGAGCTCGTCTTGATAGTCCTCACTGAATTTTTATCAGGGAAGAACTTTTGAGTAGAAAGATTTATGTACTGATATTCCCCATCAGCTGTGTCATAAAAGTCTTCACCTAAGGAGACTGTATCTGACATATTGTCCATTTCAATATCAGCCCTTTCATCTAGGACTTTGAAACAGTTTTCTGCAATTGGATCAACCACCATTTGCAATTCTACATTGTCAGTGACTGAATACCCTTGAGCCTTCAGTTGCTGTAGATTTGGCACTAATGGTGCCATTCTTTGAATCAAGGGTAGAGCAGGATCTATCCTGTCTACTAAGTGAGTGAATCTAGGTGCATTCGCTTTCCTGGTCTCCCCAACATTACTCTTTTGTTGTTGTTCTAATAAAAAGGCTCTCTTTTTCTTTTTATTATCACAGTTGATCTTGTTCCTTTCTTGATTGGACAAGAACTGGGGTTTGCCAGTGTTGAAAGGTCTGGAAGACGGTCCTGGTGTCGTCCATTTCCCTTTATTCTGATTTGAAGAATATGAATTCTGGTTATTAAAACCAGATTTGTAGTTATTCTGGTTACTAGGACCAGAATTTTGTTGTTGTTGATTCCAATTAGGCCTGTTAGAGCCTTTGGGAAGCTTCACTCGAGCAGTGTGAACAGCCCCCCCCAGAAGACATTCTCCACCTTTGGGATTCTTCCTCTATTTTTGGAAGAATATCAGCAAGTTTCAAGTCACTTGCTTTTGTCATTAATAATACACTAGATGAGATGCTGTCCCATCCATGTGGTAAAGATGCTAATACTACCATTGCTAGCATATTGTCAGGGAAGGTAAAGCCATCAACAGAAAGTTGATTAGCTGTTGTCAATAGCTCATTGACTGACTCTGTCAATTTATTGATGTTGATCTTCCAATGTATTACTTTTGAAAAGTCAACAAAGATGCCAGCTGCTCCTGGCTTGCCAAAGGCTTCCTGCAATGCATTGAAGGTAGTGTTTGACCATGGTTGAATTAGGTGTCTTAAAGACAGTGAGATTTTCATGGTCATTAATCCCAATGCCTTGTCATCGTTGTCGCAATAGTCATCCCAAGCTTCTTTTTTCTCTTTAATGCAATGAAGCTCAGTTGCTGAAGTGCTATCAGCTATCTCTGCTGCTTTCTCAGCATCTGTAAGCTTTGGCTTGATCCTGTTTCCAAGAACATATTGCCAGAGCCCTTTATACTGCAGAGCAGCCTT
The DNA here is from genome assembly GCA_023014405.1 of Amanita molliuscula. Lineage (NCBI taxonomy): Eukaryota > Fungi > Basidiomycota > Agaricomycetes > Agaricales > Amanitaceae > Amanita > Amanita molliuscula. The sequence goes on from JAEBUP010000022.1 coordinate 895,819, forward strand.
GATAGATGCTGACCACTCATTCCAATTGTTACTTCCAGTAAGCATTGGAATTTTTGATAAGTCATCCTCTCCTCCTATGATTATATTGACATTTGCTCCTCTAGCAAGATTGTTGATTTCCATCCAGCCTGTCTGGGCTCTAGGATTGATGACTAAATGATGATGGCAACTAGACTGTTCACTATTCAACTTGTGAAGATGGAAGTTGACTCTCTTCCTAATTGACTTTGAATATGAAGCCAATTCTTTAATATCAATGTACTGTGGCCATTGATATTCAGCCAATGCATGAGTTTTTATTGCTGCCAGATAGCAATAGCCAAATTTCGACCATACAGGACTTTCAACAGTATGAACCCAAGGGTGGATAAGGCCATCTGTTCCCTTGAGTTCTACTATAATGAACTCTCCTTGTTCAAGCTCTTCATTCCTTCTAGCTTTAACCAAAGAAGAGTATTCACTATCATTCAAAGAAGGATGTGAATAGTTGGAATTGTATATTTCTTCATCAAGTATATATAACTTGTGAGTCTTGGGTGGTACTTTTGGTCATTCAGCCAACTCTCTCTTGGCTTTACATTCTTTCTGGCGCAATTTTTTAGCCTTTTTCCTAAGGCTTTTCTCCCTCAATCTTTCTTGATTTAAATCTTTAATGGTTTCTTGGATACTTTCTATCAGATCCTCAACCTGTTTTTTATCCTCCATTTCCTGGCGGATAGCTTGGTGCATGGTGGAAATTTATTTATTTATTTTAGTGGTTCTGCTTTCCTCTAAAACAGAATCACTGTGATATTTATTGGGCAGTATTTTTACTTTCCCAATTTTCAACCACTCCTTAGCATGGTCCCAGACTTTGCTTCCAGACCTGCTATTCCTCTTTGGAGCAGTTGGTACCTCCACCTGTTCCTCCATCCAGTCCTCCACCTTTCCACCAAGGTTGAAGAACCAGGTCCTAACTTCTTCAGAAGTTGGCCAATTTAGTTGATTTTTGGGACGCAGAGTGAAGGTAGTGCCTGCCTTATTTTTAGCGGACAGGCCCACTTTTGCCATATCAGCATATGATGCTGATTTTCCCTTTCCTTTATCAGCCTTTTGGGCCAATTTCATCTCTCCAGTCGCAATATTAAAAACATTTTTTCCATAATTCGCCTGTTGAAGGCGACTTGCGTGGAATTTTCGAATATCATCAAAAATTTCATCCACCAAAGATTCCTCACTAGTAAATCTAGCAGCTTCCTCTTCTAATTCTTGCTGATGCTTCCAATTAGAGAGTTGTGCATCAGCGATGTGCTTCCTGCAGTTTTCCAGGTCTTCCTGGACCTCCTTGTACCGAGGAGATTTTTTGGTGGATGTCCCAATGGGGGCAGTGGGACCCTTGCTAGTGGATTGCAAGGTATTAATGAAAATGGAGCTGGTGAAACCAGCTTTAGCAACTTTTTGTTGAGACAAGTCAGATTTGGAGCCAGGGGTACCGGCTGTGATATATTTGTTGCTGGAGGATCCAGCAGAAGCAGAGGAAGAAGTGGTGTTGGTGGTAGAAGACATTTGGTTATAAAAAGTGTTGGTTGGTGGGTTTGTTTGATTTGTTCTGTGAAAAGGAGATAAGCAACAGTCTAAAAAGACTTTTGTTGCTCAGAACAATGGTATGGACACCGAGTTTTCGATTTTATTCTCCTGCGATAAATGCCTGAGCATGTGCATAAACATTAAGCCTAGACCCTTTATCTGTCATGGGACAGCCCTAAACCCAAGTGATTTGAATGGTTCACCAGACCAGGTAATTTATTGATTTACCAATCAGGACTACATTTTTTATATTAACCCAGATATTGCAGAACCAGAGACTGGTGAAGTGTGTCACACTAGTGATTGTTGTCATGCCATTCAAGGTGGTCGCTCAAATCCCAAGCATTAGAGGCTTGTTAGGATAAGCAAGAAGTATTCCTGTCATACTTCAAGAGATAGCACATTAGTGACATAACTGGATGTATACTACTTTAAATACAGTACTATGGGTGCATCCATTACTTCCCTTGTTTACCTTTGTTATGACAAAGGGTGCTGACACATGTAATATGCACAGCACAAGGTTTTCATTCATGCAGGGCCCATAACCTGTTGAAATGAGCAACGGCAGCGCAGAGCGAGGCTTAGTAAGCGAGGGAACTTACTGAGTACTGTTTAGAACGCTTAGGAGCTAGGGCTCAACTATGCAATAGATCAGGAGATGTATTTCAGCAGTGCAAAGGGCGCTGCTTATATACAGTTACAGAAATCACATGTAACTACATCTAATATACCTATTTCTAGTAATGCGCAGCTTCCTGCTGCGCATGGTGTCATATTGCTGCGCATTTTACAGCAATCTGTCAATACTTGACATGTGAAGCATGTTTCATGCATTGTGTCTCACATGCTGTTGTTTCATACTGTTCCTGGGATGAAACTCTATAATATCTGTCAAACACTATAAAAGTGTCAACAGTGTACAAATATCAGATTATATTTGTGATTTAGTGAGCATTCATAAATAACGATATAATATATGAAGTTATGAGTTTGATACTCAAAGCTCCAGATCATTATTTATTCAACAGTGTGAAGAGTTGATGGGATGTGCCTTTGAATGTCATGACTCACGAGGGTTTGGAGTGACTGATATGACAATAGACATGCCAATGACAAGCAACTGATGCAATGATAGAAGGATTGATGTGATGATGACAGTATTCATTGTTGAAAACCTAGTATGATGATGATGGGCAAGAAAAGCAATACTTAAAATATAAACATACAATGAGGGATTGATGTGCCCATGACAGTATAGTTGTTGTTGTTGAAAACCTAGTATGACAATGATGAGCAAGAGAAGCAATACTTGAAAGATAAACATACAACAATGAGGGATTGATGCAACAGTGAAATCCATATGAAACAATACTGAAACATATGTTGATGTGACACTGGAATCCTGATGCAATGATACTGAAACATGGTGTGACAATGATGGTCCAATATAATGCACTGATCCTGAAATACTGGTGCAATGACAATGGTTGAAGCTTGATGCAAGCAATGATGGCTGCCTCAATCCAAGGAAACGAGCCTGTTAGAAGCAATTAACCAATGACAATAAGAATAGGTGAAGCACATGAAGCAGAATCATTATTGTCTTCCCCTTCATCCTTTGCAATGAATTCCCAGTCTCCTCCATCCTTAGCATCATTTGTTGATTCTTCACCAAGATCAGATTTGTCAACATCAGACATGAATACAATGTCATTGTTGTCATCATCATTGTTGCCAACCATTTTGACTTCCCTCACCCCTTTTGACTCCTCATCTACAACTATGAATTTGAGAGCACTATGGAGAATCTGATTCCAGTGTGCATCATTGAATCCCTTAATTGCCTTGAGGTAACGGCAGGTATGGTTGACCTGGACATCAACCATCCTTGCAATGCCATTGGCACCAGTAAATTGTCTTATCACTGAAGTTATCAGTCAAAAAATGTTTGTCCTTCCCCACTTGAACAGGGATGCCAGTCTTGTATAGTTTGAGTGTGCAGCCAACCTATACAATTGTAACTCATGAAAGATGAATGATGAACATTGATGCCATACTGCTTGTGTTGCCAAAATTAATGTGCCCACAGGCTTGTCACCATCAAAGTTGTCATATTTGCCCAACTTGTGGATATGGGCCTGCACAAAGGTCTTGAGGATGAGGTTGGGCTGGAAATGACCCTGGAGGGATGTCAAAATATGTTCAGCAAGAGATGTTTTACTTGTGTCAGGACTGTCCTGAACACAACCTAAATGACTTGACCAGTGACTGGTTAAGTCTGAGATGGTTCTATTGCTCTGTAGCTATGTCCAGTGACACAAGACTATCTAGAGACTTAAGAGTCTCCTACTGTAAACTATGGCCCTTATATACTGCTCCCCTGGCCCATGTGCAGACAGCATGCAGCTAAAGTCCCTCACAATAGAGACAATGTGCAGCAGCCAACTCTGTGCCCATTAAGCCATCTCTGGAGATCTCCTTCCCACACCCAACTCCTGGGTTGTCTGCATGCGGCCTTGCTATTGTTCAAGCTCTTGGCTGATTCCCATGCACGCTGTACTGTTGACTTGGTTCCCTTCAGCGTTCCCATGTTGCCCCTCAGGTGCCATACCGCTCATGATTCCTTTCATGGCATAGGCCCATCATCGGGCCATATCCTAGTTGGCACTCAGTGTTCTTCATTAACTGATGCTGACATAACCTCCTTCCTAATAGGGACCGTAGTTCACATAGGCCATCCTCCTAGAGTCCCATCGAGTAGTTCTTGTCTTGAGACATTTGAGTGATGTAAAATAGATAAAAAGAAAAGATAAATGTGTCCATGCTTCCCAGGCTCGTATCTTCATATATGTCATTGACGTCATTACTGTAATGTTTGAAGTGGTTTTGGAAATGAGAGGTATGCTCATAACATCACCCCCCCCTCAAGGCCTCGTGTCCCAAGAGGCTGACGTGGTGGAGTCCACATATCTTGGATCTTCTCTCATTTGTTGATAAAATGCGGCCAAGTGCGCTTGTTGCTCACTGGGCAACAGCCTGGTCTGTTCTGAATCAACGTCCTCAACGTCTTCTATTGTGGTCCTATAATTGACCATTGGTTTCTTTTGGTGCCTAGCGCCTTTGATCCTCCTCTGCCAGTCGTCTTCCAACTCACTGCTTTCCCGAGCAGCCACTGCCGTCTCTCTTTTTAGAATTTTCTTGGCGAGTACTGCCATATCTTTCTCCTGAGCTCTTCTTTCCTCTGCTAGCTCCTCCTCTTCTGTCTTCTTTGGGAATTAAGCATGGGTTTAGACCGCCTGCCACGCTCCAGGTCTCTGGAGAACGTCCCATTGGTGTCATCAGGCAATTCCATTATTGCCACTTGATCGCCTTTCCAATTGTGCCATCTGCGCTCCATGTTCGCCAGGTATTTCAGTCCGAAACAACCATCTTCCCACCCAAATAGCCTTTGACAATCCTTCCAATGAATTCCCTGACTCCTTTTATGTTTTGGGCTCTGTTTAGGCTTGGTTTTGGTGTATTGGATATATAATACCCCGTCTCAAATATTCCTGACGAGTTTGGGTGCATCCAGATTTTCCCTGTGGAATTTTTTGACCTTTGTGGGCGCATTGACAACATTTTTAACTGGTTCCCAGGTAGCTTCTTCTACTGGGTAGTTTTTCCATTTAATGAGGTATTCCAGCCTTGCTCTTCCTCTTCCACTGACTCGGCTTTGCAGAATTTCTTCAACCTCATATTCCCCTTCCTGTGATTCTTCCACCATCTGTGCGTCCTTGCGCACTGCTGCCTTTGCTTGTTGTTTTGGGAAAACTGGTTCCCTATATGGCTTCAACAGGACTTCGTTGAAAACGTTATAGATTTTCCATGATGCTGGAATTTTTAGTTTGTAGGATGATTCGCCCACTTTGGCAAGTACTTCTAATGGACCCACAAATTTTCCATCTAGCTTTTTGGTAGCCCAGATGACTGGAAGGTTTTTGGTACTGAGATAGACCTTGTTGCCAGGTTTATATTCGACTGCCTGGCGTCGGTGTGTGTCATAGCATTGTTTCATGACCTGCACTGCTTTCTCTAGTGCCTTTTGGGCTGTTTCATGTACTGCTTCCAATTCTTTGGCTAATTGCTCCACTGCCACCTCCTTTGGGGCGTAGGTTGGGTCAAGACCTTTATTCAGATGTCGTCCATAGTTCATGTAGAAAGGTGTGAACCCTGTGGCAGAATGCACTCGATCGTTGTGGAAAAACTGAGCCACTGATAACCAATCCAACCAGTTGTCTTGTCAGTTATTGACAAAGATTGTCAAGAATTCTTTCAATTCCTGATTAACTCGTTCGGTCTGTCTGTCTGTTTGAGGGTGGTAGGCTGTGGATCAATTTGCCTTAATCCCCAGCATTCCATATAGATCATTCATGAATTTGGACACAAATTGGGGTCCTCTGTCACTAATAACTTTTCGGGGGAGTCCATGCTCCCTGAATACATTGTCCCTGAACAGCACTGCTGTTCCTTGTGATGTGACTTCCGAAGTGGTTGGTATGAAGTAGGATTTTTTCATAAACCTGTCTACGATGACCAGAACCATATTGTTTCCTTTGGATTCTGGTAACGGTCCAACGAAGTTGATTGAGATAATCTCCCAAGGTTCTGTTGGAACTTCATTAGGTTGCAATGGTGCTGCCTGGGCAGTTCTGTCTGGTTTTGCCTTTTGACAAACTTCACAACCTGGGATATATCGTTCAATGTCCTCATGCATATTGGGCCACCAGAAATTTCAGGTGAGCGACTCCAATGTTTTTGCAATACCCAAGTGCCCCCATGAGTGATGAATGGCGATGATATCTTCCCTTAGTGCTGTTACTGCTGGTACATACACTCGCCCTTGCCACGTTACCAATCCTTTTTCTAGTTTATATTTTCCGCCAGCGATTTCCAGCCCCTTTACTACCTGTGTTTCCCATTGTCGGCAAGGCATGTCCTTGATATCTTTAATGATGTCCTCTATTGCCCTATCATCGTCAAATAATCTGACGAAAAGGTGTTCTTTGAGTAAAATGACTCCTTCATTGTCATTTTCCCCTTTATTATGTCCTGCTCGTCGAGATAATAGGTCTGCCTTGGTGTTAGACTTGCCACTTTGGTGTTTGATTATGAAGTTGTAGTCTTGCAAGTCTGTCACCCATCTGGCCTGTCACTGGTTTAGGTTCTGCGCCTTTCTGAAATACGTTAAGTTCTGGTGATCCATCAGAACTTCGATTGTTTGCTTGGCTCCCTTTAGGTAATGTGCCCATTCATAAAAGGTGTGCATCACCGTGAGCATCTCTTTATCGTATATTTTGTAATTTTGCTCGGCATCATTTAGGGATTTTGAAATGAAAGCTACGGGTTTCCACAGTCCATCTTCTCTCTGCTGTGATAAAATCCCTCCAATAGCAAAATCTGAAGCATCCACCTCCACTCGGAATTGTCCTTCCTCGCTAGGAATCCTAAGTATTACTTCCTCTGCAATAGTTTGTTTGAGCCTGTCAAAGGCTTCATCCTGTAGCTGCGTCCACAGCCATTCCTCTTTTCCTGTGAGCTGCGTCAATGGCTTTGCTAACTTTGCGAAATCCCGCACAAATTGTCGATAAAAATTGACGAAGCCTAGGAACTGCTGGACTTCTTTTTTGCATTTGGGTTTTGGCCAATCCACCACTGCCTTGACCTTGGCCAGGTCCATCTGTACCGTGTCTTTTCCAATAATAACCCCCAAGAAATTGATTTTGTCTTTATCGAAGAAGCACTTTTTGGGTTTAAGAGAGAGCTTGTGTTTTTCTAATGTCTCCAGTATTCGGTTTACATGTCTTGTGTGTTCTTCCTGATTCCTGGAGAACACCAAGATATTGTCCATGTAGATAACCACCCATCCTTCTGTGATTTCAACTCGGAATATGTCGTTCATCATGGTTTGGAAGGTTGCAGGTGAGTTGGTTAAACCGAAAAACATGACAAGGGGTTCAAAGAGTCCCCAGTTAGTTCGAAAAGTGGCCTTCCATTCATTGCCCTCTTTAATCCATATGTTGTTATACCCCCATCGTATATCCATCTTCGAAAATACTTTAGCTTGGGATAATTGGTCAACTAATTCTCCAATGAGAGGTAGTGGATAATGATTTTTAACCATTGTTTTGATTTTGACTGGCCCCCAAAGCATACCGTCCACATGTAATGAGAGACCTTGTGGAGGTCAACCAACTCGTCCCAGGTGTATTCTATGTCATCTCGGCATACTGCTGATTCCTCTATGATGTGACATCGCCCCGGTTGGATACTATCCTGGATGGCAAAAACTACAGTTTCATCTTGGAGTTCTGGTTCCCAACTGAGGATGTCATAGAGCATTGGCCATGCAGGCCAATTGAACTTGTCATAATACTCGCTTTTAAATAGATACATATAGCATTATCCGTTTTGTCTCCACTGGTTTGGAGCAATAGGACTTCATGCCCTTGGGCCAGGTAGGTGTGCTTTGACACGGGCGTGCCATCCTAGTAGTCTGGCTTTGTGATCGTCCCAGGAGTCCTCTCCTATTTCATCCAGGAAGTGATCTAGACCAACTTGGAGTTTGGCGAGTGGTTCAGTAAGAAGATGTTCGGGTGTGGTGGGGAGGATTCACCCTGGTGGTTTTGTAATAAGCAAGGGATCATAGCGGATCCCCTTGCGACGCTCCTCCTCCTCTTTTTCTTGCTTCCACTTGGTGTAACAAGAGGCTCGTATATTGCCATTCATAGCGTGCATCCACGCATTCCAGTCCTCATGTGTCATTACCATCCCCTCATGTTCATAAAGTTCCTGGACATGATGAGTGCATTGTAATCGCTCAATTGCCACCCTGTATTGTCTTACTGCTTTGTCGCCATTGTTGATTAACATTAACCATTGATTATATTTTGACAAGATGAGTGCTAGCCAGATGGGGTTGGAGGTATCGCCTTTGTATTGCTCCTCCAGTAATGTCATGAGAGTCTGGTACTCTCATTCAGCTTTGTGCATGGCGCATTCTGTGCATAGTACTGCTTTTGTAGCTGCATGTTCCATGAGAAGAGCCTCCCAGGCTTCCTTCTGTTCTGCCTCTTGCTGAGCCTCTCATTCCCTCAGCATTTGTTGGGCTTCAGCACATTCTCACCGGCACTCCTCCTTTCGGTATCACCAGTACAGGCGAACGTGGTTGTCATATCGGCGGATAATAGTGTCACCGACAAATGTTGGTGTCCTTGTGAGGACTGGTTCGATAGTGTTTGCCCAATCCACCTCGAAGAGCTGGCCGATCTCTGAGAGTGTCACTTGGGCATAAAGTAAGACATAGGTGAAGGAGCAATTCATTTTTATTTGTTTGGGAGGTGATGGGGTAGGTTTTTTCCTGTAGAAAAAATCTTCAATCAAGTTCAGGCCCTCCACTGACACTTGATCTGTTCGTGCAGCAGTCGAATATCTGTGCCTGTCGATGATGCTCCTTGGGAAACAAGGAGGATTTTGTCTGAGTGTCATGGGACCCACAAGCTACTCAACAATGTGCACCCGGCAATTTGCCTCAATGTCCTTGTGCCTAGTTATCAGTGCCAAAACAAAATAGGCACTGCTAGTACAGAGGGTATGAGAGGACTTTGTCTCAGCCTTGATATGCACAGTTGTCAGTTTGTTTTGCTTGTTCCCTGAGCTTTTCTGCAATTATGGTGTATGTTACCCTGGGCACATCTATGGTCTCCTGCCTACGCTGCTCCTGAGTGAACTTGTACTCTCGTCCATAACTGTTTTGTAGACAGGCCCAACAGGCATATTGAGGATCTCTTGTTCGAGACCCATTGACAGTGTGTTTGTCATAGTCGATGTCACTGATGGTTCTGGGATAATTGGATTACTACCGTCAAAGAAGAAACTAGGCCATGGATTGTCAAGAGCAACTACGAGTGGCATGCTTGGTGCTGGACAGTACCACGGGGTAGAGAAGTAAGTCTCTAGATTATGTCAGGACTGTCCTGAACACAACCTAAATGACTCAAGCGGTGACTGGTTAAGTCTGAGATGGTTCTATTGCTCTGTAGCTATGTCCAGTGACACAAGACTATCTAGAGACTTAAGAGTCTCCTACTGTAAACTACGGCCCTTATATACTGCTCCCCTGGCCCATGCGCAGACAGTGCGCAGCTAAAGTCCCTCACAATAGAGACAATGCACAGCAGCCAACTCTGCACCCATTAAGCCATCTCTGGAGATCTCCTTCCCACACCCAACTCCTGGGTTGTCTGCATGTGGCCTTGCTATTGTTCAAGCTCTCGGCCAATTCCCATGCACACCATACCATTGACTCGGTTCCCTTTGGCATTCCCATGTCACCCCTCAGGTGCCGTACTGCTCATGATTCCTTTCATGGCATAGGCCCATCATCGGGCTGTATCCTAGTTGGCACTCGGTGTTCTTCATTAACCGATGCTGACATAACCTCCTTCCTAATAGGGACCGTAGTTCACATAGGCCATCCTCCTAGAGTCCTGTCAAGTAGTTCTTGTCTTGAGATGTTTGAGTGATGTAAAATAGATAAAAAGAAAAGATAAATGTGTCCATGCTTCCCAGGCTTGTATCTTCATATATGTCATTGACGTCATTACTGTAATGTTTGAAGTGGTTTTGGAAATGAGAGGTATGCTCATAACAACTTGCCTGCTTAACCTTCCCATCCCTTTTCCATACATGCCATTCATAAGCATATGTTGCTTTCAAAACCCCTTTCTGGCTCTTGAATTTGACCTTTGATAACAGTGATTTGACAAGTGTGGTGGCATCTGCTTGGGTGGTGATAACATCTGCATTGTCTTTGAGCATATCATGGACTGCATTCATAGCAGCAGTTGATATTTCATTGCACCAGTTATTGATATGATAGTTAGCCTCATGGACATTAGTGATAAATACAAAGGAGACCTACCAATCAATACCATGGGCCATTTACATGAACATCATATTTTCCTTCACTGAATACTTTGTTAATTACCAATTGAACCTTCTTGGTGTCCAAGTTATCCCATGGTTTCTCTAGCACTCTGGCTTTCTTCCACAGTCAGGGGGTGACCTCATCAGTGAACAATATAGCTGTCTCTTGAGAATTGGGAAGGTCCTGCAATGCCCACTTCTTGCATCTGCCACATGTTTCTTTCCCAGCCCTTGGCTTCATCAAAATTTCTGATCATGTTCAATCTTAACAGGTATCTGACAAGCAATTAAATGACTTGTTCAATGATTGCATATCTTACCTTATCTTCCACATTGTTAAGGTTGATGCCCTTGGTTCAGTTCTGAGTCAACAGTGATGACTAGAGTCTCGGTCTAATACCAGTCAATGGACAAAGATCACCTTCAATGCTGTACTACACAGTGAAGAAGTGGGTTCAAGCAATGGAGAAGGTGAGAGCGAGAGGATTGTTCAGATGAGAGCAATACTCAGCTAAGTTGGAATTAAGGAACTACAATACATGAGTGGGTTTATACTGTCTATAGGACAATGGGAAGGTATAAAAGGAAGTGAAACAAGGGAGTGAAACAGGTAGGTGAAACAAGTAATGAGATGTAGCAACAAAAGTAAGTGTTAAAGAAAGAAATTGTAACACTACCCCCCTTCTATGTGAGAAGTCACCAACTTCTCAAGGCCAACCCTGGGTCATCCAGGCATGATCTGTCCTGGACTTGTACCAGTGTAGGAGGTTCTCAATGTCTTTATGTGCCATATCTACATGCCATTGCATGGAGTTGAGGGTGACTTTCAGTTGGTGAAGCTCTCAAAGCACAAGATCTTGTTCTGCATATGTTATGGCATTTGGATTGGTGGTAAGGGTGAGTCCTGTGAGGGCTCCGAGTGGGGATGATAGGTCTCAGAGGTTGGCTGTGATATATGAGGCTTCTAAGGAGGCAGTGGTAATGAGGGGATTGGATTGGGGGGTAGGTGCAGGGATGACTTCTTCTGCAATGGGTGGTTCTTTGATGAGTTTGGGCAGGTGGATGTGTAGGTTGTTGTCATCTGCAAAGACCATCATTTCGGTCTCAACAAAAATTTTGAGGGGTGGAGTAAGGATGTCAAATTCGAGGAGTTTTTTGGGAGAGGAGTAGGCAAGGGCAAGTACAGCAAGCAGGGTGAGGATGAGTCCTCCAATGATGATAGAGGAGAAGAAGGTGGTGACAAGGGTGACAAGGATGGTGATGAAGGAGAACATTTCTGTTTATGCAATGGTGGTTGGAAGGATAGGAAGTGGGAGTCACTCTTTTTATAGGTCATGTGTGGGAGTGTCCTCATCAATGTATTCCACTTCCCAGAATGAGCTGTCTGTGTTGATAGAAAGGATGTCTTCTAAGAGTTGATCAGCTAAGGGTTCTGGTCTGGGAGTGTTAGGCTGCATGGGAGTCCCTTCTGCCAGATATGGTTCATATAGCAGTCTAGGTGTGATTTGGTGTGTAATTGTTCGGTGGTCTGTGTGGTGAATGATGCCTGTGATCATTGGGTATCCAGGTGCCCATTTGAAGTTTCAGTAGTGAGGTGGTAATGGCAGGTTCAGGTATGGGGGTGGTATTCCTCCATGTGGGATGTACCAGTAGTTCAGAGGGAGGTTGAAGTCTGGTGGTCCACTGGATGGGAAGTTGATCCTATCAGGAAATAGCACTGCTGTGTGATGTAGGCAGGCCACTCCTGCCACTTCCAGGTTCCTTGTTTGGTCAATGGTCCATAAGGTTAGTGCTCTTTGTGCTTCTCTGGCACAGTGGCCTCTGATGATTGTTTTGGCCATCGTTTGAAAGTTGGAGCTGGTTTGTTGCCTATACACAGGGTGTAATGATGGTACTTTCGCTTGATAGAGCAGGATGGTGCTTTGTTCGAGGAAAGCCATTCCTATAGCATGTCTTCCTTGGTGGGGATGGGTTTGATTAGGGAGTTGAATTAGTAGGTGTCGAAGTCTTGGGATAGATTGTCTAGGAGAGAATCAGGAGTAGGGGGAAGCAATCCTTTTGGTATGTCTAATATTCTGTTTGAGGATTTGTCTGTTGTTGTATTGAACCATGGTTCCTATAGTATGTTTCAACAGTTCTTATATTTCCTGAGGATATCTGCAGTGTTTTTCAGATTTTCTTTGGGTTCCCATGAGTTCTCATTTGATCTGTACCCCTTCCATTTGACTAGGTATTGGTAACCGGTCCCTTGTTTCCTATGTGTAATGATCGCTTCTATTTCAAATTCTTCCTGTCCATTTACAAGATCAGGGGGTGGTTTCATAAAGTTTGGTCCATGTGCCATTGTTTCTTTATACAGGGTTAGTAGTGCAGCATGAAACACAGGGTGGATGCACCATTGTTTTGGGAGTTTCAGTTTGTATGTAACAGGGCCTAGCACATGTTTGATCATGAAGGGTCCTTCCCTTTTAGGTGCCAGTTTCCTCAATTTGTAGGGTATTTGAAGGTTCCAATTTTCAAGCCAGACTTTGTCTCCTTTTTCGAACCTGATACTTTTATCTTTTGTTCTGAGTGCTACCATTTGCCTGGCAAGTTCATGTGTGGCAAGTGCTTCTTCTCTAGCTTTTTGTAGCTGCAGGGGTTGTCATTGGGTGCACAGCTGTGGGAATGGCAACAGGATTTGTTCCATACATTAGCTGAAATGGCAATGCCTTGATGGTATCATGGTGTTGATTGTTGTGAGCGAATTCTGCAATTGGCAATAGTGATTTCCATTTGTGTGGTTTGTTTGTACAGAACATTTGGAGATAGACTTCTAGTTCCTGGTTGACTTGTTCTGTTTCACCATCTGTTTGAGGGTGATAGGCTGTGCTCATTCTATGGTTGATTCCCAGTGCCTTTCCTATTTCGTGGAATACTTTAGATGTGAACTGCAGTCCTCTGTTGGATATAAGGATGTCAGGCAGGCTGAATCATTTGAAATTCTCATTTATGTATAGATTTGCAGTTTCTAGTGTGTCAATTGTTTTGTTGCAAGGGGAAAAGGTTACCCCCTTTGTAAGGCCATGGTCCACTGTGACCATGATCGAGTCAAAGCCATCAGTGATTGGAAGATCTGTGATGAAGTTGATTGTGACTTGCTGGAAAGGTTGGGTCATGTTAGACTTGATTGGGTGTAAGGTGGGAGTATTTGGGTGGGTGTTCACTTTCATTTGCTGGCAAAGTGCACATCCTTCAGTCCATTCTCGAGTGTGTTTGTTCATTCTGGGCCACCAGTAGTTTTGTTTAAGTAATTCCAAAGTTTTGAATTGTCCTGGGTGTCTGGTGATAAGCTCACTTTGCTATTGGAAATAGGGAGGAGAGGAGAGGTGTGAGGTCATGAAGGAATTCCCATCAACTCCAGTGTGCTTGATGTCAATGCTACAATGCATGGAACTGGCAGAGTTTGCAGATAATAATGTTAGAGTGTGTAACAGTGGCAAATGCAGGACAAGGAGTGCAACAAGACTTGAGATGTGAATGAGACAAGGAGGGCAAGACTAAAGGCTGAGGCTCAAAGGGATACTGTATTCTCAACTGTGGTATCTTCTAAACTGGTGTCTTAATTGTCTACTGTGTGTTGTACAGGAGCTTATGTAAGCACCACAGTGGGAACCAATACTGCAACCCTACATGGGATGCTAATAGACTTGCCTGATTGCTGTTTGCGGCAACTCTGGGGTTCATCTGACTTGATGTGGCCCTGTTATCAATATTCTGTGGACCTGACCAGTATATACTGTAGCTGGTCATTGGCCAATGGCTTTACTCGTCTGCTAGGGTCCTAATCCACTGCATTGGTGTGTCACTATGGATGACGTGGTGATTGGATCTTGGAATGTAGATTTTCCTAATGCAGATATGTCTTGATGGTGCAGTCCCTTCTCTGGTGAACTAAGCTGTGCCAGCTTATGATTTTATGCAACTCAGCCAATGGGGTGCTGACATTGGATGTGAATGGCTGACTGGTGCAGGGTTTCGAAGGTGTACGTGGGAGGTGACTCAATTGTTGGTTGTGGGTGACACTTGCCTTTCTGGGGATAATTGCAGAGTTGCTCGGAGTTGCTTGTATGACCTGTGGAAGACTCCTCTATACCCCTAGCTCAGAACAATGCTCATCACCAGATGTGGGTGATTTGTGTGTGAGCTTATGAGTTGGGTGTGTAATCCATCCTGATCAGGGACATAGACTTTCCCTTGATAGTGTACAATGTGGTTGGAGTATGTCCAGTCTTGGAGTTTAGATTTTATTGGTGGTGCACAATGATTCTGGATTACTTCAACTAGTATTTGTCTGAAGTCATCCTTGGTCATGCCTTTGCATAACTTATCAGCTAGGTCATTCACAATAATTCTGATGAATCATTCAGGGGGTAGTACAGTTATTTCTTCTGGAATGTCATCAGTTCTTACATGGTCTGGTTGTCAGGACAGAGCATCTGCTTTGAACATTCTGGTTCCTGGGACATGCTCAATTCAAAGGTCAAATTTGCTCAGAAAGGAGGACCATTGTGCCTGTCTAGGGGTAAGCCATTGCAGGGTTCAGTAAAAGGATAAGTTCTTGTGATCACAATGGACAATGGTGGTATGTGGTGATCCATGTAAGAAATGTTGCCAAGCTGCAAGCCATTTAATGATTGCCAGTAGTTCTCTGTCATAGATCTGATACAGTGAGGGACAAAACTGTTGCAATGTTTTGAACTTTTGCACTAATCTGCTAATAGCTCAGGCAGCAATGTTCAGAATGCTCTGAAACTCATAAACAGGGAAGATATGTATATAACCAATCTAGGAATAGAACCAAATTATGTAATACAATGTCATTCCTTATATAGACTCTGATCAGTAAGCCAGATGCATTGCAACAGTTTTGTCCCTGTCATTAAAAATATAGAAAATGGATATTACTAGTACTTGGTATATTCTCCTTTGGCTTTTAACAAAGCTTCAACCCTCCTAGGTATACTCTCTATCAGATTCTGACACACTTCCTTTGGAATGTCCTCCCATTCTCTTTGTATTCTCTCCCAAAGCTCCAACATCCCACCAGGTGTCTTTTCATGCTCTCCCAGCCTTCTCTTGAGGTGACTCCAGAGGTGTTCAATGGGATTCATGTCTGGAGATTGTGCTGGCCATGGAAGAACCTCCATTTCATTGTCATTAAACCAGTTGGTGGCCTTGTGACACTTGTGCTTGGGGTCATTATCCTGTTGAAAGATGATATCATTAGTGGTTTTACCATAATATTCCATGGTTCCCTGTAGTTCATCCTCCAAAATGGAAACATAAAGGTCCCCATCCATCCTCCCATCAATCTTGCATGCATTCCCCACACCATCCCATGTCATACATCCCCATAACATCACAGAACTTCCTCCAAATTTCAGTGCTCCTTCCACCATCCTGTCACTGAGCCCCTCCCCTGCCTTTTTCCATGCCCACTTCTTCCCATCTGACCCCAGCCTATTGATCTTTGTCTCACCTGACCATATAACCCTCTTCCAGTCCTCTACAGTCCAGTCCCTATGTGCCAATGCCCAGTCCAACCTCTCCTTCCTATGTTTCTTGCTGAGAAGTGGCCTTTTCTTCCTCACTACAGCTTTCATCCCAGTCCTCTTTAGCTGCCTGGCAATGGTTTTAAGTGAGACATGCTAGTTGGTGATACTGGAGAGTGTCCTGGAGACCTGGACAGCAGTTTCTGCCTTTCCAGTGGTGATTAAGCATACAGCATGTTGTATATTGGAGGGGGAAAGCTTTGGTGGATGACCTCCAGCTGACTTGGAGAGGGTGGAACAATGTTTGGTGTGTGGCCTGGGGATAGTACTAGTGTGAACACCAGTGGAAGATGAGACTTTGTGTGCTGAGTGACCCTTGTCAAGCAAGGAGAGGATGTGGTTGCAAAGAGTAGGGCAAAGAGATCTCATGGTGGAAGGATGTGGAATGGAAAGTGAGGAGTGTTGTGGGACCTTTATACATTCTCAATGAACCATCACATGACTTTATTTGGCCTTATTTGGCAGAATCAACAAAGTCATGTGACTGTTACAGCACTCCAATACATCAGGGACAAAACTGTTGCAATGCATCAGGCTTACTAAAGTGGCTCTATATAAGGCATGGCATGGTATTACATAATGTGCTTCTATTTATGGATTTATTACATATATATCTACCCTGTTTATGAGTTTCAAAACATTTTGATCAATTCTGCCTGAGTTATTAACAAATTAGTTCAAAAGTTCAAAACATTGCAACAGTTTTGTCCCTCACTGTAATTCTGCTCTGTTGTGGTTAGGGCATGTGAGATGAAGCTGCAGGGGTGCAAGAGTCCTGCTTCATCAGCTTGTTTCAAGACTGCTCCTATCGCTTTATTTGATGTGTTGGTTTGTAGGATGAAGGGTTGGGTTATATCTGGCATCCAAAGTACTGGGGCAGTTGTAAATCGCTGTTTTAGATCGTCAAACACTTTCTGTCTGTCCAATGTGCATAAGAACACTTCATCCTTCTTTGTGAGATCAGTGAGTGGCTGAGCCAGAGTTGCAAAATTCCTGATGAATTGTCAGTAGAAGTTTCCAAATCCCAGGAAAGATTGCACTTGTTTGACCGTTGTTGGCATTGGCCAGTCCACTATTCCTGCTAGTTTGATCAGATCCATTGTTATCCCTCCAGGTCTGATTATCATTCCAAGGAACTCAATTTCTTGGGTGCAAAATTTGCATTTTTTGAGTTTGAGGAATAGGTCATTCTCTTTTAGCCATTTTAAGATGTGTTTTGTCTGGGTTTTTAGATCTTTGGTTGTTGTTCTGTATATTAGGATGTTGTTCATGTAAATGATTAACCACCCTTCATTAATCATATCTTGGAAATATTCATTCATCATTGTCTGGAAGGTGGATGGGGATTTGCATAAACCAAAGAACATGACAGTTGGTTTGTATAACCCTTTGTTAGTTATGAAGGCAGCCTTCCATTCATCTCCCTCCTTTATTCAGATGTTATTGTACCCCCATCAGAGATCCAACTTTGTAAAATATCAAGTGCCAGATAGTTTAGTCATTAGATCAGAGATTAGTGGTAGTAGGTACATGTTTTTTATCATCCATTTGTTTAGGTATTGGTAATCCTGACATGGTCAAAGTGCTCCACTTTCCTTTTTTGTGATGAAGAAGAATAGCAAGGCCTGTGGGGATTTGGATGGTCTAATATATCCTTTGGCCAGTTGTTTGGTGGTCCATTCATTGAGGGATGATTGTTCTTTTATTGATAGTGGGTAGATCTTGCTGACTTTTGGGGTGAATCCAGTTTTGAGATCTATTGCATGGTCCCATGTATGCCTAATTGGGAATTGTTCTGAGGGTGCCTTTTCGAAGGTAGATTTCCATTCCTGATATTCATCTGGTAGAGCAGTTGTTGAGGTCTCCTTGTGTAGTATATGTTCCAAAGCTTATGATGTTGATGTTTTAACCCTGATCCAGTACTCATTGATCTCTTGATCTAAGTTTTTCCCTATCTGTCTTATGGGTTTTTCCTCTGGAGCTAGGTGATCAAACAGAAGGGTCTGTTCTTTCCAGTTGATTGCTGGGTTGTGTTTTTCTAACCAGGGGAGTCTGAGTATGAGCTTCTGGTCTCCTAGTTTAGTGACCAGGAAGTTTGTCTTGATTCATTGATTTCTGATGTGGTATGGGATTCTGACTTTATGTGTGATCATCCCATTTGAATTAACTGTTCCGTCAGCATTTTTGACTTGTATTGGCTGGGTTAATGTTTCTTTGTTCATAGGTTTCATTATGGTATCATCAATAAAGTTTCCTTCTGCTCTGCAGTCAGCAAGGGCAGATATTTCAGTGGGTAATCCAGGCAATTGGACAGTTATTGGTAGTTGTTGGTTATTATTAGATCTTACTGTTACAGAGTCAAGTGCTAACTGTCCATAATCATTCTTGGGGGTTCCGGCTGCTTTCTGGTTCCTCCACTTTAAAAACCCTTGGTCTTGAGGTCAGTGAGGAGAGTGTCTCATTCCTCAGTGCTGAGTGCTGCAATCATTGCCCAGATTTTCTTGGTGTCATTGTCCTCAGTGATTGTTCTGGTGAATCATCCTGGGGGAGGCAGACTTTTGGTGGTATCTTTCTTCAGGCAGTTTTGGGATAAGTGACTGATGGTTCTGCATCTGAAACACTTCCCAGAATGCATGTATTCTTCTCATTGTCCATCAGTTAAACATCTGGTTGTCATGGCATGAACTATTTTAGATCCTCCTGCCTTATTGAACCAGCACCCTGCTTCAGCAGTTTTTCCTAATTGTTTCATTGTTTCCCATGCTGCATTAAGTTGTTCAGCTTTTCTGTAGGTGTCTGTGATAGCCTTAAAGTCACTCTGTCCTTCCAGGATTTTAGCAGCAATGGTGGTTGGTAAGCCTCAGACAAAGGCCTGAAGTTGGGTGGTTGATTCTGGTTAGTCCAGAGGACCCTATGAGCATCCTGAATTTTCGGACATAAATTGGGATGATGATCTCCCCTCCAACTCATAATTTGGTAAGCTCATTCAGTGCTCTGACTGTGGTGTTTACTTCTCCCCAGTCCTCAAGGAATTGTTTGATGAAGGTGTTGTAGTTTTCCCAAGTGAGTCTGTCCTTCTCTTCTAGTTGCTCATGGACTATTTCTTTCCAGTCATCTAGTTCTTTTCCTAGGCACTGGAGGGTGTATCTTATCTCTTTTTTTCATGTTTCCCCTCATAGTTATGGTGAAGAAGTCACTGAACCAATTGATGAATGATCTAGCTTTGGTCTGATCTCCTGTGAAGATTCATGCTGAAACTGGTTTGATGTCTCCCCTCAAGGTGTCAGTGGTTTCAATAGTGGTTGCCATCTGTTTCGAGTCAGTTTCAGGTTTTGGTTTGGGTCTTGGGTTTTGTAATTCATATTTGATCTGTTTTTGTTCTAGAAAGGTATACCACCCAGTTATAGCCTCTTCAGTTAGAGCATAATATTGGTGGTGGGGGCTGTCAAGGTCAAGTTTGTTTTCACAGTATTCTTCCCACCAGAGGGTTTCTTCAGGTCTGTCAAAGTATAGTTCTGGTTCTTCTTCTGGTTCTTTCTGTTCATTTCTCCACTTGACCCAGAGCTTTCCAGGTAATGAGTTTTTGTTTCCTTTGGTGTAGTCTCCCTCAAAGTATTTGTTAGATACTGGGGTGTTCTTGTTCTTTCCTACTCCTCAAAATTCCCAACACTTACATAGTGTTGAGAAAAAGAGCTCCTGTCTTTCTAAATAGTATGTTCCTTTATAGAGAAAGGAATTGTTCAGTGGTCTCTGGTTAGAGAGTCTGGTTTCAGGTTGTTATGTTGTCTGGCTAGTGACAATGCACTAAGTGGTTCAGTGTGTTCCAACTTGTGTTAAGGTCAATGCCCTTGGTTCAGTTCTGAGTCAACAGTGACAACTAGAGTCTCAGTCTGATCCCAGTCAATGGACAAAGATCACCTTCAATGCTGTACTAGATGGTGAAGAAGTGGGTTCAAGTGATGGAGAAGGTGAGAGCAAGAGGATCATCCAGATGAGAGCAATACTCAACTAAGTTGAAACTAAGGAACTATGATACATGTGTGGGTTTATATACTGTCTAGAGGACAATGGGAAGGTATAAAAGGAAGTGAAACAAGGGAGTGAAACAGGTAGGTGAAACAAGTAATGAGATGTAGCAACAAAAGTAAGCATTAGAGAAAGAAATTGTAACACACATGGCCTGAGCTCTTTGCCAATCTTCCCCTCTGGCCTTTTATATCATCATTCTCATTGTCCCTAACAAATCTCCCATATGCAACAAGCAAATTGTCCTCAGCAATCATTGAAGAGGAACTACCAGCATTCTTGGAGTTCTTTTGATATTCCTGTCCTGGATGAGGCCAGTTGGAGCTTCAGGGTTTCCTTGCCCTTTCCTCAGGCCAAACAACCTGGCTTCATCCCTAAAAGAACAGTGATTGATGCCTTGGATTAGTAGGTAAGAGTGAAACTTACCTCTGAATGCCAAATGAGGGTGTGCCTGTTGGAGTGCTCATTTGGCACATTCTGGTCACATCTTCATGATGGATTTTCGCCTTTTTGGCCTGTCAGTTGATTTCTTTATGCCATTTGTTGTTGACCTTTTCTTCAAGTTCTGCTTGTTGGTGAGCATTTAACTCTAGAGGGTGTAAAATAGCACATATAGTTGGGTAGCTTACCTTTTTCTCCATCTTGCATGTTATCTACATTGCTATCACTCACAAGGATTCCCCTCAGTCTGACAGGAGAAAATTTTCTCTTGTTCCCATGTGGCTGGGCCTTTGTTGAAGCTTGTTGATTGGTGAGTACATACACTGGATAAATGCAGTTAGTGATCACAACCTTGATCATGATCACCAAGCCTGCATGGTACTATTAGGTGTCATTTGAATGTGAGTACTATGAATATCATGTGCATATAGCTATCACTTACCAGCTTTCATTGGGCATGGCTTAGGGATCATCTTGGCAGACTTGATTTGAGAGTCCTCAACGAACATGTCATCTTCAAGTCTCACAAGGAGACTCATGTGCTTGGCACTTTCCTTTCTTTTCTTCTGCTTGTTGTCAGCAGCAAGTTGATTCACTTGCTGGACTTCCTCTACTGTACGATGTGGTTTACCTTTGACTACATCCCCTGGATGTGTATCCTTGTCCTTCTCATGAGTTTGCATAGTGAAAGATGCAGGCAAGGAAATTTTTTGGGAGGCATGATTGGGGGATGAGAGAAAGAGATATGGTGAGTCTGGACTTGGTGACTTTGTGATGTTACACTGAGATATGCCAGCTGCTGCACAGTTCTGCCCATGCAATATATCATGTCAATACTGCAACTGCAACTGGCTCTTCACAAATGTTGGCAGCCTCTGTGTTCATCAGAGGATTCATCAAGAAGAGCAATGGCTTGAATGGCTCAGATTTCATCAGCAACAAGTGAACTCATCAGCAAATCCTGAAAATGCATTTCAGTCAAACACCACACCACACCTTCTATCACCTAGCCCTCCCCAGGCTGATCATCTGGTAGAACATGAAGAAGGCAACAAAGAGGGCAACAAAGAGAGCAATGAGTTTGGAAGTAGTGATGAGGAAGTGGAAGATCACTCCTATGAGACCAGAGATTCAGACATGCTACACATGACAGCTGAATGTGTTGCAATACACCCCATCATTAACAGTGAGTTTTTCAAGGGTATTGGCACCTATTGGACATGTTTGACACATGTTATTCTAACAGGTCATCTGTGCAATTCTGATGGGGACTTTCTGCCAGATGGGGCTCCTCTGCCACCATGGGAAGACCCTCCCACCAATGATTAGTCACCATATGGATCTTGTGAAGCTTTTGAGCTTGCAGATCTGCTTTTTAGACATGATGAGGTGTCAGCATCGGATATCAGTGGTCTTTGACAAATATGGGCATGAACACTGTTACTGGATCAACAGCCACCGTTTGACAGTGGTGACAATATGTATAGGACCATAGATGCGACGGAACTTGGGGAAATACCATGGCAGTCAATCCATCTATCATACCAACAGGAGGCTGACAAAGCTGAAGAGCCATGGAAGCAAGCAACATATGATGTTTGGTACTGCAATCCACTCCAGGTCATCAAAAATCAACTTGCAAATCATGACTTTGCAAACAAGATGGATTTTGCTCCAAAAGAAGTGAGGGATAGTGAAACAAATGTTTGATGGTATCAGGACTTCATGTTGGGTGACTGGGTTTGGTGACAGGCAGTATGTGATGTTTTCTTTGTTATTCATTTACTGATAAACCATTAGGATAAAATTGCTGAAGATGAAGCAAATCACAGCACAGTTTTTTGTCCTATCATACTTGGTAGTGACAAAACTACTGTGTCAGTTGCTACTGGTCACAACCAGTATTATTCCCTCTATCTCTCAAATGGCCTCATACACAATAATGTTTGGTGCACTCATTGCAATGGCACAAATTTGATTGTGTTCCTTGCTATTCCTAAAAGTGGGTGTGTACAATCATATTTGGAAACATATTCAACAATTGTTTGCTATAGCCAATTGGGAGCATGATTAAAGTGAAGAATTCAGAAGATTTTGCCAACATTTGTTTCATGCCATTACAAGAAATACTTCAACCATTCATCCCTTTCATGACAAGACCAGAAATTGTTTGATATGCCAATGGACACTTCCAACAAACCATCTATGGGCTAGGGCCCTATATTGCTGACTACCCAGAGCAAGCTTTGCTTGCTTGCATTGTCCAAGGGTGGTGTCCACAGTAAGTATGTTCTAGTTCTACAGTTTTGAGCAATAATCAAGGATATTTCAGCTGTACAGTGCATCAGACAAATCTTGACAGGAACCAAGGGAGAAGGAGCCATGAGCATATGGTTGCAGCTCAAGCAGTACTAGGAGAAGATGCTTTATGGGATGAGTATGGAATAATCAATGGTATTATGGTGCATTCTGTTTAAACTTTCATCAACTCATCTCATCTGTCACCTAAAGCCATTTACGCATTCATTTCCACATGCCAACATCCACAAGCTACTTTCACCTGATCTACTGCACCAAATCATCAAAGGAACATTCAAGGACCATCTTTTCACATAGATTGAAAAATACATAACCAAGAAACACAGTCCAAGTGAATCAAGACAGATTCTCGCAGAGATTGACCATTGGTATGTGATTGCATAGTTCTTTTTGTCATCAATGCTGACTGAGCACAAGTATCATGACTGCCCCACTATTCACCAGTTTGTGACGATTTCCAGAGGGTTGAGGGTTCAAGCAATGGATGGGTGATGATTCAAAAGCACTAATGAAGGTGAGCATTCAGCTTTCAATAATGATAATGCACAATACTCATCAGTTTCATACAGGTTTACCTCCCTGCTATTGCTGGTCTTGTTCCTGATCAAATGGTCAAGACCATCAGTTATTTCATGGAGTTCTGCTACCTCATATGGCACTTGGTTCTTGATGACAATGATCTCAACCAACTTGATGCTGTCCTCACCCAATTTCACACCCATCGAGAAATCTTTTGGGAGAAATGGATATGCCCCAATGGGTTTTCACTTCCATGTCAACATTCTCTGACACATTATCACCACTTAATCACTGAGTTTGGAGCACCAAATGGATTATGTTCATCAATTACAGGAAGCAAACACATTGAGGATGTGAAGAGGTCATGGCAATGGTCTAACTGATTTGAGGCATTACCCCAAACTGGGCAAGTTGGCCACTGCATGTGTACATTTTCAAGCTTGTGGCATGCTTCACAACTCTCCATTTGCTGGTCACACCAATATTCCACCAGATGTTGTGAAGCAATTGGAAGGGTTGGGAATAAATGATGATGATGATTTTGAGGCTATTGATGAGGATGTTCTTGGAGAAACATGGCTTGTGCAGAAATACAGTGAGTATATGATTAACCAATGAATTTTTTGCTGAAAGATCAAAGTTCATCATTTACCCTGTGATATCCACCAGCTATCCATCACACTCCAGCTCCCTGAACTGCCTGAGGAGATGTCATGCTTTTTATATGAACAAGAGCATCAAGAACCCCCTGATGACATACTGCTTGCACAATGCCCAGAACATAAGGGCAAGGTTTTTGTCTTTCCTTCAGTGATGGCCCTATTTTATGCACCAAGTGACAAATCTGGTATCAGTGGGATGTACTGGGAGTGCATCCAGTCTGTGAAATCATGGTGAGGGGGACCACCACGATGTGATTGTGTCATTCTTGGACAAGACAGCAACACACCCAGCTTTTGCAGGTTTCTTGTTGGACAGGTTCTGGGGTTTTTTAGGGTCATGTATAAGCAAATCACATATCCATGTGCCCTTATTGCCTGGTTCACAACCTTTGGTGATGAGCCATGTACCAACACAGGAGTGTGGTGAGCTACACCTGACTATGACACAAACAGGAAGTGACTGACAAGTATGGTCCATATTGACACAATTTTGTGCAGTGTACACCTGATCGGAATTTCTGGCAAGAATTTTACTCCAAAGGAACTCACATATAGTGAAAGCCTTCAAGCATTCAAATCATTTTATGTCAATAAATTTGTTGATCATCATGCTCATGAGATCTGTTACTAGGACAATATAAGCTCTATACTGTACAGATCATGTTATGCAGCTTATTGATATCTACAAGGCCTTCAGCGACCAGATGCCCTAAGCCCAAAATATTTTTTTGTCCACCACTGGTGATGCTTCCAAGCCACCTCCTCAGTCTATGACCTCGTGATTAATGCTGGGACCTTGGTCCAACCCAATAGCTGCTGCCCTTGCCAGAATGGGTGTGCTCCATGTGCAACATGGACAGTCAACAATTCACACTGGATGATAGTGCAGATGTTATGAGCTGGAGAGGAGCCCCTAAGACATGTGACAGGGACCATACAGGAGTCAACAACTTTCATTGACAGGATAACTCAAAGAAGGCTCAAGAACACTTGGCAGCATATGAAAAACCCTATACACCAGTAATGATGACTTGATGACTATGTGCTTACCCTTATTTATGCATGTGATTGGTGGATTGGAGGCTCATGGGATTTATCCCTATTTATTCAAGATTTATGGAGGAGTGGATGAAGCTCTAGGACTTAGTGGTGGACAAAGACATGGGGTCACTATAAACAGAATACAACAGCCCAATGATGGTGGCCTGTATGTGTGGGGGAATGGATTAGGTCAGCAAGATGCTGAGCTGGGATGGTGGGTCCATGATAGGGATCTATGGCGATGCCATGCCCAAGGAATGGGTGCCAAACTAGCAGTGGAAAGTTAGGACACTGAACAATAGCAAGACTGCAGAGCAGAAGACAGCTGATGGGCATGCATGTATATGGTTAGATAGGAGTGGAGTCTGTTGCTGCGCCCCCTTTATGGATGAGGGGTTTTAGCTGTGCATGGACCAGGAGACTTTGTATAAGTAGGGAGTTGTTTCTTGACTTAGGGCCCTTAAGGCTCTAGGTGGTTTGTACACTACAACACTGTAGTAGTCAGCCCCTTGGGTATAGAATCGTTCACTTCTCATCTCTGGCTTAACAAGCCACACTATAAGGGTTGTTAGTGTGGTGTTTAGGTGTGTCCTAACATTACCTAGAGCCTTTCTTCTTTACCCCTTCTCACATGGCAGTCAGATACATGCTAGTATGTCTTACTAGGTGTTGCCATCGTCCTGGGGAGGCCTAAATCAACATTGACTTCTGAGAGGTAGTAATTGCATAGCCCATAACCTCTCTGGGCAACTCTGACAGCTAGGTGACTTCAACAACCTACTGTCAACAGGCACTGTTTAAGTGTCCTCAATATGCCTGTTGGGCCTGGTGACAAACCCTTAACTTGGGTGGTGACAAACAATACCAGATGAGAACTAGAGTTCGCTGGGGTGTAGCATAGGCAGGAGACCATAGATGTGCCCTGGGTAACTAGTACTGGTATTGTGGAAGAGCTCACAGAAATGAGTGAAACAAACCTATCAGTATTGCCTATCAGTGCTATTAAAGTCTTGGGATACCCATCTGTACTAGCAGTCCCACACTACATCATCGTGGTGACTGATAACTAGACACAAGGACACCCAAGTGAACTGCAGGGGGCATATCTTTAGGGAGCTTGCAGACCTCCAACCAAATCAAAGAGTCAAGTACAGGTAGGGTTGTGACCGTATTGACCTGTGACTATCTGGAGGATACAGGTAATTACTGAAGAAGAGGCAACAGCATGTTCAAGCTAGAGCATGTCTAGGCAACAGACCAGGGAAGGAACTTTACCTTGGTCGAAGATTTTTGTTACAGGGAATAGTGCCCTTGTCATGAGATACTATTTTTGACATCACACATATGACAGGAGGAATGGAGTGCTCGTTTTCATACATCCTTCCTCACACCCAGGTGACACTATCACAGATTGGTCAGATCTTTGATGTGAACTGGGTCATGGACACTTCAGATGACAATTTGGTTCAGTTGGGACTGGCAGAGTTTATTGGGGACACAGTGGTCCACCGATTTGACAACCACATACAACTGTGGAGGAGGCACTTAAAAGAATTACAACAAGTGCAACAACATGATGAGTGGCAGCAGCTCCAAGCTAGGGAGGCTGCACAACTACAAGAACAGGAGGAGGCTTGGGAAGCCTTACTCAAGGAAAGATGGGCCAGATGAGTCATGCACCAGGCAAACCAGGAGTACGAAACTCTGGTTGAAATTTTGGAGAAAAACTATGGGGGAGACACATCAAATCCCATCTGGCTGGTGGTCTTAGGGTCACAATATAATCAGTGGCTGTTGTGGATAAAGGATGCAGATAGGGTAATCCACAGATACAAAATTGCCAGGGAAAAAATTGACCACATATGACACACAGAGGAGCTGTATCCTCATGAGGGCCTCATAATGAAACACAAGGATTGGAATGCATTAATGCACGTGCTCAGAGGCAACATAGAGGCCATGAGCATGGCCTGCCTGCAATGACAGCAGGAATGAGACAAACGATAGGTGGGAATCAGATATGGCCCACATATGATCACCACACCTCCAGAAGGACTCATGGCACCATCACCTATATGGCGACTCATGGAACCTATAACACACTTCTTGGAACTTGGACTTGGGAAATTCCTATTGGACATTGGCAAATAGTCCTGGGCAGAGCACAAAGCCTGACTACACAACTGGAGATCTCAGGTCACTACGCACATTCCCGGACTGGCTAAGAAAACCGCTGGTGGAACAGACAAATGGAATGAGGATGGGTACTGTTACATGTACCTCTTCAAACCAGAGTCTACAATAAGTTCCAGTGGCCAGCATGGCCAACTCTTTACAAGGTCCTTCAATGGGAACAGGAACTGAGAAATCCTTTTGATATCTTTGCTATTCACCACATGGTCAATAAGGGATGATACCACCTTATTGAGGTGAGGAATCAAGGACAACAATGAGGAGTATGATTGGACTAGATTGGAGGAGCTTGCTCAGATTTCACCATACACTTGGACCATGTGCTTGGGTGGACAAAATAAGTCCAGGCACCAGAACAAGAACTGAGCAGAAGCAGTCCCAATTTGATGAGTTAACCTCAGATCCATGATTCCAATTGAGCAGGCTATGGGAGAAACTCAAGGCTGAGTCTATCCACTAGTGGTAGAACTGAGGAAGGCTGAGCAACCAGCACACTCATACACAGTGGCAGCTCAGGCCAGACTACCAGAGAACAGGGCCAAAGTTACCATTGAAGGAGGTGGCAATGCATGGTGGAACAATGGAGTTCCTACAAGAGCAGATTGGCTCTCAAATGAAGAATATCTGCAGGGCACTAACAATGTGCACAAAAGAAGAGACATTATTGCATGGAGGCGAAATGTAGAAAAGGAACAGGTGTTACCATACCCATATCCCAAAATGGCATGGGAAGACAGTTGTCTTCACCCCAACATTCCTGGCTACTGCTATCTTGTGTTACGAGCTCCCACTCATAAACAAACCCCAAAGCCTCGCAGAGTGGATTGTTAATCCAGAGATGAAACGCAGGCTATATTGCAAGCCCTTATGCTACTACAAAGATGTTTCTACTAGAGAGAGCTAACTCCTAGTGAGAGAGAAACCATCTTGAGTCTTAAGGACTCAAGACTACAACTGTTTGACCTTATATACCACCAGGGAATCCCCCCTGGTACCTCCCTAGACCAACAACACTTCTTCCATGCCCTGCACCCCGTCCCTTATTGTCCAGCGCATGTTTCATGTGAGCACATATGAGTGCAATCCTTCTGCTGACAACTCTATCTTTAACCAGCTGCCTTTAGCCATGCCTGGATCTTTGTGGACCATCCTGAACTGTCCCAATTTTATGGTTCATCAGTGCACATATATCCTGGTATAGGATTATATGCTGCTGGACCTGTTCTATTACTCATGCCTTCTCCTGGCCATTGAGTCTGCTGTTGGCATCCATGTCTGATATTCCTAAGCTGGCATGTTCCTTCCCAGCATATGCCGTGAGCGCTAAGTATGAGCACTGCCTTGTGTCGTCATCCTGCAGCATTTCCGCTATTGGTCTAATGACCCTACACCCTATCCTGTTGTCTTGGGTTCATCTGAGCTGTGCCTGTGTCCGGACTTCCTCTGGACCTTCTCTAGACCTGTCACCAAGAGCTGCCATTGCTGTGCACTCTTTATATAGTTAAACAATCCTTGGTCTTGGTCCCGTGATGCCTCTATCTGTATATGTCCTAGTGGCTATGCTTCTTGACTAATCCCTTCCCTCGAGTCTTCATATGGCAGGTGCTGAGCTAATCCATCATAGGGGCTTCTGTGGCAGTGTCCTTAAAGACTTTGGCCTCCTATGCCTGTGTGCTCTCGGCCCTGTCCGGCCCTGTGGCTGTACCCATGCTATATCACTGATGTGACTCGTGACGCTGATGTAACGCGCCTGTAACGATAGGGGTGTCACCCTCCTTCTTGGTATACTGATGGCTCCTTGTCTGGCCATCATCTTGTAGTCTCCTGAATGCTCCCATGCCATGATGCACGCAAAGTGTTCTCCTGGTCTCCTATGACTGTCTCCGACTGTCTCCTGCCTTCCCATGGTGGTCCCTGACCACTAGAATAAAAAAATAAAAAAGTGCGATGCTAAGATCCACTCCTAACATCTTGTCTTGATACAGGAGCGATATTGGAACGAATTCCAATGGCCAGCTTACCCTCAGCTACAACAAATTTGTGCATGGGACAAGGAATTCAGAAATGTCAATGTAACCACCATTATCCATAGGAGTTACACATCTGATGATACCCTGCACATCAAGCACTATAACAGTAATATGCATGGCTGGTTCCATATGGAAGTTCTACTCAGTTTAGGAATGGGACACAAAAAGCTTGGGGCTTCAGGATTGTCAGTTGGTTTCTGGTGGACAATTGCACTTGAACCAATCCCAGGAGAACTATCACCAGCGGTACCAGGATTCTGTTATCTGCATCTTATTAAGCAGAGATACTGGAATTGCTACAAGTGGCCTGCATACCCACAGCTGGTTACCATCTTCAACCTGGAAAAGAAGTTCCGAAATGAAGGAGTCCAAATCCAATGGACCATGACACAATGAGACGACATAGTTCATGTTGAACTAAGCCATGGCAATGATGCCAATGGATGGGATATGGTTGAGTTCATGATCTTGAAAGGGCATGGAGCTATATGCATAGGAGCAGACATGAAAGAAGACAAGGAACTCATGTGGGGAATGGAACCCACATTAGAAGAAGAAGTAGAATGGGAGACAATGGTGCAACCAGCGCGATTGGATGCAGCAGCAGCACTCATTGAAATTAGTCCTTGCTCATGGAAAAATTCACCAGAGCTTTCCACATATGATCAGAATCACCTTGGACCACATCTCGCAGGATACTGTTACCTCTGGCTGATTAAAAAGAAGTACTGGAACATGTACAGATGGCCACCTTACCCACAAATCCAAACAGTCTATGGATGGGACCTGGCACTTATGAACAAAGTGGAACCCATCTATGTGCGATGAACAAAAGGGCACAACAGGATGTGGCACTTAACACAGGTCTCGGGAGAACCTAATGGATGGGCATGGATGAAAGAAATGATGTGGAGTGGTTACAGCTCTCATTAACTTGGCACCTTTAGGTTTACAGCCAACATGGTCACCCTTCTGTACAACTCCATATCAGGATGGAATGAGTTCTGGAGAGACAGACAGACAATACAACTGCTCCCAGAAAATGCCAATCCAGCAGCCATTGCAGCATGGGAGAACCAGATCAACACCCAGGTACAGGGATGACAGCAGACAGCCATGGCCATTGGAAATACTATTGTGGAAATGATAAACAAATATCATACTGCTAACTGACCAGAACCCAGTCCTCTCACCAAAATGAAAATGCCTGACCACTATCAGGGCAATCCAAGGACTGTAGATGGATGGTTATGACAGATGGAAACCTACTTCATGTTAGCATGAGAATGAAGTGATCTGTGCAAGGTTTCCATATGCCAGTACAGGATCAAGGGTGGAAAAGATAATCGAGCAGCCAACTGGTCAGGAGTACAACTCAGAGTGTTCCAGGAAGTGCACCAGGAAATGGAGTTGAAAATTGCAACTCAAGGATGGGAAGCAGGACTCCAATGGGACGAATACAATGAGGGATTGATTGGGAAATTCCCCTTTACCAACTGGGTGGATTTCAAAAGACAGATGCTCAAGTTCTTCATGTCCATGGAGACAAAGGAAAAGGCAGTCAAAAAATTACTCAGCTTATACCAAGGGAATACACTGGTGGAGTACTACATCATTAAGTTTGTTCAATGCCCTAACACCTTTGGTTGAATGGAACAACACCACCTTAATCACCCACTTCAAAGGTCACCTTAACTCAAACCTGGGATGAGAGTTCATTAGACATGGAGGTCTTATGGAGAATGCAATGCTACAGCAGATCCAAGACAGAGTTATCGAGTTGGCATGAGCATACAGGAAATCCAATGAGGCATACAATTTCACCAAACAAGGAACTGTTAGTGACTACCAGGAAAAATCATACAACAGAGAGTGCCACCTCCAGCACCAGCAGCTACCAGTAGTCACTTTGACCCTAATGCCATGGATGTAGACAAAGCCAAGACTCCATCATTTAAATGTTACAACTGCAGAAAGACCAATCACTGGACCAAGGACTGTAAATCACCAAAAAAGAAACTGATGTGCTTTGTTACAGTTTCTTTCTCTGATGCTTACTTGTTACAATAGCCTTTCTTCACTTCGTCACTATGTTTCAATACTTGTTTCATCCACCTGTGCTACCCCTCATTTTACTTCCTTTTATACCTCTTCATTGTTCTCTAGGCAGTATATAAACCCCCGCATGTACTGTAGTTCCCTAGTTCCAACTTAATTGAGTACTGTCCTCAACTGAACAATCCTCTCGCTCTCATTCTCTTCATCGCTCGAGCCACCTTCGTCGCTGTCCAGCATAACATCAAGGAGCACTTCTGTCCTTTGACTGGGATTAGATCAAGCCTCTAGTCATCATTGTTGACTCGATAACGAACCAAGGGCATCGATCCTAACACAAGTTGGAACTCACCAAACCACTTAGTGCATCGTCACTAGCTAGACAACATAGATCCAAAACGACCCGAAACCAGACTCTCTAACCAGAGACCACTGAATGATTCCTTTCTCTTTAAAGGAACATATTATCTAGAAAGACAGGAGCTCTTTTTCTCAACACTAAATAAACGTTGGGAATTTCGAGGAGTAGGAAAGAACAAGAACACCCCAGTATCCAACGAATACTTTGAAGGGGATTATATCAAAGGAGACAAACACTCATTACCTGGAAAACTTTGGGTTGAGTGGAGAAATGAACAAAAGGAACCAGAAGAAGAACCAGAACTATATTTCGAAAGACCCAAAGAAACCCTTTGGTGGGAAGAGTACTGTGGCGCTGAATTTGATTTCGACGGTACTGATCCATACTACACTCTCCCTGAAAAATCTATAGCAGGGTGGAACACCTTTTTGGAACAAAAACAGATTGAATACAAACTAGGAAACCCGAGACCTGAAACTGATGCTGAAACTGACACAAAACAAATGGCAACTAACACCAAAACCACCAACACCCCCAGGGGAGATATCAAACCAGTCTCAGCATGAATTTTCACAGGAGATCAGACTGAAGCTAAATCATTCATCAACTGGTTTAGCGATTTCTTCGCAATAAACACCCACAACTATGAAGGAAAGCATGAGAAGAAGATCAGATACGTCCTCCAGTGCCTAGGAAAGGAACTAGACAACTGGAAAGAAATAATCCGTGACCAATTAGATGAAAAAGACAGACTTACTTGGGAAAACTATGACACCTTTGTCAAACGATTCCTTGACAACTGGGGAGAAGTCAACACTGCAGTCAGGGCACTGAATGAGCTCACTAAATTACGAGTTGGAGGAGAGATCACTGTCCCAATCTACATCCGAAAATTCAGAATGCTCATAGGATCCTCTGGACTGACCAGAATTACTGCCCAACTTCAGGCCTTTGTCCGAGGCCTACCAACCACCATTGCTGCCAAAATCCTCAAAGGACAGGGCGACTTTAAAGCTATCACAGATGCCTACAGAAAAGCTGAGCAGCTCAATGCAGCATGGGAAATGATGAAAGCATTAGGAAAAACCGAAACAGGGCACCGATTCAATAAAACAGGAGGACCTAAAACGATCCATACCATACCAACTGGACACTTTACTGATGGGCAACAAGAAGAATATATGCATTCTGGGAAGTGTTTCAGATGTGGAACCATCAGTCACTTATCCCAAAACTGTCGAAAGAAAGACACTACCAGGAACCCGCCCCCTTCAAGATGATTCACCAGAGCAATCACTGAGGATAATGATGCCAAGAAAATTCGCACTATGATTGCAGCTCTCAGCATTGAGGAATGAGATACCCTCCTCACCGACCTCGAAACTGAGGGTTTTTAAAGCAGAGGAACCAGAAAGTGGTTGGAACCTCCAAAAACGATTATGGACAGTTAGCACTCGACTCTGTAATAGTAAGATTGAATAATAATCAACAACTCTCAATAACTGTCCAATCACCCGAACTACCTGCTGAAATATCTGCCCTTGTTGACTGTGGAGCAGAAGGAAACTTGATTGATGAAACTATAACAAAAACTATGAACAAAGAAGCATTAACTCGACCAATATGAGTTAAAAACACTGATGGAACAGTAAATCTAAATGGAATGATCACACATAAAGTCAGAATTCCCTACCGCATCGAAAATCTACAAATCAAAACAAGCTTCCTGATCACTAAACTGGGAGACCAAAAACTTATACTTGGACTCCCCTGGTTAGAAAAATACAACCCAACAATAAACTGGAAAGAACAAACCCTCCAGCTCAATTACCAACCCCTAGACAAACCAATAAGACAAATGGAAAGGAACTTAGATCAGGAAATTAATGAGTACTGGATCAGGATCAAAACTTCAGCATCACAAGCACTAGAACACATGCTACACAAAGAAACCCTAACAACTCTACCAGATGAGTACCAGGAATGGAAATCTACCTTCGAAAAAGCACCCTCAGAATGATTCCCAATCAGACACACATGGGATCATGCAATCGATCTCAAAACCAGGTTTACCCTGAAAGTCAGCAAAATCTATCCACTATCAATAAAAGAACAATCATCCCTTGACGAATGGATCACTGAGCAGCTAGCCAAAGGATATATCAGACCGTCCAAATCCCCACAAGCCTCACCATTCTTCTTTGTTGCAAAAAAGGAAAGCGGAGCGCTCTGGCCATGTCAAGACTACCAATACCTGAATGAATGGATGATAAAAAATGCATACCCACTACCACTAATCTCCAATCTAATGACCAAACTATCCAGTGCTCAATATTTTACAAAACTAGATCTCTGATGGGGATACAACAATGTTCGGATAAAGGAGGGAGATGAATGGAAAGCAGCCTTCATAACGAACAAAGGACTATACAAACCAACAGTCATGTTCTTTGGTCTATGCAATTCCCCATCCACCTTCCAGACAATGATGAACAAATACTTCCAAGACATGATCAATGAAGGATGGTTAATCATCTACATGGACGACATTCTAATATGTGGAACAACACCCAAAGACTTAGAAACTCGAACAAAATGCGTCCTAGAACAGCTAAAAGAAAACGACTTATTTCTCAAACTTGAAAAATGCAAGTTCTGCACTCAAGAAATTGAATTCCTTGGAATGATCATTAGACCTGGGGAAGTAACTATGGACCCAATCAAACTGGCAGGAATAGCAGATTGGCCAATGCCAACAACAGTCAAGCAAGTACAATCCTTCCTAGGATTTGGGAACTTCTACTGGCGATTCATCGGAAATTTTGCAACCCTTGCTTGACCACTCATTGATCTCACAAGGAAAAACGAAGTGTTCCTCTGGACACCAGAATGACAGGTGGCATTTAACAACCTAAAAAACCGATTTACAACCACCCCAGTACTCCGAATGCCAGATATCACCCAACCATTCATCCTGCAAACCGATGCCTCGAATAAGGCAACAGGAGCAGTACTGAAACAAGCTGACGAAGTGGGACTCCTACACCCTTGCGGCTTTATCTCACACACCCTGACCACAGCAGAACAAAACTATCAGATTTACAACAGAGAGCTACTAGCAATCATCAAAGGACTTGCAGCATGGCGACACTTTCTTCACAGATCACCTCA
Source organism: Amanita molliuscula (assembly GCA_023014405.1). Classification (NCBI taxonomy): domain Eukaryota; kingdom Fungi; phylum Basidiomycota; class Agaricomycetes; order Agaricales; family Amanitaceae; genus Amanita; species Amanita molliuscula. The sequence continues at coordinate 930,767 of JAEBUP010000022.1, forward strand.
TACCACCATCGTTCATTGTGATCACAAGAATTTATCCTTTTATCGAACTCCACAACACCTTACCCCCAGACAAGCCAGATGGTCCTCCTTCCTAAGCGAATTTGATCTTCGAATAGAGCATGTCCCTGGAACTAAGATGTTTGAAGCAGATGCCCTATCTTGATGACCAGACCACATTGGAATGGACGAAACCCCAGAAGAAACCATGGTGTTACCACCTGAACAATTCATCAGACTTATAGCAGATGACCTAGCAGAGAAGTTGTGCAAAGGCATGATTAAAGATGACTTTGGACAAATATTAGTCGAAGTAATCCAGAATCATTGAGCACCACCAATAAAATCAAAGCTCCAAGACTGGACATACGTCGATCACATCATGCATTACCAAGGAAAAACCTATGTACCTGATCAAGATGGATTGCACACTCAACTTATCAAACTTACACACGAATCACCTACATCTGGACACCCAGGACAATTTGAAACTCTAGAATTACTCAAACGAAACTACTGGTGGCCCGGAATGAACAAACATACCCGAGAATGGATCGAAGGATGCGTGCTTTGCCAGCAAATGAACAAACATACCTGAGAATGGATCAAAGGATGTGTGCTTTGCCAGCAAATGAACAAACATACCCGAGAATGGATCAAAGGATGTGTGCTTTGCCAGCAAATGAACAAACATACCTGAGAATGGATCAAAGGATGCATGCTTTGCCAGCAAATGAACAAACATACCCGAGAATGGATCAAAGGATGTGTGCTTTGCCAGCAAATGAAAGTAAATACTCATCCCAACACCCCTGCCCTACAACCAATCAAATCTAATGCAACCTGACCCTTCCAACAAGTCACAATCGATTTCATCACAGACCTACCAATTGCTGATGGCTTCGACTCAATCATGGTCATGGTGGACCATGGCCTTACAAAGGGGGTAACCTTTTCCCCTTGCCACAAAACGATTGACACACTAGGAACCATGGATCTATACATAAATGAAAACTTCAAATGATTTGGTTTACCTGATATCCTCATATCCGACAGAGGACCGCAGTTTGCATCTAAAGTATTCAAAGAGGTAGGAAAAGCGCTGGGAATAAACCATAGAATGAGCACAGCCTACCACCCTCAGACAGATGGTGAAACAGAACGAGTCAATCAGGAACTAGAAGTCTACCTCCGAATGTTCTGCACAAACAAACCACACAGATGGAAATCACTATTGCCAATCGCAGAATTTGCTCACAATAACTGACACCATGATACCATCAAAGCATCACTGTTTCAGTTAATGTATGGAATAAACCCTGTCGCTATTCCCACAGCTGCATGTCCTATGATGACCCCAGCAGCCAAAGACTGACTACGAATGCTACAAAAGGCCAGAGAAGAAGTGCTTGCTGCACACGAACTTGCTAGACAAATGGTAGCACTCAGAATAAAAGACAAAAGCATCAGATTCGAAAAGGGAGACAAAGTCTGGCTTGAAAACCGAAACCTCTGAATACCCTATGAATCAAGGAAGCTAGTGCCCAAAAGAGAATGACCCTTCATGATCAAACAGGTACTAGGACCTGTTACCTACAAACTGAAACTCCCCAAACAATGGCGCACCCCATGTTTCATGCCACATTACTAACTCCATATAAGGAAACAATGGCACATGGGCCGAACTTCATGAAACCACCCCCTGATCTCATAAATGGACAAGAAGAGTTCGAAATAGAGGCAATTGTCACACACAGGAAACGAGGGACTGGCTATCAATACCTAGTCAAATGGAAGGGGTATGGATCAAACGAAAACTCATGGGAACCCGAAATAAATCTGAAAAACACTGTGGACATCCTTAAAGCATATAAGAACCGCCGAAATTTGCTATGAAAACCATGGCCCAGTATCACAACAAGCAGATCCTCAGACAGAACACTAGACATACCAAAAACATTGCTTCCCCCTACTCCCAATTCTCTCCCAGACAATCTATTCTGAAACTTAGACACCTAATCATCCAACTCCCTAATCAAACCCATCCTCACCAAGGACGGCATGCAATAGGAACAGCCTTCATTGAACTACACAAGATCCTGCTCTACCAAACAAAAGTACCATCACTACACCCAGTATATAAGACACCAATCAGCTCCAACTTCCAAACAGCAACTGACACTATCACCAGAAATCGCCATGTCAGAGAAGCACAAAGAGTGCTGAACTTATGGATCATCAACCAAACAAGAGACCTGGAAGCAGCGGGAGTGACTTGCCTACACTGTGCAGAGGCACTATTCCCAGACAAAATCAATTTCCCACCCTGTGGACTGCTAAACTTTAACCTTCCCCCAAATTACCTATACATTCCACATGGAGGGATACCACCTCCATACCTGAATCCACCACTACCACCTCACTACTGAAACTTTGAATGGGAACCTGGATACCCAATGATCACAGGCATCATTCATTATATGAACCAGGGAACAATTATGCATCGAATTCCACCCAGGCCGCTACATGAACCTTATTTGGCTGAAAGACCTCCCATGTGACCTAATACTCCCAGACCAGAAGCATTGGCTGATCAACTCTTACGAGAAATCCTCTCTATCAATGCAGACAATTCATTCTGGGATGTGGAATACTTTGATGAAACCAACCCCATAAACAACCTATAAAAGAACGAGACTCCCACTTCCTAGCCTTCCAACCAATGTTGCATACACAAAGATGTTCTCACTTATCGCCATCCTCATTGCCCTCGTCTCCACATTCTTCTCCTCTGTCATTGTTGGAGGACTCATCCTTGCCACCCTCCTTGCCACCCTCACCCTCACCTACTCTTTCCCCGAAAAGCTCCCTGAACTTGATCTCTTTACACCACCCCTCGAAATTTTCATCGAGACCGAAACAATGGTTTATGCTGATGATGATGACCTGCACATTCACCCACCCAAACTTGTCAAGGAACCACCTATAGCAGAAGAAGTCATCCCTGCACCTATCCCCAGATCGAACCCCCTTGTCACTGCCACCTCCCTAGAAGCCTCGTACATTGTGGCCAATCTCCAAGACCTCTCCGCCCCACTTGGAGCCCTTGTAGGACTTACCCTCACCACCGACCCCAATGCCATGACCTATGCCAAATGAGATCTCGTGCTCCGTGAGCTTTGCCAATTGAAAGTCACCCTCGACTCCATACAATGGCACATAGATACAGCGCAAAAGGACATCGAAAATATCGTCCATTGGTGTGAATCTAGAGCAGACCATGCCTGGACAACTCAAGGTTGGCCTTGAGAAGTCGGTGACTTCTTGCATAGAAGGGGGGTAATGTTACAGTTTCTTTCTCTGATGCTTACTTGTTACAATAGCCTTTCTTCACTTCGTTGCTATGTTTCGATACTTGTTTCATCCGCCTGTGCTACCCCTCATTTTACTTCCTTTTATACCTCTTCATTGTTCTCTAGGCAGTATATAAACCCCTGCATGTACTGTAGTTCCCTAGTTCCAACTTAATTGAGTACTGTCCTCAACTGAACAATCCTCTCGCTCTCATTCTCTTCATCGCTCAAGCCACCTTTGTCACTGTCCAGCATAACATCAAGGAGCACTTCTGTCCTTTGACTGGGATTAGATCAAGCCTCTAGTCATCATTGTTGACTCGATAATGAACCAAGGGCATCAATCCTAACATGCTTTAATTGTGGAAAGGAGGGTTACTTTGTGAAGGACTGTAGAGGACAGAAGAAGACAGCAGACAAGGGCAAATGAGCTGTCTGTAACATGACGATTGAAGAACTGATGGAAGATCAGTGGAAAGAACTCAGGATCAAGAAGGGTTTTGGCAAAAGCCAATAGTTGGGCACAAACTATCAGCTACTGTAACCAGTACTCATGACAGTGTAAATATGTATAAGGATTCCAGAATCCAAATTCCTGACTTGCTCTATGAATGTTGGAATGATATACACTGTCTGAGGAACATGCAGATAAGCACAAAAAATAATCAACTCAAAACCTGGACCACCCCATGGGTCTTATGAAGGATTTGGCAGCAGCCAACAGAGGAGGCAGTTAAATGCCTGAAACAATGGGTTCATGTGAAACAAACTCATGAGGTGGATAAAACTCTTGTCTGACAACTAAATGACATGAAAAGGAGGTGCTTTGGAACTTAGTGCATCTATGAGAGAAAGCAGTCAAGGGATCCAGAAAAATGGAACTTGACCTGAATGGAGTCATCATGTCACTAGACACAGGACAGCAGATTAAAGTCAAAATGCTGCTGGACTCAGGGTGCACTATGTCATGCGTCAATGACCAATTCATAGAGAAACATGGACTTGTGAAACGACAACTCATCCAAGCTGTACCAGTCTATAATGCCAACAGAACCACTAATGCGATGGGGAATCTGGAATACATGACACAATTCCAGCTCACTATTGGAAAACATACTGAGATACTCAAATGCAGAGTGGCATGACTGGGGAAAACAGATCTCTTCCTGGGCCATGAATGGCTAGAGTGACATAATCCTATGATCAACTGGAAGTTGGTGGTAGTCAATTTTAACCATTGTCCAGGATCCTGTTGGAAACCATTGTTGGTACAGGAACCTGAGGATGAAATGGATGTATCCCAAGTATTGGCTCCAGGAGAGTGACTATTAGTCATACACATTGGAGAGCCAGAGCTACATATCAGAGCATTCACTTCTAAAGCAATGGATATAGCAGTGATGAGCATTGTTTCTATGTGGCAGTGTATAGGGATCAGATGGACTAGTCTCAGCACTAGACATTAGAAACCTTACCCTCACTAGGATGATACATGCCCTGACCCCATCACTTAGCATCTGTACTCATCTGAGGTCTTCCACAGGTCTTCCCTGCTAGCCACAAGCAACTCTGCCAACTCCATGATTATCCGCAATAAGGCAAGCATCACCCATGCCCAACAACCAAGTTGTCTCCCATGTATGCCATCCAAAACCTGTGCTAGTCAGTCGTTTGCATCCAATAAAGCACCCTGTTGGCCAATCTGCATAAAATTGTCAGCTGGCACAGCTTAGGTCACCAGAGAAGGGACTGTTGCCATTGATATCATATCTGCGTTAGGAAGGATCTACAGTCTATGATCCAAGGGTCACCCCTATGCAGCCACCATGTCATCCCTAGCAACAAACCGACATAGCAGATCAGGACCCTAGCAGATGAGTAAACCCATTGGCCAATGACCAGCTATGGTATGGACCAGTCAGGTCCATGGAGAATAGAGAACAGGGACATGTCAAGCCAGATGAATCCTGGAGTTGCCACCAATGGCAATCAGCAATGTCTATTTCCAGTTTACAACTCTATTAGCATCCCATGTTGGGTTGCAATATTGGTTCTCACTGCAGCGCTCCTATACCACCATTGTGTCCCTCAGCTAGCCCCATTGCAAGAAGACTTTCAAGATGGATTTGGATATACAGTTGCAAGGTGAAAATTTGCAGAGTTACTTCATTATTAGTAGGGTAGCAAAACGTATATAAGCTCCTGTACAACAGATAGAAAGGAACAGAATAGTACACCCCAGTTCTCCTCAAGTCTCAGCTCCCATTCACGTCCTCTTAAGTCTTGTCCATGTTCTCTGTCTTGATCTACTCTGTGTCTTGCACTCTTGTTGCTATGCACTCATGCACTGTGTATAATGTTATTATCCACAAACTCCACCAGTTCTGCACAGTGTAACATTGTCATCGAGCACACTGAAGTTGACAGGAACTCTTTCATGATCTCACCCCTTCCTTTCCTCCCTATTTCCAATAGTGGAGTGAACATATCAAATTGGCTGCCCCAGTGAGGCATTGAAAGAATTACACTGTCAACACTGCCTGAGTCACCCTGGGATCAGCAATTCCCTGGCCACTATGTGCCATCCCTATCATCTGCCAACATCTTCTCCAAGTGGTACAACTCGCTAAAACAAAGAGCTGATGATGAGCATGCTACCTGGCTGGGCTGGATCTCAAGTGAAATCTGGGACCATTTCAAGACATGCAATATTAAACAAGGCAGTTTGAGCTCTCGGTTTCATAGAAAGTGCACAATAGCAATACTTCAGGTTCAACGTGAGCACTCATGAGACATTGGGTAGCCTCAAAATGGCCATTTGAAATTGTTTTTAAAATTGCATAACCTGCAACCTGGATCTGAGGTACAAATTGAATGGGACAATCAGGAGTAAATTCAAGAGCAGGTATCTGAGGCTCAGCAGAATATTGCCAGCACGGAGATAATCATTTAGGCATGACCCACTATAGCATTGTCAGAGCTATAAAGAGCAGTGACCAGCTTGGATTCGAGTAACCTGTCCTTGTCTGCACTACAACATAATGCTTGTCAACAGAGTCCATCATTACACAAGAGAAACTGAGTCGTGATCCTTAGCGGATAGATTGTCATCACCAGTCCCAGAGCTAGTTGACAATGAAGAAGATTTAGTCCTTGAGTATCCCCCAGCTTCCATTTATGTGGATGATCATGTAGAATCATGCAGGAACACAACATTATTGATGGTACTCGAGGCCTCACATTCCTTCAATCTGACATCCCCCTCCGAAATTAATTATTCCTATGTGACAACTAGTGCATTATCAGTATCCCACTTCAATCAGACAAGAATTCCCATGGGAGGACCTCTTTTAATGTTGTGCAAGTGTCTCAAACCAGTTAGACCCTCTGTCTCAGGAACAGAAGTCAGCATTGGACAGTTGGCTTGGAAAGTATCTATTGAAGTCTGCACTGACAGATGGGATGTATGAATTGATGGAGGAGGACCCTACCTTGTTATTGGATGCAATATCAACCATTATGCCCTACTCGACTGCTGATGGCACTTATATCCATTTCTGGTTCCAGCCCATCACATTCTCCCTTGTACAACCACTTGGCATGTTGTTTCCCTCCCTATGGAACTTGAGCACCACTCCGACATGCAAGATCTCTGGCCCGGACCTTCTCACACATGAAAACGACCCCCTTGAATAGGATTGATTGCTCTCAAAGACAAGTGATAACAATGCTGTTCTCTGTAGCACCCAGCACTCTCCTTTTGTCATGATCTTAAAAGAATGATCAAGTCCCCTAGACCATATACATATCCAATTGAAGCCCAAAGATGCCCTGTGTAGATGTTGGTGATTTATTTCCTGATTCATCTTTTTATTTGAAATATGTGGAGCATTATTTTTCATGTTGCCTGTTGGATTAGGCGGGGCAGTGCCCTGGCCTCGTGGGCTTTTGCATTTCAATACAGAAGAATTTGTCATCCATGCCTTGACATTTTGAATTACATATATATAGTAGTAGGGTACTAGAATCAAAAGATCCCCCTTTGTTGATCTCACTCAGTTCAGACCAGCGTTCTCTGTTTTGTTAGCATTCTCCTGTGGCATTTTATTGAGTTTCTCCCTGTGATATCTAGTTATACTGCAAATTCAGTGGCTTCAGCATACCCAAGTTCAGTTTGATAGCAACCGAGGCTCCAAACTTATTCAACGAGACAATTAGCAAAGTTTCAATTATAAACCACTAATGAACTATTTTGAGGCTCATTCTACCACTCCCCCCTCATTTTTACTAGCAATTTCCTATGAGACTGCTAGGACTTTTCTGGGACTCGCACCCTTGCTCACCCTCGGACACACTCTCATTCACCATCATGCTCCCTCATATTACACATCAGGCACTAAGGTGGTGCTTCGCACTCCCATCCCCCAGTTTGTAGGGTTGGGTTTGTTGGCATATTTTACACTAGGCAGCGTCCCAGGGTACCTATCACTGAGAATGTGCAGCAACTGTTGCAGCAAGATCCCAGCAAAGCACTTAGCAAAATTTTCAAAGGTACCAGCACATTCCAGCATCAATCCCACTGACGAATAGGTCTCACCCCAGAATTCCAAGCAATCAACAATATCGACAGAGTCTTCCACCAACCCACAACATCCTCTCATAGTCCACCCAATCAATCTGAGTCCTTCCATTCCTTCGACATCTCCACCAGCATCCTGCCAGAGCAGCCCCACTCCAACAAATCAAGCCTGCCAAGCCCACCTCCAGTTTCCTCAAGTTTAAGCAGTTCCAGTTCCAGTGTTTCAACCTCAAATCTCGACAACCTAGTTCCACCACTGACAGTCAAGATGGCTGACCACACACAGCAAACCAAGCCCATGCCCACTCACTACGCCTCTGCCACACCCTGCTTTGATTTGAACCAACCCTGCCACCTTCCATGCTACTTCAACAAACTCAAACTTCTGTTTAGTGAAGCTGGCATCACCTCTGCACAACAGAAAAAGGTATATGCACTATGTTATCTCCACAACATGGAGTACAATCTATGGGGAGGAGTAGACACCTTTGATGCAGCCTCAACATATGAGGCTTTCAAGGCATCAGTAACTGTGCTATATACTGGAGTGATCAATGAGCGCAAGCACATGCAGGCAGATTTGGACTGCCTAATTGAAGAAACACTCCAGCTCGGAATTCAAATGGTGGAGGACTTGTGCAGTTACTACCAGTGATTTCTGGTAATAATGAAATATCTCATTAAGAATGGGTGGCTCTCAATGCACCAACAGAGTGAATATTTCTTCAAGGGGTTCCAGGTCCACATTGGTACAGAGATGTACAGGTACCTGTGCAGCCAGTACCCGAATGTACACTGCGACGACCCCTACTCACTCAAGCAAACACTAGCAGCTGTGCAGGACGTCATCCAGGGTGTGTCTTTTTACAATAAGCTGATCAACAAGCCTGCTGCGCCCCATACTGCAAGGCCAGAGTATCCCGCCACCTACCCTGCCAATCCCACATCAACCCTGCCTGCCAAACCCGAGCCAGCAGCAATGCCTGGTGTGAAGACTGAGGATATGTTCAGTCTCATGGAGAAAATGGTGCAGAGTTTGCTGCAAACACAGATGATTCTGCAATCCCTCATGCAATCACTCGCAACAAACCAGACCTGTGCACCAGCCCCACAGAATTGGATGCAGAATATGCCAGCTACAGGTTCCAATGCAGTTCCATTAGGCACCAACTCCGGTACATGCCCTGCCATCCCAGGTTGCACATTCTGTGGCAACCTAGCGCATTTCATTGGGTGATGCCCAGAGGTCAAAGGTTACATTGTGGATGGGAAAATTATGAGAAATTTCGAGGGATGAATAGTGTTGCCAACCAGCAACTATGTGTCAAGATACTTAGCTGGCAATAACATGAAGGAGCACCTCGATGAGTACCACCAGCAAGTCAAAGCACAGTCGAACCAGCAATCCAGGATCCGCCCTGCCATGTTCTATTTGCCCCATGACAACCACCAAGAACTGACAGCTTCAAGCACTGCACCAATTCTAAGCTACAAGACAGCAGTGAACCCCACAGATGATGTTGATGAGGAGATTGAATGGATGCAAAGGGCTCTTGTAGCATTGCAAGCAGCCAAAAAGAATAAGGTAGTATTTGATGGAGTAGAGATTCTGGTACATGCAAGAGGAAAGGAACTGCGACCACCAGCAGCACCAGCAGCACCAGCCCTGCCACCCGAAGAAATCACCTCACCAGGAGTCACCAAAGCCCACAACCAGCTGCCCCCACACCCCTTTGCCAATGCCTGTGATGCCAACTACCAGCTGCCAATTGACCAACCATTTGGAGCTTCAACCAAAAGCAAGGACCCCTTGTACTCCACTGTCACCCCCATGCAGAACCTGCAAGCTGTTGATCAAATTTTCAAATGCATCCTCACAAGTCCCACCACCAACCTTAGCTTCGAGGAGCTTCTAGCAGCCTCACCTGATGTCCACCACAAGATGCACGAGTTTTTGACTCTGCACTGCATCCCTGTTGCCAACTCTGGGAACCCCACTACCAACCCTGCAGACATGCACAATGTCTTCATTCTGCCAGACATAGCAGAAGCTTACTACACAGCAGACCCCCATCACAAGGCACATCTCAAGGTCAGCAAAGAGTCCCATGTGCTGTGTTGCATACAGGCTAGAGTCAATGACCACACAATAGTCAACTGCATTGTGGACCCCGGGTGCTCAATAATCTGCATGTCTGACACCATCAGCCACCAGCTCAGAATTGCATACAACCCCACAATAAAAATTGACATGGAAGCAGCCAATGGAGAGGTCAACACGTCACTTGGTTTGGCCAAGGACATACCATTCAGGATAGGCAACATTGAGCTATACTTCCAAGTCCATGTCATCTGCTCCCCCACCTACAACATCCTACTCAGCCGCCCCTTCAACATGTTAGCACAGTCAGTAGTCAAAAACTACCAGAACAAGGAGCAGACTATTATGATCCATGACCCCAACAGCAATGCCATCATCACAATTGCGACCATACCCTGTGGACCACCCCATTTCATCAAGATGCATGAGGAAAAGGAGGGTTTTCAAGTAGCCTCAAGGAACTGATCAAGAATCATGGAGAGGTAGCCTGTATCATCACAATGGACTCAGCTCAGCACCCGATAGAGATAGAAGCTTATACCCCAGTACCATCAATACAGTGCCACTCCAATGTACATAGCCCTAGCACAAATACACACCTTGCTTGCTTGTACCTTGGAGCTGTGCTAAGTCTTAACAAACTTGACATGAACAAATGCGATCCGAAAACCCACACCTTCCTTCACAAAACAATTCAATACCCTAGCAAGTCCGACTCCACAGAACCATCCTGCCCCAAGTCCTGCAACCCTCGCTGCAATAACATTTCCCCAGTGTTTTTATCCCCACAAAAGAAGAAGTACAAGCCAGTCAACAAGAAAGTCAAGCCAGTCATCAGCCAGTTACCACAAGAATTCAGAATCATTCGAGACATCAAAGGTGACCCACTAGCTGGCCTACTGGAACTCAGCCCAAACCCACTGGACTTCATGCCTGTTGGAAGGTATATGCAGGAATGTATGAAAAATTTAGACCAAGAACATGACAAGGACTTCCTGTGGCCTGAGGAATGGAAGCTAATGCATCATTTCATGACCAAGCACAATCAAGCATTCACCTGGGATGACAGTGAATGCAGACAGTTCAAGATGGAGTATTTCCCACCAATCAACATTCTGACAGTTCTGCATACACCATGGGTACAATGCAATATCCTAATTCTGCCAGGGCTATATGACCAAATCCGCAAGATTATCCATACCAAGATCAACTATGAGCCATCCAACTCCTCATACCAATCCTGCTGGTTCTGCATGCTGAAGAAAAATGGTAAGTTGCACCTAGTACACTCACTCGAGCCCCTCAATGCCATCACCATCTGCCACTCCAGTGTCACACCTATCCCGGAACACATCGTGGAGAATTTTGCTGGTAGGGCCTGTGGCACAATGCTGGACTTCTATGTTGGATATGATGAGCACCCGCTTGCAGAAGGATCCCACAATTTGATGACATTCCAGACACCCTTTGGAGCCATGCACCTGACAACATTGCTTATGGGTTGGACTAACTCTGTCCCTATCTTCCACAACAACATTACATCCATCCTGCAGCCTGAGATCCCAGATCTCACCATCCTGTACATTGACAATGTCCCAGTGAAAGGCCCACCAACATGCTACCAACAACCTGATGGGACATATGAGACTATCCCAGCTAATTCCGGAATTCGATGTTTCATATGGGAACACTTCCAGGGGCTTAACCACATCGTTCAACACATGAAGTATGCTGGTGGAACATTCTCGGGGAAGAAACTCATCCTTTGCACACCAGATATCATGGTAGTTGGTCACTTATGCACGTACAAAGGCTGCAAGCCCGAGAAGGGCCTAGTAGCCGCTATCACCAACTGGGGACCCTGTAAGTCGTTGTCAGAAGTCTGTGCCTTCCTTGGAACCATTGGGGTTGGCTGGATATTCATCAAAAACTTCACCAAGTGCATGCACCCACTCATAATGTTAACCAGGAAAGCTACACCATTCACATTCAGCCCCATGGAAGTAGCAGCTCAAGAGGACCTCAAGAAGGCACTCATCATGTCACCAGCCCTATGCCCTATTGACTATAAATCTGACACTCCCATTATATTATCCATCAACACATCCTTCATCACAGTTGGATTTTTCTTGTCCCAGTGTGACCCCAACAAGCCCTCAGTCCAATACTACAACCATTTTGGATCAATCACACTTAACAAATGAGAAGCCCACTTCTTGCAGCTGTTACAACTTTTCTTTCTTATGCTTACTTGCTACAATAGCCTTTCTTCACTTCGTCGCTACGCTTTGATACTTGTTTCATCTACCTGGACTGCCCCTCGTTTCACTTCCTTTTATACTTCTTCATTGTTCTCTAGGCAGTATATAAACCCCCCGCATGTACCGTAGCACCTCAGTTCCAACTTAATCGAGTATTGTCCTTTACTGAACAACCCTCTCGCTCTCGTCCTCTCTATCGCTCGAGCTACCCTTGTCGCTGCCTAGCACGACGTCGAACAGCACTCTTGTCCAGTGACTGGGATTAGACTGAGACTCTAGTCGTCATTGTTGACTCGATAAACGAACCAAGGACATCGATCCTAACAGCAGCCAAAACTCAACATTTACGGACTCTATCACACCTTGAAGGCATTAAAGCTATATCTTATCAGGGTATGGAATCTCATCGTTGAAGTGGATGCCTGCTACATCAAGGACATGCTCAAGAACCTGGATATTGCACCCTCAGCTTCCATCAACTGCTGGATCCTGTCCATTCTCACTTTCCACTTCAAGCTAGTCCATGTTCCTGGAAAGTTGCACACCCCCAACAGATTGTCAGGATGCCTGCAACAGCCACTCAATGTCATGCCAAGCAAGAACAAGGATGAGGAGTTTGATGATTGGATCAATAATTTGTATGGTTTCATGCATCAGATTAACAAAGGTTCTAGAGGCTGCACATCAACCTCACCCTGCATACAAGAAAAGACCAACCCCAGCATTCAGAAGACCCTGCCACACTATGGAACCAACAGCGAACACTGTGATTGTCGCCCAGCCACCACCTTTGCCTCTGACTCAGCTCTGCCCAACTCCAGTAACTCTGTGCTACCATGCACTGAAGAAATGATAGACAGGATGTATGAAGAAGTTTTCCCATGGCACGTCAACACTTCCAGAAAAGACAAGGCATGACTTTTACTCATCAAGCAGTTCTTAACAGAGTTGGAATGACCTGTGGAGGTATTGGATGAGGAGTGGCCTAGCTTCATGCAGTATAGTATCAAGTTTTTCATCCATGCTGAGCGATTATGGTATAGGGACAAAGACAGAGCCCATAAGGTGGTAGTAGAAATGCAGAAACGACTTGGTGTGCTATTCGACTGCCATGACAGCTTAGGACATTGAGGATATTACACTACTCGAGCAGCAATCATGGAACAGTTTTGGTGGCCACAAATGCAAGACAATATCAAGTGGTATATCAAATCCTGCCATGCCTGTCAAGAGCAACAACTACAACAGTTCCAAATTCCGCCAGTCATCACTGTCCCCACACCAATATTTGCTAAGGTATACATGGATACGATGCACCTACCACCGTCTAATCAGTACAAGTACCTGATTCAAGCCCACTGCTCTCTCATGCATTACCCAGAATACCTCACTTTACATTGAGAAACTGCCAACACCATTGGAGACTGGATCTTTGAAAACCTGATATGTTGTTGGGGAAGCCTGGTTGAGATTGTCATGGACAACAGAGCACCAATACTGAGAGCCATGGAGTACCTCACCAACAAATACCACATCTGCCACATCCACATCTCCAGTTACAACTCCTGTGCTAATGGAATTGTTGAATGCAGTCACTACAATGTCCAACAGGCACTGTACAAAGCAACTGAAGGCAACGAGTCACAGTGGTCTACTGCATTACATTCAGTATTCTGGTCAGAATGCATCACAGCTAGGCATTGCATGGGGGTGTTGCCCTACTTTGCAGTTACGCATCACAGCTAGGTGTTGCATGGGGGTGTTGCCCTACTTTGCAGTTACCAGGACACAGCTGCTACTCCTGCTGGACATCACTGAGGCTACCTACCTGCTTCCTCCACCCTCTGCATTCTTGTCAACAACAGAGTTAATAGCCCACTGCACCACAGAGTTGCAGAAGCATCATGCCCAAACAGAGGCTCTCAAGGACAAGGTCTACCAAGCCTGCATAGCTGCAGCAAGACGATTCAAGCAAGAACACCCAACAATCATCAGAGACTTCGACTTCCAGCAAGGGGACTTGATTTTGGTCTGCAACATGGCAATAGAGAAGTTGCTCAATAAGAAGATGCACCCCTGTTGATGAGTGCGCTACCTGGCTGGGCTGGATCTCAAGTGAAATCTGGGACCATTTCAAGACATGTAATATTAAATGAGGAAGTTTGAGCTCTCAGTTTCATAGAAAGTGCACAATAGCGATACTTCAGGTTCAACATGAGCACTTGTGAAACATCAGGTAGCCTCAAAATGGCCATTTGAAATTGCTTTTAAAATTGCATAACCTGTGACCTGGATCTGAGGTACAAATTGAATGGGACAATCAGGAGTAAATTCAAGAGTGGGTATCTGAGGCTCACCATGGAATATTGCCAGCACAGAGATAATTGTTTAGGTGCAATCCACTATAGCATTGTCAGAGCTATAAAGAGTGGTGACCAGCTTGGATTCGAGTAACCTGTCCTTGTCTGCACTACAACATAATGCCTGTCAATGGAGTCCATCATTACACGAGAGAAACCGAGTCATGATCCTTAGTGGATAGATTGTCATCACCAGTCCCAGAGCTAGTTGATGATGAAGAAGATTTAGTCCTCAAGTATCCCCTGGCTTCCATTTATGTGGATGATCATGTAGAATCATGCAGGAACATGACATTATTGATGGTACTCAAGGCCTCGCATTCCTTTGATCCGACCTCCCCCTCCGAAATTAATTATTCCTATGCGACAACTAGTGCATTATCAGTATCACACTTCAATCAGATGAGAATTCCCATGGGAGGACCTCTTTTAACATTGCACGAGTGTCTCGAACCAGTTAGACCCTCTGTCTCAGGAACAGAAGTCAGTGTTGGACAGTTGGCTTGGAAAGTATCTATCAAAGTCTGCGCCAATGGATGGGATGTACAAATTGATGGAGGAGGACCCTACCTTGTTATTGGACATGATATCAACCATTATGCCCTACTCAACTGTTGAGGGCACTTATATCCATTTCTGGTTCCAGCCCATCGCATTCTCCCTTGTACAACCACTTGGCATGTCGTTTCCCTCCCTACAGAACTTGAACACCATTCTGATGTGCAAGATCTCTGGCCTGGACCTTCTCACGCATGAAAATGACCCTCTTGAATAGGATCGACTGCTCTCAAAGACAAGCGATAACAATGCTGTTCTCTGTAGCATCCAGCACTCTCCTTTCGTCATGATCTTAAAAGAATGATCAAGTCCCCTAGACCATATACATATCCAATTGAAGCCCAAAGATGCCCTGTGTAGATGTTGGTGATTTATTTCCCGATTCATCTTTTTATTTGAAATATGTGGAGCATTATTTTTCAAGTTGCCTGTTGGATTAGGTGGGGCAGTGCCCTGGCCTCATGGGCTTTTGCATTTCAATACAGAAGAATTTGTCATCCATGCCTTGACATTTTGAATTACATATATATAGTAGTAGGGTACTAGAATCAGAAGATCCCCCTTTGCCGATCTCACTCAGTTCAGACCAGCATTCTCCATTTTGTTAGCATTCTTCTGCAGCATTTTATTGAGTTTCTCCCTGCGATATCTAGTTATACTGTGAATTCAGTGGCTTCAGCATACCCAAGTTCAGTTTAATAGCAACTGAGGCTCCAAACTTATTTGACAAGACAATTAGCGAAGTTTCAATTATAAGCCATTAACGAACTATTTCAAGGCTCATTCTACCTCCCCCCTAGCAATTTCCTACGAGACTGCTGGGACTTTTCCAGGACTCACACCCTTGCTCGCCCTTGGACACAGTCTCATTCACCATCGTGCTCCCTCATATTACACATCAGGCACTAAGGTGGTGCTTCACACTCCCATCCTCCAGTTTGTAGGGTTGGGTTTGTTGGCATATTTTACACTAGGCAGTGTCCCAGGGTACCTATCATTTTCTGGAGCCCACCATGAGGATTTCATTCCTTGATTTTATCATGGGTATTGGAAGATATTGTCAGCCCTCATTGGATATCAAACTTTCAGTCTTTCAATATTCCCACTACATGCTCAGGTCGATTGACTGGGCCCCCAAGCAGTTTACAAGTTTCCAGAAGAAAAAGAAGAGGAAAGCAGGCATTACAGATAGAAATAGCAAGTGAATCAGAATCTTCTGTTTCTTCTCCTGTCTCAGCTCCAGTAGTCACCGCACCCCAGTCCCCTAGGCCAGATTTAGCATATCCATCATTGTTGTGCTCAGTGGCCCCAGTTTCTCTCTTTGAAGAAGTAGTTTTGGTTGTGTTAGGACAACCCTAAACACAACCTAAAACCTCAGAGGGATGGCTTGTTAAGCCAAAGACAAAAGCTGTTGCTCAAGAAGAAGTGTCTAGGACACAAACTATCTAGAGTCTTAGGGACTTGCTACCTAAGACAACAACCCTTATATACCCACTCCCTGGTCTGTGCATGGACAGCGTGCAGCTAAAGTCCCTCAAGCTGGGATCAATGCACAGCAGCCAATCTGTGCCCATATGACCATACCTGGAGTCATCCTCTCACACCAACACACTGTCCTTCCATATATGGCTGTGCCTATTGTTCTTGCACTCGGCCGTTTCCCATGTCACCCCTCAGGCACCATTTGGCCTATGTATCCATCATAGCCTAGGCCCATCATCAGGCCATTGTCCCAGTCAGCACTCGGTATGTCCTATAGCCGATGCTGACCTAACCACCTTCCTTATAAGGGTTGCAGTCCTAACATAGCTCATCCCTGCAACCGTGGTATTGCCTAAGTCCTATATCTAAATGTTTGAGTGTAAATGAAAAGATAAAAAGAAAAGAAAAATATATCCCGTCTCTCCTAGTCCATATCTTCATATATGTCATCGATGTTGTTACTGTGAAAATTGTATCAGATGAGTTATGCTCATAACATCATCCCCCCCTTAAGGCCTTGTGTCCTGAGAGGCTGACATCCCCATGTCCACATAGTGTGGATCCCTCTTCATTCATTCATAGAAGCAGTTCAACCACTCTCATTGCTCCTCAGGTGTTAAGGCTGAGTGTTCCAAGTCTTCATCTTCCACATCCTCCATGGTGGTTTTCCACTGTATTGATTTCTTTATAGGGCATGCAACACCCTTAATTCTCTCCTGTTGGTCCTCCTCTGACTCACTGCTTTCTTTTGCCACTGCTGGCTTCTCTGGCCATTTCATGATTTTCTTTTTAAGACACTCAGTGTCTTTCTCTTGAGCAATCTGCTCCTCCTCTGGTTCTTTGCTCCTGTCTTCTGGGAAATTAAGCATGGGTTTAACCTGCCTGCCATGCTCTAGGTCTGTAGAGAACGTCCCATCAGTGTCATCAGGCAACTCCTGTATTTGTGCCCAGCTCCCTTTCCAATTGTGCCACCGGCGCTCCATGTTTTCTAGGTATTCAGGCCCAAAGTGCCCATCCTGCCACCCAAACAACATTTTCTTTTTCCATTCCTGCAGAGTCATCCAGTAGGGGTTGCACTGTGCCCCCATAAGTTGTATGTGCGTTGGAGCATGAGGGTTTTCTTTGTGAAACTTCTTCACCTTGGCCTTTGCATTGGCCACATTTTCTGCCAGTTCCCAAGTGGATTCTTCCACTGGATAATTTTTCCACTTTATGAGGTATTCCAACCTCCCTCCTCCACATCCACTGACATGACGATCCATAATTTCCTCCACCTTGTACTCGTCTTCCTGAGACTCTTCCACCATCTGTGCATCCTTGCGCACTGCTGCCTTTGCTTTCTGTCTGGGAAACTCTGGTTCCCTGTATGGCTTCAACAAGACTTCATTGAAGACATTGTATACCCACCAGGATGCTGGGATTTTAAGTTTATATGACAACTCACCAACTTTGGCAAGGACTTCTAGTGGACCAATGAACTTTCCATTGAGCTTCTTGGTTGCTCAGATGACTGGAAGGTTTTCTGTGCTGAGGTAAACCTTGTTGCCAGGTTCATACTCTCGTGCCGCTTGGCGATGACTGTCATACTGCTCTTTCATGATCTGAGCAGCTTTTTCTAAGGCCTTTTTCGCTTTTGCATGCACATCTTCTATCTCCTTTGCCAGTTGTTCCACAGCTACCACTTTTGGCATGTAGGTGGGGTCTAGTCCCTTGTTCGGATGTCATCCATAGTTCATGAAGAATGGTGTAAAGCCTGTTGCTGAGTGAACCCTATTGTTGTGGCAAAATTGTGCCACTGACAACCAATTGCTCCAGTTGTCTTGTCGATTATTCACAAACATGGTCAGGAATTCCTTTACTTCCTTATTTACACATTCTGTCTGTCCATCCATTTGTGGGTGATAGGCCATTGATCTATTGGCCTTGATCCCCAACATCCCATATAGGTCATCCATGAATTTTGAAGTGAACTGGGGTCCCCTGTCCCTTATCACTTTTCTTGGGAGGCCATGCTCCCAGAAAACATTGTCTCTGAACAGCACTGCTGTTCCCTGCGATGTAATTTCTTTTGTGGTAGGCAAGAAGTACAACTTCTTGGTGAGCCTATCCACAACTACCATGATTGTGTCATTTCCTTTTGATTTAGGTAATGGTCCCATGAAGTCTATTGAAATGACTTCCCATGGTTTGGTTGGGACTTCATTTGGTCAGAGTGGTGCTGCGCATGCCTGTTGATCCAGTTTCGCCTTTTGACATGTTTCACAACCCGGAATGTATCATTCTATGTCCTCATGCATATTTGGCCACCAAAAGTTCCTTGTCAAAGACTCCAACGTCTTTGCAACTCCTGAGTGCCCCCATGAATGGTGAATTGCAATGATGTCCTCTTGCAATGCCATGACTGCTGGTATGTAAACTCATCCCTTCCAGGTGACAAGTCCCTTTTCCAATTTGTACTCTCCTCCTGCCTTCTCAAGGCCTTTAACCACCTGGGTTTCCCATTGCTGCTTAGGCACCTCTCTGATGTCTTTTATGATGTCGTCTATAGCATGATCATTGTCAAATACTCATACGAAGAGATGTTCTTTTAGCAATGTTGAAACGAGCAATGGCAGCGCAGAGCGAGGCTTAGGAAGCGAGGGGACTTACTGAGTACTGTTTAGAATGCTTAGGAGCTAGGGCTCAACTATGCAGTAGATCAGGAGATGTATTTCAGCAGTGCAAAGGGCACTGCTTATATACAGTTACAGAAATCACATGTAACTACATCTAATATACCTATATCTAGTAATGCGCAGCTTCCTGCTGCGCATTACACCATACCTGCTGCGCATGGTGTTATATTGCTGTGCATTTTACAGCAATCTGTCAATACTTGACATGTGAAGCATGTTTCATGCATTGTGTCTCACACGCTGTCATTTCATACTGTTCCTGGGATGAAACTCTATAATATCTGTCAAACACTATAAAAGTGTAAACAGTGTACAAATATCACATTATATTTGTGATTTGGTGAGCATTCATAAATAATGATATAATATTACAAGCTATGAGTTCGATACTCAAAGCTCCAGATCATTATTTATTCAACACTCCCCCATGCTGAGAAATCACTAATCCAATTTCAGATCTTAACTCTCTGAATTTATCAAAAGACAAATTTTTAGTCAAGATATCAGCAAGTTGCTGATTTGTGGGAATATACACAAGTTCCACTTTTCCTTCCTCTATGCATTCACTAACATAGTGGTAGCAGATATCTATGTGCTTAGATCTATGCTCTTGAGCAGGATTAGAAGCTAAAAAGATTGCTCCTTGATTATCTACTCCTAATTGAATCATTTTTATAGTCTTTCCAATTTCATGGAATAAAGACTCTATCCAGACTATCTGTCTCAATGTATCAGACAGACTCATATATTCTGCTTCTGTTGATGACAGAGCAACTGTCTTTTGTTTCCTTGAAACCCAACTAACTGGTCCTCCAGCTAGTTTTACTATGTATCCAGTGACTGATCTTCTATTAATCTGGTCACCTGCCCAGTCTGCATCGCAATATGCAATGAAACCTTCATGATTTTTTCCATTATACACTATTTTGCCATTAATGTTGGTGGCAACATATTTGATAATGTATAATGCCTTCTGAATATGCTCTTCAGAAGGATTAACCATAAATTGTGACATCATTATTACTGCAAATGCAATATCTGGACGAGTTCCAAGAGTTAAATACAGTAATGATCCAATTATGGATTGATAATAGCTTCTTTGCTCAGAAGTTGCTGTTCCTTCATTTGGTTTAGGAACATATCCTGCTGGTAATGGTGTTCTAGCAGGTTTAGCATTTTCTTGACCAAAATGCTCCACAACTTTCTTAGCATAATCTATTTGATCAATTACAAGTAATCGATTTGGTCTATCTTGAGATATCTTCATCCCTAGATATTCAGACACTTGTCCTAAGTCTCTACATTCCCATATTTTCATAAACTTGCTCTTTTTGTCTAATAAGAGTCTTTTGTCATTTCCCAGAAATAGTACATCATCAACATATAGTATGACAACTATTATTGATCCTTGTCTTTTAAGGATATAAACTCCTGTATCCAAAAGACATCTATTGAATCCTAAGGATTTCAAGCTTTTATCAGCTTGTTTATTCCAAGCATATGATGCTTGTTTGAGACCATACAGGGCCTTTTTTAATCTATAGACTTGTCCCTCTTGTCTTTTTGTGACAAAACCTTCTGGCTGTTCCATGTAAATCTCTTCATCGAGATTTCCATATAGGAAGGCTGTTTTAACATCTAGCACCTTGATTTCCCAATTTTCAAGTGCAGCTGAAGCCAGAAGTAATCTCACTGTTTCAAATCGTGCAACAGGAGAAAATGTGTCATCATAATCTATGCCAGGTATTTGTGAGAATCCTTTAGTAACAAGTCAAGCACATTTTCAACCATCACTTTTAATATTGTAAACCCATCTACACTTCACAGGTTTACGATCTTTTGGACCATCAACTAACTCCCAAACATCTTGTTTGAATAGAGCTTCAATCTCATCCTCCATGGCTTTTATCCATTCTTGAAAAGCTTTAGGATCAGATTCTTTAATTTTTAACACATCCCTGAAATGAACAGGGATATCAGATTTAGGTAATACTGCTTTTGAGAGTAGGAGATTAATAAATTTCCTTCCTCCCTCCTTTTGTAATTGATTAAGCAGCATATCTATATCTGAAATTCCTTTATCCTGAATAATACCAGGATCTAGTTCATCTGATATTTCGCTTGAAGTGTCTTTCTGACTATCAGAGTCTTCAGACTCATTGAAAGGATTCTTTTCCAGTTGTTTTTCAATTTCAAGAGGAGTTTTGTTTCCATAAATGTTACCCCTCTTTATAAACTGGTTTCCTCTCTCTAGTACTTCGGCAAAGTGGGAAGGGAATAGGTTCAGGTTGTTTTTGGGATTGTCTTCCTGTAACCTTTCTCTCTTTCTGTGTTCTTTTGATATCTGGTGGTGCATGATGTTGTGTCCCAGGCCATCTACTGGAATTCTCTTCAGATCTGTTTTCACTTGATCCTTGAACATCAGGTCTGACAGGTAAATCCTGTTCTCCACCATTATTATTAGGCTCTATCTCATCATTCTCATGAGATGAATTCTGCTCTTCATCTGGTGTAAGATCATGATTGAATGATGGTTTATCTGGTTTGGGATCATTGTCATCACTATCGAGATGATTGTTGTTTTGGGAATTGGAGTCAGATTCATGTCCATTTTGATCCCTTTGGTTAATACCTGGTGGACTTTCAAATAGTCTATCTTTATTGTAATTTTCGCTTTTCATGGAAATACTGATTCATTAAATAGTGCTTTAACACCAATGAATATAGAGTTATCTTTTTTCATAAATTTATAAGCTTTAGATCCTATGTCATAACCAATAAAGGTCATTGGTTCAGATCTTGGTGACAGCTTATCTTTATGAATTTCTTTAGGTATGTAAACCCAAGCTAGACAACCAAACACTTTTAGGTAATGAACATCAGGTTTTTCACCTGTCATGTTTTCATAGGGTGTAGACCAATTTGTCCTTCGTAATGGTGTGCAATTGTATACATGAATAGCAGTTTCAAAAGCAAATTCCCACCATGATTTTGGGCAGGAAGATTCTAATCTCATGCTTTCTGCTTTTTCCAGTATAGTATCATTTAATTGTTCAGCACAACCATTTTGTTGGTGTATGTGAGGTGCACTTTGTTCTCTAAAGATTCCTTTTGAAGCAAGAAAATTGCTAAATTCATGCAACTTGAATTCCCCCCCTCGATCTGATCTGAAACATTTAACTCTACTGCTATATTGATTTTCCATGAGTTCTACATAACTCTTGAAAGCAGTAAATGTTTCTGATTTAGTTTGAAGAAGTGCCATATAAGCATAGGAAGAATAATCATCTAGTATCATAAGACACCATTTCTTTCAATGATATGATTCCATAGGCAATTCTAATAAGTCTGCATGAATCAATTCAAGTGGCTTGGAAGCTTGCTTGATTGATGTAGGAAAAGATTTATTATGCATCTTTCCTTGTGCACATCCAGGACAAATTGTATCTGTTGATGGTATAGATAATTTGTCAAACCCTTTTGTATGATTGAAGACATGTTTTAATACATTTTTAGATGGGTGTCCCAATCTTCGATGCCAAGTGTTATAATCCACTATATGAACTGAAGGTTCAGCCATTTTTACCATTGGATGGACTATTTCAGTCAGAATCCAAAATGAATGGGATCTCCTATATGTCTAGGATATGCCATTATAAATGGTTGCCCAGTTTTTAGTGAAAATATAGTACTATACTTATCTGATTTTTCATAAAAGCCTTGTAGCTTTAGTTGTCCAGATGATATAAGTCTGACACTAGCTGCAGGCATATAGCAAACTTTTTCAAGTTTTATGACATGTTTATGTTTATGTGCAGTTTCTACCTGTAGGAACACAGTTCCTTCTCCAAGTATTGCTACTTGAGATCGTTTATCAGCTGTAAATACAGGCTGTGAAACTTTAAAAGGATGATATTCAGAGAAATCTTTGATTTCAGGAGTTATGTGGATTGATGCTCCTGAATCAATCATCCATGGGGGTTCCTTTGGATTTAAATTCCTTACACTTGTCACAACCACACACTTTTATCTTACTACTCATTTTTGGAATGGAGGCAACGAAAGTGATATATTCATTGCTATTTAAAGTAGTACAAATACTACTATCTACATTGTTACCTTTTGAATCAAGATGCCTCATAATTGGGCTCGTCTTGATAGTCCTCACTGATTTTTTATCAGAGAAGAACTTTTGAGTAGAAAGATTTATGTACTGATATTCCCCATCAGCTGTGTCATAAAAGTCTTCACCTAAGGAGACTGTATCTGACATGTTGTCCATTTCAATGTCAGCCCTTTCATCTAAGACTCTGAAACGGTTTTCTGCAATTGGATCAACCACCATCTGCAATTCTACATTGTCAGCAACTGAATATCCTTGAGCCTTCAGTTGCTGTAGATTTGGCGCTAATGGTGCCATTCTTTGAATCAAGGGTAGAGCAGGATCTATCCTGTCTACTAAATGAGTGAATTTTGGTGTATTTGCTTTCCTGGTTTCCCCAGCATTGCTCTTTTGTTGTTGTTCTAATAGAAAGGCTCTCTTTTTCTTTTTATTGTCATGATTAATTTTGTTCCTTTCTTGATTAGACAAGAACTGGGGTTTACCAGTGTTAGAGGGTCTGAAAGATGGTCCTGGTGTCGTCCATTTCCCTTTATTCTGATTTGAAGAATATGAATTCTGGTTATTAAAACCAGGTTTGTAGTTATTCTGGTTGCTTGGACCAGAATTTTGTTGTTGTTGATTCCAATTGGGCCTGTTAGGGCCTTTGGGAAGCTTCACTTGAGCAGTGTGAACAGCCCCCCCAGAAGACATTCTTCGCCTTTGGGATTCTTCCTCTATCTTTGGAAGAATATCAGCAAGTTTCAAGTCACTTGCTGTTGTTGTTAATAATACACTAGATGAGATGCTGTCCCATCCATGTGGTAAAGATGCTAACACTACCATTGCTAGCATATTGTCTGGGAAGGTAAAGCCATTGACAGAAAGTCGATTAGCTGTTGTCAATAGCTCATTGACCAACTCTGTCAATTTATTGATGTTGATTTTCCAATGTATTACTTTTGAAAAATCAACAAAGACACCAGCTGCTCCTGGCTTGCCAAAGGCTTCCTGCAATGCATTGAAGGTAGTGTTTGACCATGGTTGAATTAGGTGTCTTAAAGACAGTGAGATTTTCATGGTCATTAATCCCAATGCCTTGTCATCATTGTCGCAATAGTCATCCCAAGCTTCTTTTTTCTCTTTAATGCAACAAAGCTCAGTTGCTGAAGTGCTATCAGCTATCTCTGCTGCTTTCTCAGCATCTGTAAGCTTTGGCTTGATCCTGTTTCCAAGAACATATTGCCAGAGCCCTTTATACTGCAGAGCAGCTTTGATAGATGCTGACCACTCATTCCAATTATTACTCCCAGTGAGCATTGGAATTTTAGATAAGTCATCTTCTCCTCCAATTATTATATCAACATTTGCTCCTCTAGCAAGATTATTGATTTCCATCCAGCCTGTCTGAGCTCTCAGATTGATGACTAGATGACGATGGCGACTAGACTGTTCACCATTCAACTTATGAAGATGGAAGTTAACTCTCTTCCTAATTGACTTTGAATATGAAGCCAATTCTTTGATATCAATGTATTGCAGCCATTGATATTCAGCCAATGCACAGGTTTTAATTGCTGCCATATAGCAATAACCAATTTTCAACCATACAGGACTTTCCACAGTATGAACCCAAGGGTGGATAAGGCCATCTGTTCCCTTGAGTTCTACTATAATGAACTCTCCTTGTTCAAGCTCTTGATTCCTTCTAGCTTTAACCAAAGAAGAGTATTCACTATCATTCAAAGAAGGATGTGAATAATCGGAACTGTATATTTCCTCATCAAGTATATATAACTTGTGAGTCTTGGGTGGTACTTTTGGTCATTCAGCCAACTCTCTCTTGGCTTTACGTTCCTTCTGGCGCAATTTTTTAGCTTTCTTTCTAAAGCTTTTCTCCCTTAACTTCTCTTGATTTAAGTTATCAATGGTTTCTTGGATACTTTCTATAAGATCCTCAACCCGTTTTTTATCCTCCATTTCCTGGTGGATAGCTTGGTGCATGGTGGAAATGTATTTATTCACTTTAGTGGTTCTGCTCTCCTCTAAAACAGAATCACTGTGACATCTATTGGGTAGTATTTTTACTTTCCCAATTTTCAACCACTCCTTAGCGTGGTCCCAGACTTCACTTCCAGACCCACTATTTCTCTTTGGAGCGGCTGGTACCTCCACCTGTTCCTCCATCCAGTCCTCTGCCTTTCCACCAAGGTTGAAGAACCAGGTCCTAACTTCTTCAGAAGTTGGCCAATTTAGTTGGTTTTTGGGACGTAAAGTGAAGGTAGTGCCTGCCTTATTTTTAGTGGACAGGCCTGCTTTTGCCATATCGGCATATGATACTGATTTCTCCTTTCCTTTTCCTTTATCAGCCTTTTGGGCCAATTTCATTTCTCCAGTTGCAATATTAAAAACATTCTTTCCATAATTCACCTGTTGAAGGTGACCTGCTTGGAATTTTCGAATGTCATCGAAAATTTCGTCCACCAAAGATTCCTCACTAGCAAGTTTAGCAGCTTCCTCTTCTAATTCTTGCTGATGCTTCCAATTAGTGAGTTGTGCATCAGCAATGCACTTCCTGCAATTTTCCAGGTCTTCCTGGACCTCCTTGTACCAAGGAGACTTTTTGGTGGATGTCCCAATGGGGGCAGTGGGACCCTTGCTAGTGGATTGCAAGGTATTGATAAAAATGGAGCTGGTAAACCCAGCTTTAGCGATTTTTTGAGAAGAGGAGTCGAATTTGGAGCCAGGGGTGCCAGCTGTAATATATTTGTTGCTGGAGGATCCAGCAGAGACAGGGGAAGAAGCGGTGTTGGTGGTGGGAGACATTTGTTTATAAAAAGTGTTAATTTGGTTGGATTGTTTGGGTTTGTTCTGTAAGAAAGAAGTAAGCAACAGTCTAAAAAGACTTTCATTGCTCAGAACAAAGGTATGGACATCGAGTTTTTCGATTTTATTCTCCCACGATAAATGCCTGAGCATGTGTATAAACATGGTAGTTTGCTTTTTGTCATAATGTGCTATAATTCATCACCAGAAGGGGATCCAGCCCTTCAGGAGTGCTTGGGGGCTCCATCAAGTTCCCCACAGCGATAAAAATATCCTCCACTATTTATAGATATAGTAATAAGCTATTATTATGACACTAAGGAGTGTCCTATTGGAGATGGGATGCTAATCAGTGCCCATCGCTGGTCTGTGTGTACCAGGGAACAATGTCCCATGCAGCACGACCCTTATACAGAATTACTACTATTTTTAATTTTGGAGAATGATTTATGTCAACGAAAATGGCCTACATAAGCACTTAATTATTCATGGCCAATAGGGGGGTGCGAAACCTTTCCAGATCTAAGCGATTAAGCCTAGACCCTTTATCTGTCATGGGACAGCCCTAAACCCGAGTGATTTGAATGGTTCACCAGACCAGGTAATTTATTGATTTACCAATCAGGACTACATTTTTTATATTAACCCGGATACTGCAGAACCAGAGACTGGTGAAGTGTGTCACACTAGTGATTGTTGTCACGCCATCTAAGGCGGTCGCTCAAATCCCAAGCATTAGAGGCTTGTTAGGATGAACAAGAAGCATTCCTGTCATGCTTCAAGAGATAGCACATTAGCGACATAACCGGATGTATACTACTATAATAACAGTACTATGGGCACATCCATTACTTCCCTTGTTTACCTTTGTTATGACAAAAGGGTGCTGACACATGTAGTATGCACA
Source organism: Amanita molliuscula (assembly GCA_023014405.1). NCBI lineage: Eukaryota > Fungi > Basidiomycota > Agaricomycetes > Agaricales > Amanitaceae > Amanita > Amanita molliuscula. The sequence continues at coordinate 957,965 of JAEBUP010000022.1, forward strand.
GCACAAGGTTTTCATTCATGCAGGGTCCATAACCTGTTGAAACAAGCAACGGCAGTGCAGAGCGAGGCTTAGTAAGCGAGGGGACTTACTGAGTACTGTTTAGAATGCTTAGGAGCTAGGGCTCAACTATGCAGTAGATCAGGAGATGTATTTCAGCAGTGCAAAGGGTGCTGCTTATATACAGTTACAGAAATCACATGTAACTACATCTAATATACCTATATCTAGTAATGCGCAGCTTCCTGCTGTGCATTACACCATACCTGCTGCGCATGGTGTCATATTGCTGCGCATTTTACAGCAATCTGTCAATACTTGATGTGTGAAGCATGTTTCATGCATTGTGTCTCACATGCTGTTGTTTCATACTGTTCCTGGGATGAAACTCTATAATATCTGTCAAGCACTATAAAAGTGTAAACAGTGTACAAATATCAGATTATATTTGTGATTTGGTGAGCATTCATAAATAATGATATAATATTACAAGCTATGAGTTCAATACTCAAAGCTCCAGATCATTATTTATTCAACAAGCAGAATCACTCCTTCATTGTCGTTTTCTCCACAGGCATGTCCCACCCTTCTTGATAATAAGTCTGCCTTGGTGTTGGACTTTCCACTCCTATGTTTTATGACGAAATTGTACTCCTGCAAATCCATCACCCATCACACCTGTTGTCGATTTAGATTCTGTGCTTTCCAGAAGTATGTTAAGTTCTGATGATCTGTCAGAACTTTGACTGTCTGTTTGGCCCCTTTAAGGTAGTGGGACCACTCGTAAAAAGCATGCATGACTGCAAGCATCTCTTTATTGTAGATCTCGTAGTTTCATTTGGTGTTATTAAGGGATTTCGAAATGAAAGCCACTGGCTTCCAAATGTCATTTTCTACCTGCTGCGACAGAATTCCCCCAATAGCAAAGTCAGAGGCATCCACCTCTACTCGAAATTGTCCATCCTTGTTGGGGATTCGCAGCACCACTTCCTCTGCAATAGTTCTTTTAGGTTATCAAAAGCTACATCTTGGAGTTCTGTCCATCTCCACTTGTCTTTTCCTGTTAGACAAGTCAACAGTTTTGCTGCCTTGGCAAAGTCATTTACAAATCATTGATAGAAATTTATGAAGCCCAAGAACTATTGGACTTCCCACTTGCAAGTTGGTTTAGGCCAGTCAGTTACTGCCTTTACTTTAGTGGACTCCATCCGGACCGAGTTTTCACTGATGACTACACCTAGGAAGTCCATCTCTTTTTTGTTGAAGAAACATTTCTCTGGCTTTGGCAATAACTTATGTTCTTCCAGTTTCGCTAGAATATGGTTAATGTTAGGACTGGCCTAAACACAACCACCAGACTTATGAGAAGAGATGGCTAGTTAAGCCAGAGATGATTCAAGTTGCTTCTAGCAATTCTGTCTAGGACAAGAAACTACCTAAAGTCTTAGGGACTGACTACCTAAGACCACAGCCCTTATATACTACAGCCCTGGCCCATGCACCATCAGTGCACATCTAACCTCCTAAGAGGGTGCAGCAGCCAAGCGGTGCCCATATGACCATACCTGGGCTCATCCTCTCACACCCACACACTGGCTCTTCCATAAAGGGTGTGCCACTGTCTCAGCACTACAACCCTTCACCCTGTGCATACTGTGCATCCATATCCGGCCACGTCTTATTGTCTCTGCGTTCAGCTGTTTCCCATGTCGCCCCTCAGGTGCTGTTTGGCCTATGTATCCATCATAGCCTAGGCCCATCATTGGGCTGTTGTCCCAGTCAGCACTCGGTCTTAACATAGCCATCCCTCTGTGATGTATTGTTGTCCAGCCCTCATACCTAAACATTTGAGTCCCCCCCTTAAGGCCTTGTGTCTCGAGAGGCTGATGTTTCCTCATCCACATAGTGTGGATCTGCCTTCATGTGTTCATAAAAGTGGTCCAACTGCTCGCATTGTTCATCAGGTGTCAAGCCTGACCAGTCCAAATCTATATCTTCCACCTCTTCCACTGTGGTTTGCCATAATTTCTGTGAAGGGCATGCAACACCCTGAATCCTCCTCTGTTGGTCATCTTCTGACTTGCTGCTATCCTTTGCAGCCACTGCCTTCTCTGTTCATTTTAAGATTTTTCTTTTAAGACACTTGGTGTCTTTGGTGTGTGCTCGGCACTCCTCCTCCAATTCTTCCTCTTCTCCCTTCCTTAAGAAATTAAGCACAGGTGACCACCTGCCATGCTCCAGATTTCTGGAGAACGTCCCATTGGTGTTGTCAGGCAGCTCCATGATTGCTGCCCTCTTTTTTTTTTTTTTTTTAAGAATAGAAATTATCAATTGAGACATAAGTGTACAAAACACCATAACTACCGGTCAGATTGACTGCCGAAGCACTAAGTATGAAACACTGTAAGACCAAAAACATGAATGTAAAAGAAAACATAAACAAGACAGCAGATAGATTTTTCTGCAATGGTCAATCATTAAACAAGGAAATCAATATCTTCAAAAGAACCTGCCAACAGGTTATCTTTCAGAAACTTCGTAATGGCTAAATAGTTATTTCTCTTTCGAGACAAAGAAAACATAGAAAAAAAGGAATGAGAATAATTCACGCACCTACACATGATATGTTCCTGCGAAAACCAAGGATTAGATGCACAGAAAGGGCACTTCAAGTTGCTATCCAGGAAAAATCTTTCTCTGAAATCCGCCGATGGCATATGACCCGTAACCATCCTTGTGAATCTCGAAAATACTGTGACCTTCTTGTCACATGCATCCACAAAATGCCAATGCCTTGCTCCCAACAATGGTAAAGCCTCCTTCTTTTTACCATTCAGCAGCTTGATGAAACTTCTTCCTCTAAGTGCTGTAGACCTCCACAGATGATGCCAATGCCTCCCTGCCTCTTTCTTAAAGTGATTGACCAAAACCACTCTTGTGCACAGCCCCCTACCTGCTGTCACAAATCCATTCTTGTCCAGTTTCACCACCTTCCTCAATACCCATATGGCTCAGGCACCAAGAAACAACAATCAACCGATCTTCACCCCCTTCTAGCCATGACCGTAACTTCCTGCTTGCGTTAATCAACGTAAACTGATGATCTTTTACATTCGTGTTGAAGATCCCAGAGACAACTGCTTGATTATCGACCAAAACCACCACCGGTCCATCAATATTTTCCACCGCCAGATATGTAAACACGTCTTCAAGAGCTTGCAATTCTGTTTTGAAAGCTGAAGATGCGCTAAATATCCTTGCATGTTCGACACTCGGTCCCACAAAACTGGCACATCCCACCCCTAAATGATGTGCTCCATCTGAAGCGAAAATGCTTGCTGACTGTCGCCAAACTCCCAGTTTCTGCTCGAAGCCCACCAACCATGCTCGAAAAAGGTCTGAATCCTCTTTTCTTGGGTGAATTAAATGTGCCAATTGAATATGATCTTCAAAGGTTTTTCTCAACCTTCCCCCCAGAATATTTTCCTCGTTACAAAGACAAAACTCTTCTTCTACCATGTTCGCAATGCCACAAAGTGTAGGGAATGTGCTTCCTGGCATATTGGTATGTTTCTTTTTCTGAAACTTCAATGCTTTCGCATGACACGGCAGGGTAGTGAAGAATAGTTGAAGAATGTGTAACAGATGGTTATCATTGAGAGTTGACAATTGAAGACCCATTTTCTTTACTAGCAGATCGCAATAGATTCGAACTGGGGGAACACCCAGCAAAAACTACAAAGTTGCCAAGGGCAAGGTATGAAAAGCCCCGCTCATCCATAACAGTGCACGCCGCTGAACTTTCTCAAGGATCACAACCTTCTTCTTGATACCTTTCCCATCTAGCTGGTACCACAGACCTAAACCATATGACAGTATAGGCCAAATACATGACTTGAAAACTTGCAAGCACCTTTGCATGTCTAACCCTCAAATTGCATTTCCAATCATGCATAGAGCACTAATGGACAAAAGAGCTTTGTTAGCATAGTATCTAATGTGGAAATCGAAAGATAACCCCAGATCGAAGAAAAAGCCCAAGTATCTCCAAATCTTTTTGCATTTGATGACTGATTTGTTCCCCTTCGCATCTTCCAGCTTGATTTCGAGGTTATTAATCTGTTGATTGTAAGCATGATCCACCAAAAATTGCACTATGTAATCTCGAAGCTCTTTAGATGACTTTATTTTCTTTTTCTTTTTCTTTTTCATGATCATTGGGCTGACTTTATATTCGTTTATAGCCTCCTTATTTTTGAACAATCTTTTAAAAGGTAAGAAACAGAAAAAATCTGTCTTCTCCATTTCCACAACCATTCCTAGTTTTCCCATAGCCATCAAGAAATCCTTGAACCATGCTTTCAAATTGACAATACCGTCCTGTAAATCAAAAGAAGAAATCATCAGATTTCCATCATCCATGTAAGTTACTAAGGCTTTGTCAGATTTCCAGTCCCAATTGAACTCTTTCTTCAAAACAGGCACAACTAAAAGATTTAGCATAATCAGCGAATCAGGACTACCTTGTGGGGCCCCTTCCCCTGCTGTCAACTCTGGTGACACACCTCCTCCCCAAACAAACTTCGTAACCCGTCCCTCATAGAAGGACTTCGTAAGCTTTACTAGCTCTGCTGGGAACCCTTGCTTTTCAAGCATCCGCGCCATAACATCTCCCCTCAGCGACAGGAAGTACTGAGCTATGTCAACCCCCAGACATAGGGTGAATTTTCCCGCCTGTCTCGCCTGTTGCACCCAGTTGACAATAAACATCCCTGCATCTGAAGTCGATCTTAGTTTGACTCCACCAAACTGTAATGGATGCAACAGGTTATGTTTTGCTGCATCATACTGCAGTCTCACTGCGACCATTTTCATGAACAATTTGCCAATACAGTTCAAGAGAGCTATTGGTCTATAGCTCTTAATTTTCGAATAGTTGTCTTTCTTTGGTTTCAGAATGATCAAGGTTGTCGACTGCTTGAACTGTAAAGGCCAAACTCCTTCCTGCATGATACAATTGAAAACCACTGCGATTTTACGAAGGAAAGCTTCCTCCCCAAGCATCACCTTCAAAAGGTGCCAGCTTATCAAATCCGGACCTGGTGCCAACGCATTCGAAGTAGCCTTGACCGTATCCAGAATCTCCAAGCAGGAAAAGGCCAACCAATCTCTCTTCGGCAACTGAGGCAGACTGTTGAGGTAGTTCCAGTCCACTTCTCTCTCCCTCTGTTGGCCTACAAACTGAAAATGTGCTGCTGCCCATAGATTCTCCAAGTCCTGAATCGCATTACCCTCTGCATCCACAACCCTCGGAAAGGCCACCGGTTTTCGATCCCTCATCCAATGAACTGCATCCCACACCTTGCCTTTCGCAACCATCTCGTCAAGTTTCTTGTCAAAGAAAACTCTCTTCACCACTTTGGTCTCTTTCCACAGCACCCTCTTGGATTGAATAGTCGGATTATTCTCATAAGCCTCCTTTGCCAATCTGCAATCATTGTTCCACCACATATTAGGATTAGAATCCTTCTTAGGGACCTTCGCAAATCTAGTCCACACCTCATGTATTCCTTTATACAGGAGGTCAACGCTTCTCTGCACCCCATCCTCCACAAACAATAGACTCTGAATTGCAGTAATGAATGACATTTCTTCTTCCAATGCCATGGGGATATATGGGGCACGCAGGCATAAAGGAGCCCTGCCATGAGACATAAACCGTAAAGTCATAGCTCTATGATCTTTCTTCGCTCCAATGACATCGATCAAATAGATGAATCTTGCATCCTCCAAGATGGAATCGTGAACCCAGACCAGATCCAACACACTTGAATAAACGTCTCCACTTCTTCTGCTCCTATAAAAGGTAGGCTCAGTAACATCATTTAGACAATTGAAACCAAAGTCCATCATAGTCTCAATCAAATCCATAGAGCTAGAATTATCAAAATGCACAGAATTGTCCCAGATCAAAGAATGTAAATTGAAATCCCCTTGAACAAGCACAATATCTTTTACAAAGGAAAGCCCGTGGATAAGCACCTTCAGTGCACCCAGAGAACTCAGATTTCTATAAATATTGACAAACTTCTGCACTAAACCATCTGATAACCTGGTAAGCACCACTAGTAAAATATCATCATGGTCAAAAGAAATAGGATCGATCATAATCATGAAGGAATCAAGCAAGCGGACATGAATATAACAAGCGACTTGCGATTTTTCATTTAATGAGATCAACTGCCACGCCGGGTGGATGGGACCTCCATTCATATCTTCACCATCCGGATGATGACAGCTGGGGATTTTCCTTAGGCTTTGATGAAAGGAAACTCCTGGACAAAAATAATATCTGATGTGGTTTGATTCGTTTCCAGTAATATTTCCACTTTCTTAAAAGATTTGCTCGTGTTCAGAAACAGAAACCTAAAATCCTGTAAAAATCCAATCATGACAAAGAAGCTGATTTCTGAGCTGATGTGCTTGCAACGATGATATGATTGCTGCCCTCGATCCTTTCCAGTTGCGCCATCTGCGCTCCATATTTTTTAAGTATTCTGGTCCAAAATGACCATCTTCCCAGCCAAAAAGTCTCTGCCTGTCTTTCCAATGAGTTCCCCAACTTTGTTTGTGCCTTGGTGCACTAGGGTTTTGTCGGGGAATTGTCCTTGTGAGTTGAATGTAAACCTTTCCATTTTTAAGGTTTCGGACCAAAATCGGTCCACTCTAGATCGAAATACACAAGATCCCTAGAGGGGAGAGCAATCATGTCCACAGTGGGATCTAGCGCTCAACCAGAAATGGCATAGTGAAGCCTACTCATAGCACCAACCTTGTTTACAACTTAAGCAAGCTTCAGAAAGGAATCCACTACTCCTTTGGACTCATGCCACATGGGCAGCCTGGTGGTAATTTGACCTCTCCTACTAGTCACTGATGTAGAATCTGTCCTCTCAGGTTGGTATTGCCTCCTGACCTCACCAGTGTGGGATCGAACCACTCCTAGATGGGCTTTCCAGTTACTGCTGTGGGACGCTGCCACAACTAACAGTCCAGCAGGAGGTTAGCACTCAGACAGATCTTCCCATGCCTGCCTGAAGCTTCGTACTGCCACAGCTCGGGCCCCTCTTGGGTACCTTTCCTGTTGCAAAATCCCCTTATGGGTGAAGTTGCTCTACATCTAGCCTTTTACAGGGCACAACTCCCAACCTCTCTACCCATGGAGGCTCAGACTAACCAAACCACTCCTTTCAGTGGCCCAGGGGTGCCCTGTCTACTGGTCTCTGAGAGCATGTTAACTCAGTCCATACAGTAGTCAGGTGGTTTTTATGTGGACTGGTCACAGATCTTTCCCCCATTCCTGCCTGGAGCATACTAGAGAGGCTCCAGCACAGGCTCTGTGCCAGCATGTATTCCACATTTTGGTGCATCAGGGTTCTCTTTGTGAAACTTTTTAACTTTGGCCTGTGCATTGGCCACATTTTCTGCTGGTTCCCAAGTGGACTCCTCCACCAGGTAGTTTTTCCACTTTATGAGGTATTCCAACCTCCCACCTCCTCTTCCACTGATGCAGCTGTCCATTACTTCCTCTACTTTGTATTTGTCCTCCTGGGACTCTTCCACCATTTGTGCGTCCTTGCACATCACCACCTTTGCCTTCTGTTTGGGGAACTCCAGTTCCCAGTACAGCTTCAACAGGACTTCATTGAAGACATTGTAGACCTGCCATGATGCTGGGATCTTGAGTTTGTATGACGACTCACCAACCTTGGCGAGTACCTTTAATGGACCAACAAACTTCCTGTCAAGTTTTTTAGTAGCTCGAATGACTGGTAGGTTTTCTGTGCTAAGGTAAACCCTATCCCCCGGTTTATACTCCCACGAAGCTTGATGATGCATATCATACTGCTCCTTCATTATCTGAGTGGCTTTTTCCAAGGCCTTTTTTGCCTTTGCATGTACATCCTCTAACTCCCTTGCAAGCTGCTCCACTGCTACCACCTTTGGTGCATAGGTAGGATCTAACCCTTTGTTGGGGTGTCTTCCATAGTTCATAAAGAACGGGGTGAATCCTGTTGCCGAGTGAATATGATCATTGTGGCAGAACTGCACCACTGACAACCAATTGCTCCAGTTGTCTTGTCTGTTGTTCACAAATATTGTCAGGAATTCTTTAACTTCCTGATTCACCCACTCTGTCTGTCCATCCATTTGTGGGTGGTAGGCTGTTGACCTATTAGCCTTAATCCCCAACATCCCGTATAGGTCATCCATAAATTTTGAGGCAAACTGAGGCCCCTGGTCACTGATTACTTTCCTTGGGAGTCCATGCTCCTGGAACACATTATCTCAAAATAGGACCGCCATCCCTTGTGATGTTATTTCTGCCGTTGTGGGTAAGAAATAGGATTTCTTTGTAAACCTGTCCATGATTACCAAGATCATGTCATTGCCTTTTGATTCTGGCAACAGTCTGATGAAGTTGACTGAGATAACTTCCCAGGGTTTAGAGGGGACTTTGTTTGGTCATAATGGTGCTGCGCACACTTGTCGATCCAGTTTTGCTTTTTGGCAAGTTTCACATCCTGGAATGTATCATTCAATGTCCTTGTACATGTTTGGCCACCAGAAATTTCTTGTCAAAGATTCCAATGTCTTGGCAACTCCTGAATGCCCCCATGAGTGGTGGATTGCAATGATATCTTCCCGCAACACCACAACAGCTGGTACATAGACCCTCCCTTTCCAGGTGACGAGTCCCTTTTCTAATTTATAATCGCCTTTCATTTTTTCGAGGCCCTTGACCACCTGGGTCTCCCACTGCCACTTGGGCACGTTTTTAATGTCCTTCATGATGTTGTCTATTGCATGATCATCATTGAATACTCGCACAAAGAGGTGTTCTTTCAACAGAACCACCCCTTCATTATTGTTGTCTCCTCTAGCATGTCCTGCTCATCTAGATAGCAAGTCTGCTTTAGTGTTGGATTTTCCACTCCTATGCTTGATTACGAAATTGTAATCTTGCAAATCTGTTACCCATCTTGCTTGATGCCTGTTTAGATTTTGTGCCTTTCGGAAGTAGGTCAAGTTCTGGTGATCTGTCAGAACTTCCACTGTGTGTTTGGCCCCTTTAAGGTAATGGGACCATTCATAGAAGGCATGCATGACTGCGAGCATCTCTTTGTCATAGATCTTGTAGTTATGTTCAGCATCATTAAGTGATTTTGAAATAAAGGCAACTGGCTTCCATACGTCATCCTCTACTTGTTGTGATAGGATCCCTCCTATGGCAAAGTCTGAGGTGTCCACCTTGACCCCAAATTGTCTGTCTTCATTTGGGATCCTTAACACCACCTCCTCTGCTATAGTTTTCTTTAGCCTATCAAAGGCTACATCTTGTAATTCTGTCCATTGCCACTCATCCTTTCCCATAAGTCAAGTTAGCAGTTTTGCTGCTTTGGCAAAATCTTTCACAAAGCATCAATAGAAGTTTACGAAGCCCAGAAATTGCTGGACTTCTTTTTTACACATTGGCTTGGGCCAGTCTGTCACTGCTTTGACTTTGGCAGACTCCATCTGTACCATGTTTTCACCAATGACTACCCCTAAAAAGTCCATCTCCTTTTTATCAAAGAAACACTTTTCTGGTTTCAGCAACAGCTTGTGCTCCTCCAATTTTGCTAGAATATGGTTGACCTGAACTGTATGTTCCTCCTGATTTTTCGAAAAGACTAATATGTCATCCATATAGATGATGACCCATCCTTCAGCTATTTCGACTCTGAAGATATTGTTCATCATAGTCTGGAAAGTGGCCAGCAAATTGGTGAGGCTGAAGAACATGACTAGAGGTTTGAAGAGTCCCCTATTAGTTCAGAAGGCTGCCTTCCACTTGTCTCCCTCCTTGATGCGCACATTGTTGTACCCCCAACAAATGTCCATCTTGGAGAAGACCTTTGCTTGTGATAGTTTATCAACCAACTCTCCTATGAGCGGGAGTGGGTATCGATTCTTTATTGTCATTTTGTTTAGCCTCCGGTAATCCTGTACTGGTTGCAATTTTCCATCTTTCTTTTTAACGAAGAAGAAAGGTGACACCATTGGCGATTTACTTGGCTGGATCTGTCCAGAGTCCAAGTTTTCTTTTAGAAATTCATCCAGTTGCTGCTGTTCCTCCCTATTCAGTGGGTATATTTTGCAGTCAACTGGGTTAGACCTGGGGATCAACTTGATAGTGTGATCCCATTGCCTCTGTGGTGGTAGCTCATCGAAGGTCTCTTTCTCAAAGACCTTTCAATGCTTTAGATAGTGTCTGGGGACTGCCTCCTCCAGAGTTCACCTCTTTTCTTTCCCTGCCTCTGCTGCCGCAATCTTGGTTGCTGTCAAGGTGTATGCTCAAACACGTAATTCCGGTTCCCCAATGTGGACCACTAACAACCACTCTCCATCCTCTAGACATCATGACACATCAATCTCATCCTCTGGTTCTTGGATGGATGACGACCTCCAACAGGTACTGGGACATCGGTTAAACTCCAATGATTGTTTTTTCCAGTTGATTGTTGGGTTATGATGTCATAACCAGTCGAAGCCCAAGAATAAATCAGTTTTCCCAATGCGCATCACAGTGCATTCGATGACCTCTTCATGGCTTCCTATTTGCAATTTTACCTGTGCCATGTACTCTAATTGCCCCATGGAATTTTTCGTTCCATCGGCATTGTACACTGGCACTGGTCACACCAAGCATCATTTCACTATTTGGTGTCTTTCCACAAAGTCCTCGTTTATACATGATCCAGTAGCTCCAGAATCCAGTAACATTTTTACTTCTATGGTTTTTAGCATGTCCATAGTAGTAATGGTGCCTTTCAGATCCAACTCTTGTTTTCCAGTACCCTGTACTACTTTTTCCTGTAGGTGTACTAGGTTCCATAGAGCCTCTGCTTCTGACATGGCATTCAGCTGATCTACTAGTTGGCCATCAGCTTCCTTCACTCGCTTTTCATGTATCCATTGTTGTAAACACTCCACCACTATGTGTTTTGGTTGTTCCCAAATCCTTCTGAGCATCCATTGTGGTGTCCATGTTTGTAGTCATTCTCCCTTTTTTGTGCTCACTTGCAGGTTTCTTATCTGATGTACGTTCCCTCTGCATTCATAAAGTAAACCATGCATGTTAATTTGGGAGTCTGTATATACTTGTACATCAGAGTCCGAAACCTGTCTAGGAGCCAGCAGCACTGAGCGCTCGCCTACTGGCTTTCTGCAAAATCCAACGCCTCCTCTATGTATCCCGTAGGGGTCATTTCCCCTTGTTCAATATATCTAACAACCTGCTTCCCTTTGTCTCCAGCTGTACCCTTCCTGGGTTTCCTGCATGACCATGCTGTATGCCCTTTTTCTCCACATTTGTAGCATGTGGCATTCTTTTGTCAGCATTCTTCTTCTAGATGTCCTAACTTCTTACAGTAAGTGCATTTTTTCCCCGTCCTCTGTTTGTCGATGTCCATAGCATTGGGATCTGATCGACTTCCTGATGCAACTGGAGGTGGTGCTCTGAACTGCCACTGGGGTCGACCATTAGGGGCTGGGGCTCGCTCCTTATATTCCTTCAATGTTTTAGAGAATCCATAGGCTTTGTTAGCCTTTCAGTAAGCTCTGGCGAGTGCCGTTACTCTGGTCTGGATCTGTTGTAAAGTGGCATTGTCAGGCAGTCCTCCATATCAGATAAGTTCTCTGCCCAAAGCGGGGTTAAGGTGGTTCTGGAACTTCAAGATCAAGGCTTGATCATTCCAGTTGGTCAACAAGGTAAGGGAATTGAACTTAATGATGTAGTCTTCTACTATCATTGTCCCTTGTTGCAATTTTAATAATGCCTCAATAGCCTTTTCCTTTGTTTCTGTCGACATGAAGAACTCATGCATTTGTGTTTTGAAGTCTGCCCAATCCACAAAAGGGAATTGGTTCTCCAAAGGTCATCTGACCCATGCCTGGTCGTTGTCAGTTGACTGTCCTGTGTTGAGTTGGGCCCAATCCAACTCTCTGCTCCATCCATTATTAGCGATTTTATTGTCAAACTCCTGTTGCGCTTCCTGGAAGGCTTTGAGTTTGACCCCACTCCAATCTGCTGCTCTGTCACTTTTTCCTCCTTTAATTTGGTATAGGCAGATCAAGACCTTTTGCTGATCCTCTTTTTCATTAGCCAGCATGAAGTAAGTTTCCATCTGGCACAACCACCTGTCTACCGTTCGAGGGTCCCCTTGATAAAAATCAGGCATCTCCACTTTTGTAAGAGGTCCTGGTTCACAGTGACTCATTCATTGGTACTCTGTTATAATGGCGGCGAGAGCTTGACCAGCACTAGTGATGGCCTGTTGTCGCTCCTCCTGCTGCCTAGTGATTTTGTCCTCCCTTGCTGCCACTGCCACAGCTGGTTGGGTAGTAGCCAAGGGTTCGAGTGTTTGGGTATCAGCCCAATGCTCTCTCCATCCTAGCATGGCATGGTAAGCATGGGTGATCATGTCGACCGTGAGGCGGAAAGGAGTGGCACCAATTTTGTAGTGACCCATTCCTTCCCTATTCAGGCATTCGACATGGAACCATCCCCTACAGTTGCTTCAGTATTCTTCGATATGCAATGTGGTAGGACTGGAGTAAGATGGTCTAATGATGGTGGTCACATCTTCGTTCCTTAAGTTTTTGTCCCATGTGCATATCTCCTGAAGCTGTGGGTATGCCGGCCACATGTATTCATCCCAGAAATCTTTTTTGATCAACACCAGGTAGCAATATCCTGGTATGTCGGGATTAAATCCACTGTTGGCCCATGCCATTTTTGGGTAAGGGTAAGGCAACCATGCCTCTCTGTCGACTTCCCTTCTCCAGGAATCAATATCCCTTTGCTTATGAGCATTATTAGCTCCTTGTGGGTATTCTTCATTAGACAGCCAATCTGCTGCTGTTGGTACCCTGCCACTCCACCAAGCCTGATCTCCTCCTTGTGTGACAACTCATGCTTTATTTTCCTTACCAGCTTGTGCTGCTGCTGCATATGATCGCACTGGTTGCACAACTGGTTTAGGTTCTATTACTGCTGGGAATGTTTGTCCAGCTGCTTCTGCCATGGCTTGTTCGACTGTCACCATTGTTTGGAGGTTGACCCTTTTTATTGGAGCCTGGGTGAGTTTTCATTGTGCTGCCCTTCGTTTGGACTTGGATTGCCCTCCAAAACGTACTGTCCATGTGTAATGGGAGACCTTGTGAAGGTCCACCAGCTTGTCCCAAGTGTACTCAATGTCATCTTGACATACAGCCAATTCTTCAATGATGTGTGACACCTGCCAGGCCTGATGCTATCCTGGATTGTGAACACCACCATGTTGTCCCTGAGCTCTGGCTCCCAGCTGAGAATGTCGTACAGAGTAGGCCAAGCTGGCCAATTATATTTGTCATAGTACTCTGCTTTGAACAAGTACATGTAGCAGTACCTGTTCTGTCTCCACTGGTTGCATGTGATAGGACTCCTGGCCCTTGGTCCAGGTAGGTGCACTTTGATACTGGCATGCCATCCCAGTAGTCTGGCCTTGTGGTCATTCCACAAGTCCTCCCCAACTTCTTTAAGGAAATGGTCCAGACCTATGGATTGGAGGTGGTTCCGGGGCTCTGTAAGAAGTCGTTCCAGTGTCCTGGCAATGATAGCCCCAGGTGGCTTTGTGACTAGAAGGGGGTCGAATCGAATCCCCTTGCAGCATTCCTCCTCTTCTTGTTCATGCTTCCATTTAGCGTAGCGGGTTGCTCATATGTTGCCATTGGTAGTGTGCATCCACGCATTCCAATCTTCAGCAAACATTACCATCCCCTTGTGCTCGTACAATTCCTGTATGTGGTGCATGCACTGTAACCGTTCCACTGCTACCCTGTATCTTCGGATAGCCTTATCTCCATTGTTGATTAACATCAACCACTGGTTGTATTTTGATGATACCAGTGCTAGCCAGATTGGGTTGGAAGTGTCTCCTTTATATTGGACTTCTAACAACTCCATGAGGGTACAGTATTCCCTCTCTGCTTTCTTCATTGTGCATTCTGCCCATAAAACTGCTCGGGTGGCCACTCTCTCCATAAGTAAAGCCTCCCAGGCTTCCTGCTGTTCAAGCTCTTGATCGGCTTCTCATTGCCACAGGATTTGCTGAGAAACCGCATGCTCAGCCCATTGAGTTTCTTTTCGGTGTTTCCACCACAACCTGACATGGTTGTTGTATCAGCATATGACTGTGTCACTGATAAATTCTCTAGGTCCTGTCTGGACCATGTCATATGAGGTAACCCAGTCTGCCTCAAAGATGCACCTGATCTCCAAGAGTGTCACCTGGGCATAGGGTAGTATGTAGGTAAATGAGCACTGCATTGCGACTTGTTGTTTGTTCTGCTGTAATAAATCTTCAATTGACCTCAGGCCTCCACTGACAATTGATCCATTCGTTTGGCTGTCGATAAATCCACACCTGTCGATGATGCCTCTTGGGAAACAAGAGGGTTTGTGTCTGAATGTCATGGGAACTGGATGCTTCCAATTGCATGTGCCTGGCAGTTCACCCTAGTGTCCTTGTGCCAAGTTATCAACCCCAAAACAAAATAGGGGTTGCTTGTACAGAGGGTATAGAGGGACTTTGTTTCAGCCTTGATACACACTAACAATCGGTTTGGTTCGCTCATTCCCTGAGCTCTTCCACAATTATGGTATACGTTACCCCAGGCATGTCTGTGGACTCCTGCCTATGCTATCACCTGAGCGAACTTGTATTCTCATCTGTAACTGTTGGGTAGACAGGCCCTTAACTGGGTGTATTGAGGATCACTCATTCATGACCCATTGACAGTATGTGTGGTGTAGTTGCCTGGAGAGGTCACAGGCTATGCGGTTAGAACCTCTCAGATATGAAACTAGGCCATTGGCGCTGTGAGCAATGATGAGTGGACTGCTCAGTGCTGTAAGACCAATGGGGTAGAGTGAGAAAGACTTTAGGTTATGTTAGGACTGGCCTAAACACAACCACCAGACTTATGAGAAGAGATGGCTAGTTAAGCCAGAGACGATTCAAGTTGCTTCTAGCAATTCTGTCTAGGACAAGAAACTACCTAAAGTCTTAGGGACTGACTACCTAAGACCACAGCCCTTATATACTACAGCCCTGGCCCATGCGCCATCAGTGTGCATCTAACCTCCTAAGAGGGTGCAGCAGCCAAGCAGCACCCATATGACCATACCCAGGCTCATCCTCTCACACCCACACACTGGCTCTTCCATAAAGGGCATGCTGCTGTCTCAGCACTACAACCCTTCGCCCTGCGCATACTGCACATCCATATCCGGCCATGTCTTATTGTCTCTGCATTCAGCTGTTTCCCATGTTGCCCCTCAGGCGCCATTCAGCCTACATATCCATCATAGCCTAGGCCCATCATCAGGCTGTTGTCCCAGTTGGCACTTGGTCTTTGTCCCAAGCCAATGCTGACCTAACCACCTTCCATATATGGGCTGCAGTCCTAACATAGCCATCCCTCTGTGATGTATTGTTGTCCAGCCCTCATACCTAAACATTTGAGTCCAATGAAATAGATAAAAAGAAAAGAAAAATATATCCTGTCCCTCCAAGTCCGTATCTTCATAATTGTCATCGATGTCATTACTGTGAAAATTATGGGGAATGAGTTATGCTCATAACAGTTAACCTGCACTGTATGTTCCTCTTGGTTTCTTGAAAATACAAGGATGTCGTCCATGTAAATGACAACCCATCCTTCTGCTATTTCAACTCTAAAGATATCATTCATCATGGTTTGAAAGGTGGCTGGTGAGTTTGTGAGTCCGAAAAACATAACCAATGGCTCGAAGAGTCCTCTATTGGTTCGGAAAGCCACCTTCCACTCATCTCCCTCCTTGATGCATATGTTATTATATCCCCAATGTATGTCCATTTTTGAAAAGACCTTGGCTTGAGATAATTTATCCACTAGCTCTCCTATCAATGGCAGTGGATATCAATTCTTGACTGTCATTTCATTGAGTCACCAGTAATCCTGTACCAGTCTTAGCTTTCCATCCTTTTTCTTGACAAAGAAGAAAGGAGACGCCATTGGCAATTTGCTTGACTGAATTCTTCCAGAATCCAGATTCTTGTTTAAAAACTCGTCCAGTTGTAACTGCTCATCCTGATTTAATGGGTATATCTTGCAGTTGACTGGGTTAGATCCAGGGATCAACTCAATTGTGTGATCCCATCGCTGTCATGGTGGTAACTTGTCGAAAGTTTTTTTTTCGAAGACCTTTCAGTGTTTCAGGTAGTGTCTGGGGACTGTCTCCTCCAGAGTTCATTCTTTGGTTTTTTCCGCCTCCTTTGCTGCTATCTTTGTGGTGGTTGATGCATATGCTCAGATATGCAACTCCAGTTCACCAATGTGAATGGCCAATAGTCGCTCTCCTTCCTTGAGGCACTGCGCCACATCCATCTCATCTTCTGGCTCCTGAACTGAGGAAGATTTCCAGCATGTTCCTGGACATCAGTTGAACTCTAGGGATTGTTTCTTCCAGTTGATTGTTGGGTTATGATGCCTCAACCAATCGAACCCTAGAAACAGATCCATCTTCCCAATGTGCATCACTGCACATTCAATTACTTCCTCATGTTCCCCTATCCGGGGTTTGACCTCTGCCATGTATTCTAAGGCACCCATCGAGTTTTTGGTTCCGTCTGCATTGTACACTGGTACTGGCCAGATTAAACATCACTTGGCTATCTGATGTTTTTCCACAAAGTCCTTGCTAATGCAAGATCCTGTACATCTGGAATCCAACAACATTTTTACATGGATAGTTTTTAACATGTCCATGGTGGTTATGATTCCTTTTAAGTCCAACTCATTTTGTCCAGTCCCCTGCACTTTCTTTTCTTGTAAGTGCACCAAGCTCCACATAGCGTCCACCTCTGTCATAGCATTCAACTGGTCCACCAGTTGTTCATCCACTTCCTTTATTCATTTAGTATTTACCCATTGCTGTAAACACTCCACCGCTATTGGTTTGGGCTGTTCCCAAATCCTTCTCAACACCACTGTGGGGTCCATGTCTTTAATTGTTTTCCTTGTTTTGTGCTCACTCTTAGGTTTCTCAAGTGATGTACATTCCCACTGCATTCATAAAGTAAATCATGCATTTTAATTTGGGAGTCTACATATACTGGTACATCACTATTCGAAACCTGAGTAGCAGCCAGCAGCACTGAGTGCTCGCCTACTGGCTTTCTGCAAAATCTGACACTTCCTCTATATATCCTGTTGGGGTCATTTCCCCTTTCTCGATGTATCTGACAACCTGCTTTCCTTTATCTCCAGTTGTATTTCTTTTGGGTTTCCTGCATGCCCATGCTGTATGTCCTTTTTCACCACATCTGTAGCATGTGGCATTCTTCTGCTGACATTCCTCATCCAGATGTCCTCATTTCTTACAGTAGGTGCAACTCTTTACAGTCTTTTGTTTGTCGACATCCATAGCATTGGGATCAGCTCGACTTCCTGATGCAACTGGTGGTGGTGCTCTATACTGCCATTGAGGTCAACCATTTGGGGTGGGGGCTTGTTCTTTGTATTCTCTTTGTACTTTAGAGAATCCATAGGCCTTGTTGGCCTTTTGATAAGCTCTTGCAAGCACCATAACCCTTGTCTGGATCTGGTGCAGCATGGCATTGTCTGGTAATCCTCCATATCGGATTAGTTCTCGACCTAATGCTGGGTTAAGGTGATTCTGGAACTGTGAGATCAGGGCTTGATCGTTCCAATCAGTTAGCAAGGTGGGGGAATTGAACTTGATGATATAATCTTCTACTATCATCATCCCTTGTTGTAGTTTCAGCAATGCCTTGATAGCCTTTTCCTTTGTTTCCATTGACATGAAAAACTCATGCATCTGAGTTTTGAAGTCTGCCCAGTCTATGAAGGGAAATTGGTTTTCCAAGGGTCATCTGACCCATGCTTGATCATCAGGGGTGCTTTCTTCCATGTTGAGTTGAGCCCAGTCCAATTCTGTGCTCCACCCATTGTTATTGATTTTATCTTGAAACTCCTGCTGAGCCTCCTGGAAGGCTTTGAGTTTCACTCCACTCCAATCTGCTGCCCTGTCTCCTTTTCCACCTTTAATTCTGTATAGGCAGATTGAGACTTTTCGATGAGTGTCCTTCTCGTTGGCCAACATGAAATATGTTTCCATTTGGCATAGCCATCCATCTACCATCCTGGAGTCTCCTTGATAGAAGTCAGGCATTTCTGCCTTTGTGAGAGGTCCTGGCTCTTGACAGTTCAACCATTGATACTCATTGATCATGGCTGCTAGGGCCTGTCTGGCACTGGTAATAGCTCTTTGTCATTCCTCTGCCTGTTGATGGATTTCATCATCTCGGGCTGCTACTGCTGCAGCAGGTTGTGTAGCTGCCAGAGGTTCGAGTGTTTGGGTGTCTTGCCAGTGCTCTCTCCATCCTAGTATGGTGTGGTAGGTGTGTGTAATCATATCCACCATAAGTCTAAATGGTGTGGTGCCTATCTTGTAGTGGCTCATGCCTTCCCTGTTAAGGCACTCGACATGAAACCATCCTCTGCAATTACTGTTGTATTTTTCAATGTGCAGAGTGGTGTCCTGTGTGTATGACTTCCTAATGATGGTAGCCACATCATGTTCCCTGAGTTCTTTGTCCCAGGTGCAGATTTCTTGAATCTGTGGATAAGCCAGCCATAGGAACTCGTCCCAGTACTGTTTTTTAATCAAAACCAGGTAACAGTAACCTGGTATGTCCGGGTTAAAACCACTGTTGGCCCAGGACATTTTTGGATAAGGGTAAGGCAACCATGCCTCCCTTTTGATGATCCTTCTCCACTGATCAATCTCTCTCTTCTTGTGAGCATCATTCACTCCTTGTGGATATTCCTCTTTCAAGAGCCAATCTGCCATCGTGGCTACACCACCATTCCAATGTGCCGCATCACCCCCTTGAGTGATGATTCATGCTTTATTTTCCTTACTGGCTTGTGTTGCCACTGCATTGATATGCAGGTGGCGTGCCTAGTGCGGAGTCGAAACAGATGGGTACTAGTGTTATCAAAGCAAATGCCAAAGCACTCGAAGTCTCGACGGAGTTCTGGAAAGGATAGTGGTACTGGCAGTTACAGGGTCAACAAGCTTGTCGAAGATCATTCAGGCTCGAAGGGGGATCAGTGATAGGCAAGCACAGTCAAAGTTCGAAACTTGATCAGCTTTGAATCGGCATCTCAGCACCAACTGATGGTTGATCAAGCATATCGATCCTGGCTATTTTAAACGTGGCTGTGGGGCCGCTATGCCCATACAAGTGATCTGCATCTGAATTGCAGCCCTGGTGCATCAAGAAAAGACAAATTTGGTCCCTGAAAAGTTTGTGACCGTTGCCTTGCAATTCTAGCCTGTCCTTGCCTATGCCCACATTGGAACCAGTGCACCTTTTTGTTTCTAAGTCTTCCTTATACCATGCCATCGATTATCAGACCCATAAATGGCCATTCAGGACCTGTCGAGGCAGGTTCACTCCTCAAAAGACTGTCAAGCTTGTCTTTGCCCTTGCTAGCATCCAGAATCTCTAGTCAACCTACTTCCCCTGATGTAGATCCCGATCTGTCAATGCAGGATGCCTCAGAAGGCACCCTTTCTTGTTCCTTGTACCTTGAACCTGAGCCAGGTTTATTCTGGGACCCCCTGGGTCTGCCCAGTGTACTGCAGGGGATTCCAGCACTCAAGCAGTCGACCATGTTACTCTCGGAGTCGATTGGATATCATTTTGGGGAGTCGAACACTCAAATGAGTTATCTAAGCAATGGGATTGCATGTCACATTCGAGCTAAGGGAGGTCAAGAGCCCATGTTCTATGATAGGGACGAGCCGTCATTTTTACAGGCACCTTTGGACCGTTTTCATGAAGATCAGTTCCACCTGGAGCTGTTAAATTGCTCCACCGATGCCAGAGACACCAATTTGAACCTTTGTGCTTCGTTCACCCTCAGACAAGTTGTATGGCGCATCAACCGCATAGCCGATGCAAGAGGATGGCACAGAGAAGTCCTACCGAATGGCCCATTCGTCATCATAGTGTGGGAAGTCATCAGTGGATGCAACAAACATTATGTTCTAATTGATAGATTTGGTTCCCTGCATCCTAGACCCATCTCAGCACACAGTTTGATCCCATATCAGTCTACATGGCACACAGTCAGGCTCCCCAGGAGTTTATCCCATCACCCAAGTGTACTGGCTCTACTTCGAATGCCACTAAGCCCATAATCGATTTCGACCACCTTCGACACTGCATCATTTAGCATGAAAGGCTGTACTAGGACCATCAGATATGGTGGAGATGTTGGGTGGTAACTGTCTTCAAACGGTTTCAGTATTCGGTTTCCTTCCTTTATTTTGGCCTTTGTTCCTGGCCCAATTCTTTGTTGCCTTTGGCAGTGTGGTATCCCAGAGGTATCCAACATACCCTTGCTTGACGCTCTGGTTTTGGACTATTTTTATCTTTCATCCTTTTATATATATATCCTCCTGTCTTTGAAATACAACAGAGAAGAATCCCCCTTTGTTCCCCTCTCCCTTGGCATCTCAGAGCTTGTCTGGGTAGCATCTTGTGTTCTCACCTTGTCCTCGACTTGTCTCACCTAGCCTTTGCCTTGATTAGCCTCGCCTTGCCTCAACTTGCCTTGTCTAGCTTCATCTCGCTTAGTCCCCCCCTTGTCTGCCACACTCGCCCTCCTTGCCACACTCGCCACTTTGTTCCCATACTTGAATTCACCTAGTCTTCAATTTGTTACCTTGACTATCACCCTTGCCCTCTTCGATTTGACTTGCCTAGCCCTCGTCTTGACCTCATCCTGCCATTATCCAGCCCCTACTTGCATTACTTGTCCTCGCCTTTGTCTTTTAGTCCAGTATAAGTCTGGTTCCCTGAAACGGCCTTGCGTTTTGCAGTCTTGAGTTAGTTGTCACCTCAGCCACCCTCGAGCCCACTTCAGACAGCTTTGGTTGTTTCCCTGAAGGAGTGCCCGTGCACCTCAGTTGAAGAGGTTAGGTGTGTTGAGCTCGATGCTGTGCATCAGCGTATTGTTACAACTTTTCTTTCTTACGCTTACTTGTTACAATAACCTTTCTTCACTTCGTCGCTATGCCTTGATACTTGTTTCATCTACCTGGACTGCCCCTCGTCTCACTTCCTTTTATACTTCTTCATTGTTCTCTAGGCAGTATATAAACCCCCTGCATGTACCGTAGTACTTCAGTTCCAACTTAATCGAGTATTGTCCTTTACTGAACAACCCTCTCGCTCTCGCCCTCTCTATCGCTCGAGCTACCTTCGTCGCTGCCTAGCACGACGTCGAACAACATTCTTGTCCAGTGACTGGGATTAGACCAAGACTCTAGTCGTCATTGTTGACTCGATAACGAACCAAGGGCATCGATCCTAACACGTATGACTGTGCTGGTTGCACAACCAGTTTGGGTTCCACTACTGCTGGGTATGTTCATCCAGCTGCCTCTGCATATGCT
Source organism: Amanita molliuscula (assembly GCA_023014405.1). NCBI lineage: Eukaryota > Fungi > Basidiomycota > Agaricomycetes > Agaricales > Amanitaceae > Amanita > Amanita molliuscula. The sequence continues at coordinate 979,584 of JAEBUP010000022.1, forward strand.
TGTTCAACCATGACTGTCGTCCTAAGGTTGACCCTTTTTATTGGTGTTTGGGCAAGCTTTTGTTGTGATGCCTTGCATTTGGACTTTGACTGCCCTCCTAAATGCACTGTCCATGTGTAGTGAGAGACCTTGTGAAGGTCTACCAATTCATCCCAGGTATACTCAATGTCATCTTGATGTATAGCTGACTCTTCAATAATGTGACACTGTCCAGGCCTGATGCTATCCTGGATGGCAAAGACCACTGTGTCATCCCTCAGCTCCGGTTCCCAGTTGACAATGTCATAAAGAGTAGGCCATGCTGGCCAGTTGTACTTGTTGTAGTACTCCTCTTTAAACAGGTACATGTAACAGTACCCATTCTCTCTCCACTGGTTTGGTGCTATGGGACTTCTCACCCTTGGTCCTGGTAGGTGTGCTTTGATGCCTGCATGCCATCCCAACAGTCTGGCCTTGTGGTCATTCCACAAGTCCTCTCCGACTTCTTTGAGAAAGTGGTCCATCCCAATAGAGCGGAGATGGTGTCGGGGTTTGGTGAGAAGTCGTTCTGGTGTCCTGGCAATGATAGCCCCAGGTGGCTTTGTGATGAGAAGGGGATCAAATCAGATTCCCCTGCAGCGTTCCTCCTCTTCCTGCTCACGCTTCCATTTAGTGTAGCGGGTTGCCCATATATTTCCATTCATTGCATGCATCCACGCACTCCAATCCTCACGACTCACAGTCATGCCCTCATGCTCATACAACTCCTGTACGTGGTGTGTGCACTGTAGTCATTCTATAGCTACCTGGTATCACTGGATAGCCCTGTCGCCATTGTTGATTAGTAAGAGCCACTGGTTATATTTTGATGAAACCAGGGCTAGCCAAACTGGGTTGGAGGTGTTGCCTTTGTATTGGACCTCCAATAACTCTATGAGGGTTTGGTATTCCCTCTCTGCTTTTTTCATTGCATGTTCCACCCATAAGACTGCTTGGGTGGCCACTCTCTCCATAAGTAAAGCCTCCCAGGCTTCCTTCTGTTCCAACTCCTGTTTGGCTTCACATTGCCTGAGGAGTATCTGCACTTGAGTGCACTTGAGTTGTCATGACTCCTTCCAGTGTTTCCAATACAACCAGACATGATTGTCATATCAGCAGATGATGGTATCCCCGATAAATTCTCTGGGTCCTGTCTGGACCATATCACTGATGGTAACCCAATCTCCGAGAGTGTCACCTGGGCATAGGGTAATATGTATGTGAATGCACACTGCATTGCACCTGATGGTTTGTTCTGCTGTAAAAAATCTTCAATCAAGTTTGGGCCTCCACCGACACTTGATCCATTCCTCTGGCAATAAATCTGCGCCAGTCGATGATGTCCCTTGGGAAACAAGGGAGTTGTTGTCTGAGTGTTGTGGGTCCACAAGCGACTCAGATGTGTGCACCTGGCAACTTGCCTCACTATCTTTGTGCCAAGTTATCAGCCCGAAATTAGGTAGGGCTGCTTGTACAGGGAGTATGTGAGGAACTTGGGTTCAGCCTTGATATGCAACACAAGTGGGTTGTTTCTCTCGTTCCTGAGTTTTTCGGCAATAACAGTGTACTACACCTGGGGTGCATCTGTGGTCTCCTGCCTATGCTCTCCCAGCAATGCTAGTACTCTTGTCTGTTACTGTGTGTAGACACCCAAGTAGGGTTTGTCATCAGGCCTCAACAGGCATATTGAGGATCACTCGTTCATGACCCATTGACAGTGTGTGTATCATAGTCAATGTCACCTGGAGAGGTCACGGGCTGTGCAGTTACTACCTCTCAGATATGAAACTAGGCCATTGGCACTGTGAGCAATGACAAGCAAGGCATGCTCGGTGCTGTAAGACCAACAGGGTAGATGTGTAAAGACTCTAGATTATGTTAGGACGACCCTAAACACAACCTAAAACCTCAGAGGGATGGTTTGTTAAGCCAAAGACAAAAGCTGTTGCTCAAGAAGAAGTGTCTAGGACACAAACTATCTAGAGTCTTAGTGACTTGCTACCTAAGACACTCCCTGGTCTGTGCATAGACAGCATGCAGCTAAAGTCCCTCAAGCTGGGATCAATGCACAGCAGCCAATCTGTGCCCATATGACCATACCTGGAGTCATCCTCTCACACCAACACACTGTCCTTCCATATATGGCTGTGCCTATTGTTCTTGCACTCGGCCATTTCCCATGTCACCCCTCAGGCGCCATTCAGCCTATGTATCCATCATAGCCTAGGCCCATCATCGGGCCATTGTCCCAGTCAGTACTCAGTATGTCCTATAGCCGATGCTGACCTAACCACCTTCCTTATAAGGGTTGCAGTCCTAACATAGCTCGTCCCTGCAACCATGGTATTGGCTAAGTCCTATATCTAAATGTTTGAGTGTAAATGAAAAGATAAAAAGAAAAGAAAAATATATCCCGTCTCTCCTAGTCCGTATCTTCATATATGTCATCGACATCGTTACTGTGAAAATTGTATCGGATGAGTTATGCTCATAACAGGTTGAAGAAAAATGAGACTTAGCCAACATTACTTGACAGTTTCCTGGAGCATTACCCTTAGGAACTCCGGAGTGACTCCCCTTTTATCCAAGCCAAGCATCAACTTCGACTCCTGCACACAAGAGTATTTGAGTAGAATTGACACCCATATCCCCTTGTTCAGAATATTATTTGAAAATACAAAGTGCAGTCTTCCACAAACTTCAAATCGCGAAGATCAGGAAGAAGAAGAGGAGGTTTTATCATATATCACTCGTGATTCTACCCCCACAGATCCCAACATTACAGCACATCAAATTTCCATGGAAGCAAGCTCCCAAACCCCAGTGAATTTCAAGCAGTCTTCATGAGATCTGCCACCATGTCCCCCATGTTCCCCAGATCGAAAGGTGTCTCCAAGACAGTCCCCTTTGTTGTGTGAAGAGCAGTCTGTGTCGCAACCTGTGCCTTATATTCCAGCTCATCCTGGGCACTGGTTTCAGGCAAATCCCTTGCAGTATGAACAACCAATACATTCCTCGCAAGAGGCAGCTCAGCCTCAGCTTGTATATCTCCCACAGACTAGTTCAGGATGCATATCAGATATGCCAGCATGCAATAGTAGTGCAGCACCCAAATTCGACTCCTTGAATCCACACAGTTTGACTTACTATTTCAGGGAAGTTGAGCTTCTTTTAAGTGCGGCAAAGATTGTACATGAGCAGTCATGCAAGGAGCATGCTAAACAATATCTTGAGGACACAGATTATGATATCTGGGATTCGCTTGAAGAGTCAAGAATCACCTATTCATATGCAGAATTCAAGGCAGCTGTCATTGCTTCATATCCTGGAGCAGAACCATCTAGAAAGTACACCAGGCGAGATATGACTGACTTAATCAATAAATGGCAATGAGAGGGTATTAAGACACCACACGATCTTGGCAACTATTTCCGAGAATTTCGAAATATTACCAATTACCTTATCAGTTTAGGATGAATGGGAGAGGCCGAACAGCATAGAGAATTTGTGGCACCCTTTGACCAGCAATTATTGGATTGCATTGTGAGTAGGTTATTGACAAACAATCCGGAATTTGACCCAGAAGAGGGTTTCTCTATGATCGAGGTTTATCGAACTGCGCTTATCATACTTCGAGGTTCGACCTTCTTTTGTGCAAAATCAGAAGAAGTTATTGCGGCCCTAACCAGACCTTTAGCTCCTTTTTTAGGACCACCTAGCTTGAACCACACACCAGCAGTTCCCTCAGGCAATGTAAAACAAGAAGACTTAGTGTTGATGATTGGCCAGTTATTGCAGACCCTTAACAAAAATGCTAAAGCAGCTGCGACTCAAGCAGTGCTGGCCCTCCAGACATACAAACCAGTTGGATATTCTGCGCCATCCTTACAGTCCACGCCACAGGCTTCAATTCAACAACCTCGAAGGTTTCCAAGTGAAAACGAGCGATGTAATGTCTGTGGAGAAGGTGGACACTTTATGTCAAGTTGTCCTACAGTGGAGCATTATCTGCAAACAGGGAGGATTATCAAGCAAGCAGATGGAAACTTAGTCTTGCCAAATGGGATGTTTGTTCCGAGGAATATCAAAGGGCAATGGTTGAAAGATCGGGTGGATACATACTGGCAGCGACAATTAGGTGACCAGGCGGCAGCTAACCCCCTTCCTTCCTCGACATTGTCAACTAGCAGTGGGACAGCATCTATGTTTTATAGAACCATTGGTGCATGCTCTAATGCACTTGTTTCCACTGCAGCAGTTTTTGATGATAATGAAGTCATAGAGCAGATTGAGTATCACTGAAATCAGATTCTGGCATGGCAGGTGAAGCAAAGGAACAAAAAGATGGATTCAGGAGGAGTAGAAATTTTGAAGTGTACCCTGGAGCAGTCAGCACTGAAATTGAGCGTAGCCGAGCCCTCAACTTCGAGGAATTCTTCAGCTGCAGGGTTGTCCACAAAAGGAAAAGAGAGAGAAGTGGTTTCATCCAGTCCAGACATGCACTTGTCAGCTCCGAGCAGTTCTTTGAATGCCAAGGCATCCCTTCAGGAGCAGTTGAGCTTGGATGACAGGCACTGAGCCCTTGATCACTATTGGATCACCCCTTCGAAACAGCACAAGATGCAACTCATGTCCCTCCAGTTAATTGAAATATAGGCACACCCATTAAACAAAAGGATTGAGACCCAGCCTATATTACAGCAGCACCTATACAGAACCCTAAGATTGTAGAGGCGGTTTTGGAGAGGTCGCTTCAAGAAACACAGATTACCCTTACTTTTGAGGAGTTACTTTCATTATCCCCTGATATTCGAGACCGGATTCGTGGTAAAATTACCCCTAAATGACAGGCAGCAAGAAATGCAAGTTTTACAGTCGACAAAGAGGAGGCAGCAGAGGGTCTCCTCTGTTAGGAGCAGATCCTAGCAGGCACTTTTTATTTTTCATTCTAGTGGTCAGGGACCACCGTGGGAAGGCAGGAGACAGTCAGGGACTGTCATAGGAGACCAGGGGAACACTTTGTGTGCATCATGGCATGGGAGCATTCAGGAGACTATGAGACGATGGCCAAACAAGGAGCCATCAGTATACCAGGAAGGAGGGTGACACCCCTATCGTTACAGGCGCGTTACATCAGCATCACGAGTCACATCAAGGATATGGCATGGGTACAGCCACAGGGCCAGACAGGGCCAAGAGCACACAGGCATAGGAGGCCAAAATCTTTAAGGACACAGCCACAGAAGCCCCTATGTGGGATTAGCTCAGCACCTGCCATACAGGGACTCGAGGGAAGGGATTAGTCAAGAAGCATAGCCACTAGGACATATACAGATAGATGCATTGCAGGACCAAGACCAAGGATTGTTTAACTATATAGAGAGTGCGCAGCAATGGCAGCTCTTGGTGACAGGTCTAGAAAGGGTCCAGACGAAGTCCAGACACAGGCACAGCTCAGACGAACCCAAGACAATGGGATAGGGCATAGGGTCATTAGACCAATGGCAGAAAGGCCGCACTATGATGACACGAGGCAGTGCTCATACTTAGCGCTCACGGCATATGCTGGGAAGATACATGCCAGCTTAGGATATCAGACACAGACACCAACAGCAGACTCAATGGCCAGGGGAAGGTGTGAGTAATGAAACAGGTCCAGCAGCATATAGTCCTATACATGGATATATGTGCACTGATGAACCATAAGATCGGGACAGTCTAGGGTAGTCCACGAAGATCCAGGCTTGGCCAAAGGCAGCCAGTAAAGGATAAAGTCATTGTGGGAAGATCGCGCTCATATGTGCTCACATGAAACATGCACTGGACAATAGGGATGGGGCACAGGGCATGGAAGGAGTGTTGTTGGTCTAGGGAGGTACCAGGGGGGATTCCCTGGTGGTATATAAGGTCGGACAGTTGTAGTCTTGAGTCCTTAAGACTCAAGATGGTTTCTCTCTCACTAGGAGTTAGCTCTCTCTAGTAGAAACATCTTTGTAGTATCATAGGGCTTGCAATATACCCTGTGTTTTGTCTCTGGATTAACAATCCACTCTGCAAGGCTTTGGGGTTTGTGTATGAGTGGGAGCTTGTAACATCCTCGCTCTGTCAAATAGTTTGAGCCAGGACTTACAACCCACTCAGTTAGCTCCAGGGCATTACCAAGTTCCAGACTTGGCTCAGGTGTTTTACAGTGCACAAAAACAAGTCTGCTCTGAGCAGAAAATCGTCTTGCAAAGTAAGAAAGATTCTTTGGCTTTGTGAGCTATTTCAATGAAAGTTGCAGGCAAAGCTAATGTCGAATGCATCTTGGATCCTGGAAGTGAAATTGTTTGCATGTCAGATGCAGTTAGCAACTGGCTTGGTATTCCCTATGACCCCACAATCACAATTAGAATGCAGTCTGCGAATGGCGAACAAGATCAGACTCTCGGTTTGGCATGAGATGTCTCATTTGAAATCAGAGACTTTGTTTTATTGTTCCAGGTACATGTGGTAAAGTCACCAGCATACGACATGCTCCTAGGGCAACCATTTGACGATTTAGTCAATATGAAAATTGAAAACCTTAGCAATGAAGAGCAGTTGTGCATGATAACAGATCCAACTACAGCTTGAACATATATGATACCCACATTTGAATGTGGTCCTGCTCATTTTTCTATGATTAGACAAGAACAGGATTTTCGACAATCTTCGAGGATCTGTTAGAAGACCAGGGAGAAGTTGTACTTATTATATCTGTTGACAAAGAAATCCGAAAATCCAAAAGAATTTTAGCCTATTGCATTTCTGTCAGGACTGCCCTAGACACAACCTATACGACTCAGAGTGGTGACTTGTTAGGTCTAAGATGATTCTATTTGCTCTGTAGCTATGTCTAGTGACAATAGACTATCTAGAGACTTAAGGTCTCCTATGCTAAACTACGACCCTTATAAAGCCCTTCCCCAGTCTGTGCGCAGACAGCATGCAGCACAAGTCCCTTACAATAAGGCGACTCAGCGCAGCAGCCATCCTGCGCCCATATGACCTTTCCTGGGTTCATCTCCCCATATATGGCCATGACTTATTGTGTTGTGTGTCTTGCTGTTCCCGCATTCCCCTGTACTGATCTCTTGGTACTTCCAGGTATGTCTTCATTGCCCCTCAGGCGCCATGCCACTCATGTATCCTTCCATGGCATAGGCCCATCATCAGGCCGCCTCCTAAGTCGGCACTCAGTCTATCCCTATAGCCGATGCTGACCTAACCACCTTCCATATAAGGGCCGTAATGTTCGCACAGGGTTCCCATCCTAGTGGCGTCTTGTCTAGCCCTTGTATCCTAACGTTTGAGTGAAGTAAAATAGATAAAAAGAAAAGAAAAATATAGTCCAACTCTGCAAGCCCGTATCTTCCTGTCTTCTATTGACAGTGTTATCTCTAGGTGTGTATCTTTGTAACCATCATTGTGTCGTTACTGTAATGGTTTGAAATGGTTTTGAAAATGAGAGGTGTGCTCATAACATCACCCCCCCCTCAAGGCCTCGCATCCCGAGAGGCTGACATGGCAGAGTCCACATATCTTGGATCCTCCCACATTCACTGGTAAAATGCAGCCAAGCACGCTTGTTGATCATCGGGAAACAGCCCGGTTTGTTCTGAATCGATGTCTTTGACGTCTTCTATTGTGGTCCTGTATGTGACCAGTGGTTTCTTTTGGCATGTAGTGCCTGCAATCCTCCTCTGTCTGTCATCTTCCGACTCGCTGCTGTCCTGAGCAGCCACTGCTGTCTTCTTTTTTAAGATTTTCTTGGCGAGTACTGCCATATCTTTTTCCTGAGCTCTTTTTTCCTCTGCTAGCTCCTCCTCTTCCATCTTCGTTGGGAAATTAAGCATGGGTTTAGACCACCTGCCATGCTCCAGGTCTCTGGAGAACATCCCATTGGTGTCGTCAGGCAATTCCATTATTGCCGCTTGATCACCTTTCCAATTGCGCCATCTGCACTCCATGTTCTCCAGGTATTTCGGTCCGAAGCAACCATCTTCCCATCCAAATAGCCTTTGACAATCCTTCCAATGAGTTCCTTGACTCCTTTTGTGTTTTGGGCTCTGTTTAGGCTTTGTTTTGGTGTATTGGATGTATAATATCCCATCTCAAATGTTTCTGATGAGTTTGGGTGTGTCCAGATTTTCCCTATGGAATTTTTTGACCTTTGCAGGTGCATTGACGACATTTTTAACCAGTTCCCAGGTAGCTTCTTCTACTGGGTAGTTTTTCCATTTAACGAGGTATTCCAGCCTCACTCCTCCTCTTCCACTGACTCGGCTCTCCAGGATTTCTTCAACCTCATATTCCCCTTCTTGTGATTCTTCCACCATCTGCATGTCCTTGTGCGCTGCTGCCTTTGCTTGTTGTTTTGGAAAAACTGGTTCCCTGTATGGCTTCAAGAGGACTTCATTGAAGACATTATAGATCTTCCAGGATGCTGGGATTCTTAATTTATACAACAACTCGCCAATCTTGGCGAGTACCTCCAAAGGACCTATGAACTTTCCGTCCAGTTTTTTGGTTGCTCTGATGACAGGAAGGTTTTCTGTACTGAGGTAAACTTTGTCACCTGGTTTATATTCGACCGCCTGGTGTCGATGAGTGTCATAGCACTCTTTCATGATTTGAGCCACTTTTTCCAATGCCATTTTTGCCTTGGCATGGACATCCTCTATCTCTTTTGCTAGTTGTTCGACTGCAACTGCCTTTGGTGTGTACATAGGATCAAGTCCTTTATTTGGGTGTCTCCCATAGCTCATATAAAAAGGGGTGAAGCCTGTAGTGGAATGTACTCGATCATTGTGGCAGAATTGAGCCACTGATAGCCAGTCTGACCAGTTATCCTGTCAGTTGTTGACAAAGATGGTCAGGAACTCTTTTAGTTCTTGATTGACCCGTTCCGTTTGACCATCTGTTTGAGGGTGGTAGGCTGTTGATCTATTGGCTTTAATTCCTAATATTCCATACAAATCATCCATAAATTTCGACGCGAATTGAGGTCCTCGGTCGCTTATTACTTTTCTGGGGAGTCCATGCTCCCTAAATACATTGTCCCTGAACAGCACTGCTGTTCCTTGCAAGGTAATTTCTGAGGTAGTCGGTATGAAGTACATTTTCTTGGTAAACCTGTCAACAATGACCAGAACCATGTTATTTCCTTTTGATTCTGGTAATGGTCCCATGAAGTCGACCGAGATAATTTCCCAAGGTTCTGAAGGAACCTCATTTGGTCGTAAAGGTGCTGCATGGGCAGTCCTGTCCGGCTTTGCTTTTTGGCATGTTTCACAGCCAGGGATGTAGCATTCGATGTCCTTGTGCATGTTAGGCCACCAGAAGTTCCTGGTGAGTGATTCCAACGTTTTGGCTACTCCCGAGTGCCCCCACGAGTGATGGATAGCAATAATGTCTTCTCAAAGTGCTGTTACTGCTGGGACGTATACATGTCCTTGCCAAGTTACCAATCCTTTTTCGAGCTTATATTCTCCTCCAGCTACTTCCAATCCTTTCGTAACTTGCATTTCCCATTGATGATGAGGAATGTCTTTGATATCTTTGATGATGTCTTCTATGGCTCTATCATCGTCAAAGATTCTTACGAAGAGGTGTTCCTTTAGCAAGATTACTCCCTCATTGTCGTTTTCTCCCCAGTTGTGTCCAGCTCATCTGGATAGTAGATTGGCTTTTGTGTTGGACTTGCCACTTCTGTGCTTGATTACAAAGTTGTAATCTTGCAAGTCTGTAACCCATCTCACCTGACACCAATTGAGGTTTTGTGCTTTCCTGAAGTAAGTGAGGTTTTGGTGATCTGTTAAAACCTCGATCGTCTGCATAGCTCCTTTGAGGTAATGTGCCCATTCATAGAAGGCGTGCATTACTGCGAGCATCTCTTTATCATATATTTTGTAGTTTTGCTCCGCATCATTTAAAGACTTTGAGATAAAGGCCACCAGCTTCCACAGCCCATCCTCCTGTTGTTGCGATAGTATTCCCCCAATGGCGAAGTCCGAGGCATCTACTTCTACTCTGAATTGTCCTTCCTCATTGGGGATTTGGAGTACAACCTCCTCTGCAATGGTTTTCTTAAGCCTGTCAAAGGCTTTGTCCTGTAGCTGCATCCACAGCCATTCCTCTCTTCCAGTAAGTCATGTCAACGGCTTTGCCAATTTTGTGAAATCCCGCACAAATCGTTGATAGAAATTTACGAAGCCCAAAAACTGTTGAACTTTTTTCTTGCATTTCGGCTTAGGCCACTTGGATACTGCTTTTACTTTAGCTGGATCCATTCATACAGTGTCTTTTCTGATAATAACCCCCAGAAAGTCAATCTCATTTCTATTGAAGAAACATTTCTCAGGTTTAAGTGACAGCTTGTGTTTTTTCTAGTTTTTTTAGTATTCGGTTTACATGCTTGGTGTGTTCCTCTTGATTTTTTGAGAATACCAAGATATCATCCATGTAAATTACCACCCATCCTTCTGCGATTTCGACTCGGAATATGTTGTTCATCATTGTTTGGAAGGTTGCAGGTGAATTGGTGAGACCGAAGAACATAACGAGCAGTTTGAAGAGGCCTCTGTTGGTTCTAAAAGTGGCCTTCCACTCATCTCCTTCCTTGATACGTATGTGTTGTATCCCCAACGTATATCCATCTTAGAAAAGACTTTTGCTTGAGATAGCTGATCCACTAACTCCCCTATTAGTGGTAAAGGGTAGCGGTTTTTAACCGTCATTTCATTTAATTTCCTGTAGTCCTGTACAGGTCGAAGTTTTCCATCCTTCTTTTTGACAAAGAAAAAAGGTGATGCCATAGGGGATTTACTAGGTTGAATGTGCCCTGAATCCAAATTTTCTTTTAGGAATTCATCGAGCTGTTGCTGCTCATCTCGGTTTAGAGGGTAGATTTTGCAATCTACTGGAGTTGAGCCAGGGATTAACTCAATAGCATGGTCCCATTGTCATTGCAGTGGAAGTTCATCGAATGTTTCTTTTTCAAACACCTTTCGATGCTTTAAATAGTGATGGGGGACCACTTCCTCGAGTGTACATTTCTTTTCCTTTCCTGCTTGCTCTGCAGCTATTTTAGTTGCCATGGAGGCAAAGGCTCGCACTTGTAGTTCAGGTTCTCCAATATGAACGGCTAATAACCAGTCTCCCTCATGTAGACAATAGGATACGTCTATTTTGTCCTCTGGTTCCTGTACTGAGGATGGTTTCCAACAAGTACCGGGACACCGGTTAAACTCCAATGACTTCTTTTTCCAGTTAATGGTTGGATTGTGATGTTCCAACCAGTCATGCCCTAGGAACAGGTCTGTTTTACTGAGTGTGGCTACAGCACAGTCCATTATTTCCTCATGGGATCCTATTCTTAATTTAAACTGGACAAAGTATTCCACACTTCCAGATCCATTTCTGGTACCATCTGCATTGTACACTGGTATAGGATGTAACAATTTCTTTTTGTTCATCCTGTGTTTTTCTACAAATTCCTCACTTATGCATGAGGCAGTGCATCCAGAGTCTAGCAGCATGGTCACATTAGTGGACTGAAATGTGTCCATGGTGGTGAGCATTCCTTTCAGGTCTAATTCCTGTTTTCCGACTCCTTGTACTACCTTTTCCCTTAGGTGTACAAGGTTCCAAAGGGCATCGGTTTCTGATAATGCATTTAACTGTTGGACCAATTGCCCATTGACTTCTTTGACTCTTTTTTCGTCTACCCATTGTCATAGACATTCAATGGCTGTTTGCTCATCTTGTTGCCAGATTCGCCTCAGTACCCATGGAGGCATCCATACTTTTAGTCTTTTTCTGGTTTTACACTCATTTCTATGTTCCTTATGTGATGTACATTCCCTTTGCATTCATATAGTAAGGCATGCATGTTTATTTGGGAATCTACAGGTACTGGTACATCATTAAGAGAACTTGAACTAGAGGCCAGTGAGACAGAGTGCTTGTCTACTGGCTTTCGCCAAAATCCGAGACCTCCTCTATTTTGGCGCATCCTTCTGGGGTTGTTTCCCCTGAGCTGCCGCTGCGTTTGATCATGCTGGTTGCTCGTATAACTTGTTTCCCCTTTTCTCCTTGGGTAATTCTTTTTCTTTCCCAACATCTTTCCGTTGGGTGTCCCTTTCTGCCACAATTTGCACATTTGGGTACCGGTTTTCTTCCTTGTGGTAGAGGACACCTTCAGCTATAGTGTCCTTCCTTCCCGCAGTTGTAGCACCATGGTTTGACGTCTTGTTTTTGGTCTACATCCATGGCATTTGGGTCTCGACTACTTGACGTGAATGGGGCTGGTGCTTTATATTGGGGGTGAGAACTGGTACTCGGTGTTTGTTCTCGATACTCCTGTTGTTCCTTTGGGAAGCCGTATGTTTCATTTGCTTTCCTATAGGCCCATGCAAGTGCGGTAACTCGCGCCTGTATTTGTTGCAGTGTGGCATTTTCCGGAAGCCCCCCATATCGAATTAAATCCCTTCCAAGGGCTGGATTGAGGTTATTCTGAAACTGGGAGATCAATGCCTGATCATTCCAGTCAGTCAACAAAGTCAGGGAGTTGAACTTGATGATGTAGTCTTCTACTATCATCGTTCCTTGTCGTAGCTTGAGTAGTGCTTCGATTGCTTTCTCCTTTGTCTCTGTAGACATGAAGAAGTCATGCATTTGATTTTTAAAATTGGTCCAGTCCATGAATGGGAACTGGTTATGTAGTGGTCTTCGTATCCATGCTCAATCATCTTCTGTGGATTCTCTGGCATTTAATTGTGCCCAATCAAGATTAGGACTCCAACCACTGTTGTCGATTTTGTCTTGGAACTCCTGCAAGGCTTCTTGGAATGCTTTGAGCTTTACCCTGCTCCAGTCTGCAGCTCTGTCGCCTTTGCCTCCCTTCATTCGGTATAGACAAATGGAAACCTTTCTTTTGTCATCAGTTTCTCTAGCCAGCATGAAATATGTTTCCATCTAGCATAACCATCCGTCTACTGTTCTAGGATCTCCCTGGTAGTAGTCTGGCATTTCTGCCTTTGTAAGAGGTCCTGGTTCAGGATGACTACTTTGCTGGTATTCATTGATAATGGTAGCCAAGGCTTGTCCTGTGCTGGTAATAGCTTGTTGCCTTGCTTCTGCTTGGTGGTGGATCTCATTTTCTCTAGCTGCTACTGAGGCAGCAGGTGCGGTTTCTGGGAGTGATTCTATTGTTTGGGTGTCCATCCAATTTTCCCTCCATCCAAGTACAGCTTGGTAGGCACTGACAACCATGTCGGCCGTAAGTCGGAAAACTCCTACACAGTGCGACCCATATCCTTGCCACATCATGGCCAACCACTTGGTTCTCCAGATACACGAACGCAATGCCACATGCGATTGCAACCTTTCGTGCGTCTCCGATATATAGGTCGGTCCTCATCCATGAGTTCCGGATCCCATCCATAAATCTCCCTGATGGTTGGATATGCCAGCCATTTGTATACATTCCAGTATTCTCGTTTAACCAACCACAGGTAACAGTATCCCAGGTGTTTTGGATGTAACTTGTTTTGTTGTTGTTCAGTTAATCCTGGACGGCCATTTCATAGACAAGGGTCTATTTCTACCAGAGCTGCCGCTGCATCTGATTGCACTGGTTGCTCTGGTGCTCCCAAATCACTTTCTTCTCCTAGGCTGATAATTTTGCCTAGTTCGGGGTTTTCTGTTTGTTCTGCTCCTACACGGAGCGTTCGGTGACCACTGGTGAGTAATCTTTCCACCATGTCCCATCCGTTTGTGTTGGCCATCTCTAGGCCTACATGTACAACATCAGGTTGTTCGGTGGCAGTCCACCTAGTTCTAATTCCTTCTTCACGGAATTGTTTCTCCATCTGCCAGATAGCTTCGATGGTTGGATACACGGGCCATTCATATTCATTCCAGTATTCTGGCTTGATAAGACAGAGGTAGCAGAATCCTGGAACTGTAGGTGCAAGTTGTTCTGGTATAGGGCCCATGCAAATAGTCCACCAGAAGCCTGGTAAGATGTTTCCATTTAACGCATGCATTAATGTGTTCCAGTCGGCATGTTCCATTGTCATGCCTTTGTGCTCATACAATTCTTTGGTATGGTGTTTATTTTGTATTGCGCGCAGATTCACTTCATAGTTTCAGATTGCTTTTTCTCCGTCAATGATCACCATAATCCATTGATTATATTCTGACACCATAAGTGCCTTCCATACAGGACTGGATGCATCCCCTTTGAATGATTCATTTAATAGATTTGTTAGGGTCAGATATTCCCTAGTTGCTCTCTTAAGGGCTTGTTTTGCCTGTAATACAGCTCGGTTTGCTGCTCGTTGTTCCAGTAAAGCGTTCCATGCTTCTTCCTGGACCCTTGTCTTTTTGGCTTTGCATTGCTGGATAAATTCTTCTGCTTGTGCATGTTTTTCCTTCTTTTGTTCTTTCAAGAATGTCCACCACAATCATATGTGGTTATCATATCAGTGGTAGATGATATCACCAGTTATTTCTTTTGGTCCAGATGGGACCCTATCGTGATCAGTAACCCAGTCTGCTTCGAAGATGCATCCAATCTCTGAAAGTGTTGCCTGGGCATGAGGTAGTATGTATTTGAATGAGCAATTCATTGTGATGAGGGATGATGTAGGATTTTTCCTGTAAAAGAATCTTCAAACTATTTCAGGCCCTCCACTGACAATAGTTCTGTTCAAATCGGCTGTCAATAAATCCGCACCTGTCAATGACGCTCCTTGGGAAACAAGGAGGATAGTGTCTGCAGTGTTGTGGGTCCACAAGCTATCAAAATACGTGTGCCCAGCAGTTCACCTCACTGTCTTTGTGCCTAGTTATCAACCCGAAATCAGGTAGGGTTGCTAGTACAGGGAGTGTGTGAGGAACTTTGTATCAGCCTTGATACACAACATAAATTGAGTTTCTTCACTCGTTCCTGAGCTTTTCCACAATAATGGTATACTAAACCCAGGGCGCGTCTATGGTCTCCTGCCTACGCTTCACCCCAGCAAACTAGTATTCTCATCCGTTACTGTGTGTAGCCACCCAAGTAGGGTTTATTGCCAGGCCCAATGGGCATATTGAGGACACTTAAACAGTGCCCATTGACAGTGGTCTGTCAAAGTCGATGTTGCTGACAGTTCCGGGATAATCGGATTACAACCATCCAAGTGTGTCGTGGTCGATGAGAGGTCCCGGGACTCTAGCAGGTTACAACCTCCCAAAAGATGAAACTAGGCCATTGATTGTCCTTCGCAACTACGAGCAGCATGCTTGGTGCTAGACAGGGTCAATGGGGTAGACATGGAAAGTCTCTAGATTATGTCAGGACTGCCCTAGACACAACCTATACGACTCAGAGTGGTGACTTGTTAGGTCTAAGACGATTCTATTTGCTCTGTAGCTATGTCTAGTGACAATAGACTATCTAGAGACTTAAGGTCTCCTATGCTAAACTATGGCCCTTATAAAGCCCTTCCCTGGTCTGTGCACAGACAGCATGCAGCACAAGTCCCTTACAATAAGGCGACTCGGTGCAGCAGCCATCCTGCACCCATATGACCTTTCCTGGGTTCATCTCCCCATATACGGCTGCGACTTATTGTGTTGTGCATCTCATCGTTCCCGCATTCCCCTGTACCGATCTCTTGGTACTTCCAGGTATGTCTTCATTGCCCCTCAGGTGCCATGCCGCTCATGTATCCTTCCATGGTGTAGGCCCATCATTGGGCCGCCTCCTAAGTCGGCACTCGGTCTATCCCTATAGCCGATGCTGACCTAACCACCTTCCATATAAGGGCCGTAATGTTCGCACAGGGTTCCCATCCTAGTGGTGTCTCGTCTAGCCCTTGTATCCTAACGTTTGAGTGAAGTAAAATAGATAAAAAGAAAAGAAAAATATAGTCCAACTCTGCAAGCCTGTATCTTCCTGTCTTCTATTGACAGTGTTATCTCTAGGTGCGTATCTTCGTAACCGTCATTGTGTCATTACTGTAATGGTTTGAAATGGTTTTGAAAATGAGAGGTGTGCTCATAACAGTTTCCCCATCCCAACTCTCTATAGAATCTTCAACTCCCAAAAGCAAAGACCAGACACAAAAAAATTATTGTGCATATTTGTATTTGGCAGCAGTTATGCATTTCTTGTTAGAGACATCAGAAAATCATGAAATCCGAGCTTTATGAATGATGTCGAGCCCTTGCTTAGGTTCCAAAGAGTATCGTTCTGTTTCGACCCCAATTGCAGTTTTTGGAAAGAAATATAAACCAGTAGCTCAAAAAGTCCGACCAGTCATCAGCGTCCTTCCAGAAGAGTTTAGGATTATTCGGAATATTACTGGTGACCCTTTAGTGAATATGCCAGCCCTCAACCCGAATCCCCCAATCTTTGTTCCAACAGGAAGATACACTCAAGAGCATATGGAGGTGTTGGACAAAGGTCATTTTGGAGGTTTCTTGCAGCCAGAAGAGCAAAAACTCCTACATCATTTCATGATGATACACAATGATGGTTTTGCATGGAGCGATGAAGAACACAGACATTTTAAAGAAGAATATTTCCCTCCCATTGAGATTCCAACAATTCCACATATCCCTTGGATTCAGAAGAATATTCCCATACCACCTGGTATTTACAATGAAGTTTGTTGTATTATTAAATCGAAGCTTGATTCCAGTGTATATGAGCCCTCGAACTCATCCTATTGCTCACAATGGTTCTGTGTCGCAAAGAAAGATGGTTGACTGTGCCTTGTACATTTGTTAGAACCCTTGAATAAAGTTACAATCCAACATTCTGGCATTACCCTGATTCCTGAACATCTGGCAGAACAGTTTGCGTGTCATCCCTGTGGTGCTATGTTAGACTTATATGTTGGATATGATGAATGGATTCTACACATCAACTCTAGAGATCTGACAATGTTCCAGACACCCTTTGGTGCATTGTGGCTTGTTACTTTGCCTATGGGTTGGATGAATTCAGTTCCAATCTTCCATGACAATGTCACATATATTTTATTACCGGAGATACCAGTGTTTACTATCCCATATATCAACAATGTTCCAGTTAAAGGTCCGGTGTCTACATATCAACTATCTGACAGTTCCTTTGAAACAATTGAGCAAAATCAAGGCATTCAATGCTTCATGTGGGAGCACTTTTCAAATCTCAATCATATTGTTCAAAGAATGAAGTATGTGGGAGGCACATTTTCTGGAAAGAAGCTCACATTATGTGCAGAAGAAATCACTGTTGTAGGCCATTTGTGCACACCAGTTGGTCATGTACCCAATAGAAAACGAATATCAGTTATCCTTGATTGGGTGCCATGTACTTCTTTAACTGATCTGCAAGTGTTTTTGGGAACAGCAGGATTATGCAGGATCTACATGCCAAATTTTGTGTGCAGAGCAAATCCCTTGACATGTTTGTTGAAGAAAAATGTCCCCTTTGAGTTTGGCAAAGAACAAGTTAGAGCACAGGAAGATTTGAAGCAGGCTATTCTTAACTCGCCAGCAGTTAGACCACTTGATTATAACTCATCTGCAAAGGTTATTCTGGGCTGCAATGTGTGTCCTATTGGGATTGGGTTTTTCTTAGCCCAATGTGATATTGGAAATCCTCGAATTCAGCATTACAGTCGGTTTGGCTTGATCACTCTAAACGAGCAAGAATGATGGTTTTCACAGGCAAAACTAGAGTTATTTGGTCTTTATTGAGTGATGCGTGAACTAGAGATGTATATCTTGGGAGTTCAAAATTTGGTGGTTGAAGTGGATGCATGATTTATCAAAGGCATGCTCCAGAATCCAGACATTGCACCTTCAGCATCAGTTAATCAGTGGATCCTGGCAATCCTAACATTTCATTTCCAGCTAGTTCATGCTCCTGGTACACACCATGGTGCCGATGGTCTTTCCCAATGGCTGTGTCAGCCAGCCAATGAAGACATTGACCATGGTCAATGTGATGAAGAATTCGATGATTGGATCAACAACTTTTATGGGTTTATGCATTTTATCAACCCCTCTGCAGCGCTATTCCAGGTTCTTAGGCCAGAAGTCCAGATGGAGGTTATAAATTTGTCTGTTTTACTTGATGGAGCTAGATCAGTGGCAGTATTTGATTTGGTAAATGCTGATGAGGAGGTAACATACAATCAAGTCCCTAGACAAGAGAAGGCAATGGTCGAGGATGTGCATTTAGCCTTGGTCAAGCAGTTTTTTGAAGATTTAACATGGCCTGCAGAACTTTCAGACAAGCAGTATTCCATGTTCCTCAAATATGTTTTCAAATTCTTCATATGCAATGGTAGATTATGGCGAAAAGACTCACACGGAGCACACAAATTGGTAGTCAAACAGCACTGAAGAATACCAATACTTCAGGAATCACACAATGCCCTTGGACATAAAGGTTTCTATGCTACATGAGCCCTTGTATTGGAGTGTTTTTGGTGGCCTCATCTTCATGATATGTTAGATGGTTTGTCACAACCTGTCAATTATGTCAAGAATGTCAGCTTCACTTGGTTCACATACCACCTACAGTTGCAGCACCTGCACCACTATTTGCTAAGGCCTATGTTGATGTAATGCATATGCCCCCCTCAGGCGGTTTTAGATATATTATTCAAGCTCGCTGTTCACTTACATATTCTCCGGAATTTCGCGCTCTTCAGTCTCAGACCTCGCAATCCATAGGAGAATGGATTTTTCAACATTTACTTTGCTGATGGGGCTCACTTTCTGAAATAGTAACTGACAATGGCGCTTTGATAGTAAATGCATGTGAGTACCTGGCAAGGAAATACAAAGTCCAGCATATTCGTATATCAGGATATAATTCGCAAGCAAACAGCATTGTTGAGTGTTCGCATTTTGATGTCTGGCAGTCACTGTACAAGGCTTGTGATGGTGATCAATCAAAGTGGTCAAAAGCCTTGCCCACAGTCTTCTGGGCAGAACGAGTTACTATGTGATGATGGATGGGAGTTTTGCCATATTTTGCAGTCACTGGCACCCATCCTTTACTGCCTTTTGATATTGTTGAAGCAACCTATCTGTTACCACCCCCAGAAGTATTCTTATCCACTACAGAACTCATTGCACAATGAGCAATTAAACTCCAGAAGCATTTGAGTCAAATTGAGGCTTTACACAGCCGCATTTTTGAAGCATGCGTTAAAGCAGCCCAGCATTTCGAGCGAGATTATACCTCAGTGATGGAAGACTTTAATTTTCAGAGAGGTGCTCTAGTCCTAGCATGGAATACAGCTATAGAGAAGGCTTTAAACCACAAAATGCATGCATGCTGATGAGCTTGGGCTCATTGTAGCCAGGGATGGGGGTTGGATTACAGTCACATAGTCACAGGTGGATTAGTCATTGGAGAACCATACTTGTACTCCCACTCCCATAATGCCATAGTCTGACTCTCGTTTCACCCTCCCTAGTGTCTCCTACTCTTTCATATACCCCTTCTACATTATGCACAGCCACCCACAGCCATCACAGCCACCAGTGCCTACCTACAACACCCAAGCACTCAGTGCTAGTGTCGGGAATCTTCCAGGACCTGCCCCCAGCCCTTGCTCCCTTTGGCCTGTGCTCCTGCAGTGCCAGAGCAAGCCTATCAATGCTATCATGGGCCCTATGTCATTCTGTCTCAAAACAAAGCAGGTGCTTATATACTTTGCAAATTGGATGGCATGGTGCTTGACCGACCGTTTGCTGCATTCAGAATTATCCCTTATTTTGCTAGAAGGCGACTGGACATTCCTATGGAGGCTTTGGACATGCATGCAAGAAGAATTGAAGAACTATGAGCCTCAACAAGTCTAGGAGATGATGATTACTTGTCAAATACAGCTGTGGAAGAAAACGGGTCAGATATAGATCAAAGATTGGCTGATCCAGAGGACCAAGAAGAGAGTCTTCTCTCTGACAAGGATTAAAAAGCAGAAAACATTATATTCCAAGGCCTCATTTAACCTCGAAGAGCCTTCTTCAACAGAAGCGCTATCAAATTTTATTTTATTAAAGAAGTTTCTCTTCCTTTACTCAAAGATCTTATTGTGTTTACCTTTATTCTTTCATTCCTCTTTGGCTAAAAAGAAAAACACAGTCCCAAGGTCATCTTCAGCTTTGTTATCCCTGTTATTTATATGTTACTTATCACCCTGACTTCACACCAAGCAAGAGACAAGAGAAATGCGACATGGTCACTTGTGATTGATATGTTTATGAAAAACAAAAAGATTAAAGAAAAGAAAAATGAGGCCAGCCGAGACTATGTGAGAGCTGCCAAGACCTCTACCCATGCCTACTTTTCTTCCTGGGGCAGTGTCTCTCCTCCTCTTCCTCCTCAGATTCCTCTTTGTCAATCTCAATTACATCTAAAATGAAGTGTCAGTCAAGCCATATCTAAGAGAAGAGATATACATACTGTTGCTTTCGACCTCACTTTCCTTGTCAGGACTGCCCTAGACACAACCTAAGCGACTCAAGTGGGACTTGTTAAGTCAAAGACGATTCTTGTTGCTCAGTAGCTATGTCTAGTGACAATAGACTATCTAGAGACTTAAGAGTCTCCTACTGTAAACTATGGCCCTTATATACCACTCCCCTGGTCTGTGCGCAGACAGCGCGCAGCTAAAGTCCCTCACTGGGGATCAATGCGCAGCGACTCATTCTGCGCCCATCTAACCATTCATGGAGAGTTCCTCCCACACCCAACTCCTGGGTTGTCCGCATGCGGCCTTCCTAATATTCAGGACTTCGGCCGATTCCCATGCACGCCATACCGTTGACTCGGTACTCCTCAGCGTTCCCATGTCGCCCCTCAGGCGCTGTGCCGCTCATGATTCCTTTCATGGCGTAGGCCCATCATCGGGCTGTGTTCCTGTCGGCACTCGGTCTATCCTCATAGCCGATGCTGACCTAACCACCTTCCTAATAGGGACCGCAGTTCACATAGGCCATCCTCCTCAAGTCCCGTTGCGTAGCCTTGCTCGTAGACGTTTGAGCGAAGTAAAAGAGATAAAAAGAAATGAAAAATAGTCCCCGACTCCTTGTGACCGTATCTTCATGATTGTCATTGACGTCGTTACTGTAAAGTTTGAAATAAGAGGTGTGCTCATAACATCACCCCCCCCTCAAGGCCTCGCATCCCGAGAGGCTGACGTGGCGGAGTCCACATATCTTGGGTCCTCCTTCATTCTAGTGTAAAATGCAGCCAAGCGCACTTGTTGATCATCGGGCGACAGCCCGGTTTGTTCTGAATCGACGTCCTCGACGTCTTCAATGGTGGTCTTATAGCTGACCAGTGGTTTTTCCCGGCATCTTGCGCCTTTGATCCTCCTCTGTCGGTCCTCTTCCGACTCGCTGCTTTCTTTAGCAGCCGCTACTGTCTCTCTTTTTAAGATTTTCTTGGCAAGTACTGCCATATCTTTTTCTTGAGCTCTTTTCTCCTCTGCGAGCTCCTCTTCATCCGTCTTCTGTGGGAAATTAAGCATGGGTTTAGACTGCCCGCCGCGCTCCAGGTCTCTGGAGAACGTCCCATCAGTGTCGTCTGGCAGCTCCATGATTGCTGCCCTATCACCCTTCCAGTTGCGCCATCGGCGCTCCATATTTGCCAGGTATTTTGGCCCAAAACGGCCATCGTCCCATCCGAACAGTCTTTGTCGATCTTTCCAATGAGTTCCCCAAGTCTTTTTGTGCCTTGCTGCACTAGTAGGTTGTTTGGATGTCATTTCGGTGTACTGGATGTACAGGATCCCATCGTGAATATTCCTAACGAGTTTGGGAGCCTCTGGATTTGCCTTATGGAATTTTTTGACTATGGCGGGTGCGTTGACAACGTTTTTGACCGGTTCCCAGGTGGCTTCCTCCACCGGGTAGTTTTTCCATTTAACAAGGTATTCCAGCCTCGCTCCTCCTCTGCCGCTTACTCGGCTTTCTAAAATTTCCTCTACTTCATATTCTCCTTCTTGAGATTCTTCCACCATCTGCGCGTCCTTGCGCGCCGCTGCCTTGGCTTGTTGTTTTGGGAAGACTGGTTCCCTGTACGGCTTCAATAGGACTTCATTGAAGACATTGTACACCTTCCAGGACGCTGGAATTTTGAGCTTATATGATGACTCGCCCACTTTAGCGAGTACCTCCAAAGGGCCGACGAACTTTCCATCTAATTTCTTTGTTGCTTAAATGACCGGTAGATTCTCTGTACTGAGATAAACCTTGTCACCCGGTCTATATTCGATGGCCTCCCTTCGATGTGCATCATAGCGCTGTTTCATAACTTGCGCTGCCTTTTCCAATGCCAATTTTGCCTTGGCATGTACATCCTCCAGTTCTTTTGCCAACTGTTCGACTGCCACTGCCTTCGGTGCGTAAGTAGGGTCAAGTCCTTTATTTGGGTGCCTTCTGTAATTCATATAGAATGGGGTGAATCCGGTTGCCGAGTGAACCCTGTCGTTGTGGCAAAATTGAGCCACTGATAACCAATCAGACCAGTTGTCCTGTCGATTATTGACGAAGATTGTAAGGAACTCTTTTAGTTCCTGGTTTACTCGCTCTGTTTGACCGTCTGTCTGCAGGTGGTAGGCCATAGATCGGTTGGCCTTAATTCCCAACATTCCATATAAGTCGTTCATGAATTTGGAGGCAAATTGGGGTCCTTGATCACTAATTACTTTCCTGGGGAGTCCGTGCTCCCTGAATACGTTGTCTCTAAACAGCACCGCTGTTCCTTGAGAAGTGATTTCCGAGGTAGTTGGTATGAAATAAGATTTTTTCATGAAACGGTCTACAATGACCAGGACCATGTTATTTCCTTTGGACTCTGGTAAAGGTCCGACGAAATCAACCGAAATAATTTCCCAAGGCTCCGAGGGTACTTCGTTTGGTTGTAATGGCGCTGCCCTGGTAGTCCTGTCTGGTTTTGCTTTCTGGCATGTTTCACAGCCAGGAATGTATCGTTCTATATCTTTACGCATATTAGGCCACCAGAAGTTGCGGGTAAGCGATTCTAATGTTTTGGCAACTCCCGAATGTCCCCACAAGTGGTGAATGGCAATGATATCTTCTCATAATGCTGGTACGGCCGGTACGTACACTCGTCCCTGCCAAGTGACTAATCCTTTTTCCAATTTATATTCTCCCCCAGAGATTTCTAATCCTTTCATCACCTGAGTTTCCCATTGACAACGAGGAACTTCTTTAATATCCTTGATGATGTCTTCTATTGCTCGATCATCATTGAGGACATTGATGAAAAGATGTTCTTTAAGAAGGATGACGCCTTCGTTGTCGCTTTCTCCTTTGTTGTGTCCCGCTCATTGGGACAGTAGGTCAGCCTTGGTGTTGGACTTGCCACTCCTGTGTTTGATTACAAAGTTGTAATCTTGTAAGTCCGTTACCCATCGCACCTGTCGTCTGTTGAGGTTTTGTGCCTTTCTGAAATATGTTAAGTTCTGATGATCTGTCAGAACTTCAATGGTTTACTTTGCCCCTTTAAGGTAATGTGCCCATTCGTAGAAGGCATGCATTACTGCAAGCATTTCTTTATCATATATTTCATAGTTGCGCTCAGCATCATTTAGCGATTTTGAAATAAAGGCCACAGGTCTCCATAACCCGTCCTCTCTCTGTTGAGATAGTATTCCTCCAATTGCAAAGTCTGAAGCGTCTACTTCTACTCGGAATTGTCCTTCTTCATTTGGGATTCGAAGGACCACCTCCTCTGCTATCATTGTTTTAAGCCTATCAAAGGCTTCATCCTGCAGCTGTGTCCACAGCCATTCCTCTTTTCCTGTGAGCCGTGTCAACAGCTTGGCCAGTTTTGCGAAGTCCCGCACAAATCGTCGGTAGAAGTTGACGAAGCCCAGGAACTGCTGGACTTCTTTTTTACATTGGGGTTTAGGCCACTCGGATACTGCTTTAACTTTTGCAGGATCCATCCGTACCATGTCCTTTCTGATAATTACTCCCAGAAAGTCGATTTCACTTCTATCGAAGAAACATTTTTCCGGTTTCAAAGATAGCTTATGTTGCTCTAACTTTTCCAGTATCCGGTTCACATGTTTGGTGTGTTCTTCCTGATTTCTAGAGAACACCAGGATGTCATCCATGTAAATAACCACCCATCCTTCAGCTATCTCGATGTGAAAGATGTCGTTCATCATGGTTTGAAAAGTTGCGGGGGAGTTAGTAAGCCCAAAGAACATTACAAGTGGTTCGAATAGTCCGCGGTTAGTTCTAAAAGCGGCTTTCCATTCGTCTCCTTCTTTGATGCGTACATTATTATAGCCCCAGCGTATATCCATTTTTGAAAAGACCTTTGCCTGCGACAATTGATCTACCAGCTCCCCTATAAGTGGCAAAGGGTATCGGTTTTTAACCGTCATTTCATTTAGTTTCCTGTAGTCCTGCACAGGTCTGAGTTTTCCGTCTTTCTTCTTGACAAAGAAGAAAGGTGATGCCATTGGTGATTTACTGGCTTGGATTCGCCCAGGGTCCAAGTTTTCCTTCAGGAAATCATCCAGCTGCTGTTGTTCGTCTCTATTAAGAGGGTAGATTTTGCAATCTACAGGAGTCGAGCCAGGTATAAGCTCGATGGCATGATCCCATCGTCGTCTCGGTGGGAGTTCATCGAAAGTTTCTTTTTCGAACACCTTTCTGTGCTTTAGATAATGCCGGGGGACTGCCTCCTCAAGCGTACGCTTCTTTTCTGTTTTTGCCTGTTCCACAGCTATCTTTGTGGCTGTTGAGGCAAAGGCTCGTATTTGCATCTCGGGCTCCCCTATATGAACGGCCAGAAGGTGCTCCCCTTCATGTAAATGGTATGACACGTCAATCTCGTCTTCTGGTTCCTGTACAGAGGATGGTTTCCAGCAAGTACCTGGACATCGGTTAAACTCTAAGGACTTCTTTTTCCAATTGATGGTTGGATTGTGATGTTCCAACCAATCGTGTCCTAAGAAGAGATCAGTCTTGCTGAGTGTGGCCACAGTGCAGTCCATGATTTCTTCGTGAGATCCTATGCATAGTTTAAACTGAACAAAGTACTCGATGCTTCCTGACCCGTTTCGTGTTCCGTCTGCGTTATAGACAGGGATTGGTCACAAGAGTTTCTTTTTGTTTATTTTATGTTTTGTAACAAATTCCTCGCTTATACATGAAGCGGTGCATCCGGAATCCAGTAGCATAGTTACATTGGCGGATTGTAGCGTGTCCATAGTGGTTATTGTTCCCTTTAGGTCTAATTCCTGTTTTCCAACGCCCTGTACCACTTTCTCCCTTAAGTGTACTAGGTTCCAAAGGGCATCGGCTTCCGATAGCGCGTTCAGTTGTTTTACAAGTTTCCCATCTACTTCCTTTATTCGTTTGGGTTCTACCCACTGCCTTAGGCATTCAATTGCCGTTTGTTCCAGCTGTTGCCATATACGCCTTAATATCCAAGGGGTAGTCCAAGCTTTTAACCTTCTTTCTGGTTTTACGCTCATTTCCAAATTTCTTATACGGTGTATGTTCCCACTGCATTCATAGAGTAAATCATGCACGTCAATTGCAGAGTCTACTGGTACTAATACACCGTTATAAGAATTTGAACTAGAAGCCAGTTGAACAGAGTGTTCGTTCACTGGCTGTCTCCAAAATCCGAGACCTCCTCGATTTTGGCACATCCTTCCAGGGTCGTTTCCCCGTTATCTATCATTCGTACCACCCTCTTTCCTTTATCTTGGGCAGCTTCCTTCTTCCAACATCTTTCCACAGTGTGACCTTTCCTTCCGCAATTACTACATTCCAGTATGGGTTTTCTTCCTCGTGGTAATGGGCATCTGCGACTGTAATGTCCCTCTTTTTCACAGTTGTAACACCATGGTTTGACGTCTCGTTTTTTATCTACATCCATGGCGTTTGGGTCTCGACTTCCCGATGCGAATGGAGCTGGTGCCTTGTATTGATATTGAGGATGGGGATTGCTACTTGGGGTTTGCTCCCTATACTCTTGTCGTGCTTTTGGGAAGCCGTATGTTTCGTTGGCCTTCCTGTAAGCTCGGGCAAGTGCGGTCACTCGCATTTGTATTTGAATAAGAGTGGCGTTATCTGGGAGTCCTCCATATCGAATCAAGTCCCGTCCTAGGGCCAGGTTGAGGTTATTCTGGAATTGAGAGATCAGAGCCTGATCGTTCCAGTCCATAAGCGAGGTGAGGGAGTTGAATTTTACGATATAGTCCTTGACCATCATAGTTCCTTGTCGCAACTTTAGTAGGGCCTCAATTGCCTTCTCTTTTGTTTCTGTAGACATAAAGAAGTTGTGCATTTGGTTTTTAAAGTCGGTCCAGTCCGTGAATGGGAACTGGTTACTTAGTGGCCATCGCACCCATGCTCGATTATCCTCGGTGGATTCTCCCTCATTTAGTTGTTGCCAGTTGAGCAGTGAATCCCATCTGCTATTGTCTATTTTGTCCTGGAACTCCTGTAACGCTTCTTGGAGCGCCTTGAGTTTGACACCGCTCCAATCTGCGGCCCTGTCTCCCTTTCTGCCTTTCATCCGGTATAGACATATGGAAATCCGTTGTTTTGGGTCCACTTCTCTTGCTAACATGAAGTAGGTTTCCATTTGCCGCAGCCACCCATCAACCGTTCTTGGGTCCCCTTGGTAATAATCAGGCATTTCTGCCTTCGTGAGGGGTCCAGGTTCGGGGTGAGAGCTCCTTTGGTACTCGTTTATTATAGCGACAAGGGCCTGTCCTGCATTGGTGATGGCCCGCTGCCTTTCTTCCTCTTGTCGATGAATCTCATTCTCCCTTGCAGCGACTGCTGCCGCCGGTTGAGTTTCTGGGAGTGATTCCAAGGTTTCAGAGTCCATCCAGGAGTTTCTCCATCCAAGTACCGCGTGGTAAGCTTGGGTAACCATTTCCACTGTCAACCGGAAAGGTCCTGCTCCAAGTTTGTAATGCCCCATGCCTTCTCGATTCAGGCATTCGACGTGGAACCATCCCCTCGTGTTACTGTTGTATTTCTCGATGTGTAACGTGGTGGAGCAGGAGTAGGCTCTTCTAATAATGGTGGTGACATTTTCCTCTTGGAGGTTCTTGTCCCAGTTGCAGATTTCTTGCAACTGCGGGTAGGCGGGCCACATGAATTCATCCCAGTAGTCTTTTTTAATTAATACCAGGTAACAATATCCTGGTATGTCTGGGTGAAATCTGCTATTTGCCCATGACATTTTTGGATAGGGGTAGGGAAGCCAGGATTCTTTTTCGACAATCCTTCTCCACTCATCAATTTGTCTTCTTTTATGGGCATTGTTTGCCCCTTGAGGATATTCCTTGGTTGATAGCCAGTCTGCTGCCGTAGGAACTCCGCCATTCCAGTGCGCTGCGTCCCCTCCCGCGTTTATGACTTTTGCTTTACTTTCTCTGCCAGCTAGTGCTGCCGCTGCGTACGATCGCGCTGGTTGCACTACTGGTTTCGGCTCCACAACTGCCGGGTATGTTCGTCCGGCTACTTGGTTTACTGCCTCCTGAACAGTTACTGTTGATTGCAAGTCTACTCGTTTAATGGATGTGGTGGCAAGGGGGCGATTCTTTAGTCTACGTTTGGATTTGGACTGTCCTCCAAAACGCATGGTCCAGGTATAGTGAGAGACCTTGTGAAGATCCACAAGTTCGTCCCATGTGTATTCGATGTCATCCCGCCGTACAGTGGATTCTTCAATGATGTGACATCAACCCAGTCAAATACTGTCTTGGATAGCGAAGACTACTGTGTCGTCCCGAAGCTCAGGTTCCCAATTTACTATATCATAGAGGGTGGGCCAGGTGGGCCAGTTGAATTTGTCGTAGTACTCGGTTTTAAACAGGTACATATAACAGTACCCATTTTGCCTCCATTGATCAGGGGCGATTGGACTTCTTGCTGCTGGTCCTGGTAGGTATGCCTTGACGCGAGCCCGCCACCCTAATAACCTGGCTTTGTGATCGTTCCAGGTGTCTTCTCCTATTTCAGATAGGAAATGGTCCAAGCCGATGGTTCGGAGTTTTTCAATTGGCTCGATGAGCAGGCATTCCGGTGTGACAGGAAGGATTCGTCCCGGTGGTTTTGTGATGAGCAAGGGATCGTATCTGATTCCCTTGCGACGTTCCTCCTCCTCCTGTTCTTGCTTCCACTTGGCATAACGAGTGGCTCGTATGTTACCGTTCATGGCATGCATCCAGGCATTCCAGTCCTCGTGTGACATAGTCATACCCTCATGAGCGTAAAGCTCTTCTACATGATGAGCGCATTGAAGTCGCTCGACTGCCACTCTGTACCGCATGATTGCTTTGTCCCCGTTGTTGATTAGCATCAACCATTGGTTATATTTGGAGGATACAAGAGCCAGCCAGATCGGGTTGGAGGTGTCTCCTTTGTATTGGTCCTCCAGTAATGTCATGAGAGTCTGGTATTCCCATTCAGCTTTGCGCATGGTGCGTTCTGCGCATAGTACTGCTTTGGTAGCTGCACGTTCCATCAGAAGGGCCTCCCAAGCCTCCTTTTGTTCGAGCTCTTGCTGGAGCTCTCTTTCTCGTAACAATTGTTGTGCTTCGGCGCGTTCCCTCTTCCGCTCATCTTTGCGGTGATGCCAGTACAGTCTGACGTGATTATCGTAGCGACGTATAATGGTATCGCCGATGAAAGTTGGTGTCCTTGTAAGGACAGGTTTGGTAGAGTCGACCCAGTCCGCCTCAAAGATCTGACCGATCTCCAAGAGTGTCGCCTGGGCATAGGGGAGTACGTATTGAAAATAGCAATTCATTTTGGTGAGGGAAGGTATAAGGATGTTTCTGTAAAAAAAAAGATTTTTCAACCAAGTTCAGGCCCTCCACTGACACTTGATCCATTCGTTCGGCAGTCGAAATCTGCGCCTGTCAATGATACCTCTTGGGAAACAAGAGGGTTGCTGTCTGCAGCGTCGTGGGTCCACAGGCTATTGATTGGGCACACCCGGCACTTCACCTCACTATCTTTGTGCCTAGTTATCACCCCGAAATCAGGTAGGGGTGCTAGTACAGGGAGTATGTGAGGAATTTGAGATCAGCCTTGATATGTGGCACCAATCAAATGTTTTCGCTCGTTCCTGAGCTTTTCCACAACTGCAGTGTATGTTACCCCGAGCGTGTCTGTGGTCTCCTGCCTACACTGCTCTCGGGCGAACTCGTACTCTCGTCTGCAACTGTTTGGTAGACAGGCCCTATGGGCGAATTGAAGATCTCTCGTTCGAGACCTGGTGACAGTAAAAGTGTCGTCGTCGATGTCGCCAACGGTCCCGGGATAATCGGGTTACTACCGTCAAAGAGAAACTAGGCCTCTGGGTGTCTGGAGCAGCTACGAGCGACGTGCTTGGTGCTTGGACAAATACAGAGGGGTAGAGATAGAAAGTCTCTAGATTATGTCAGGACTGCCCTAGACACAACCTAAGCAACTCAAGTGGGACTTGTTAAGTCAAAGACGATTCTTGTTGCTCAGTAGCTATGTCTAGTGACAATAGACTATCTAGAGACTTAAGAGTCTCCTACTGTAAACTACGGCCCTTATATACCACTCCCCTGGTCTGTGCGCAGACAGCGCGCAGCTAAAGTCCCTCACTGGGGATCAATGCGCAGCGACTCATTCTGCACCCATCTAACCATTCATGGAGAGTTCCTCCCACACCCAACTCCTGGGTTTTCCGCATGCGGCCTTCCTAATATTCAGGACTTCGGTCGATTCCCATGCATGCCGTACCATTGACTCGGTACTCCTCAGCGTTCCCATGTCGCCCCTCAGGCACCGTGCCACTCATGATTCCTTTCATGGCATAGGCCCATCATCGGGCCGTGTTCCTGTCGGCACTCGGTCTATCCTCATAGCCGATGCTGACCTAACCACCTTCCTAATAGGGACCGCAGTTCACATAGGCCATCCTCCTCAAGTCCCGTTGCGTAGCCTTGCTCGTAGACGTTTGAGCGAAGTAAAAGAGATAAAAAGAAATGAAAAATAGTCCCCGACTCCTTGTGACCGTATCTTCATGATTGTCATTGACGTCGTTACTGTAAAGTTTGAAATAAGAGGTGTGCTCATAACATTCCTCAACCTCGCTATCCTCCTCTTCCTTGATGTGACGTGAAGACTGGTGGGCTTTGTCATTTCAGTGCCTGGCCTGGAATTCAGTCCCTCCATGTGCATGGAGTGTGTCAAGCACATTATGGCAGAGGTTCTCTAGGAAGTCCTCAATTTTGTCAAAACAGCAGATGACCTTGTCCTTGTTTTGCTCAGAACAGTGTTTGGTGGCCTTGACCTTGTTGCAAGAAATCCAGAATTGGTCTTGCTTATTTTTCTTGCTTTGACACATAGAGAAGTGATGTGGTGCCTTGTCTTTGGATAGTGAAACATCACGAATGCACACAGCCGAGATGCAAGGGGTCACTTTCTCTCGTTTAATCGGCACAACTGGCTTTTTGAATGGTCCCAATTTGAGTGGCATCTCTTTGTACCCCCCAGGTTCAGTCCATTGGTTAGAACATGGCGCCATGCAGTTTTTCTTGCATTTTAAACATTTTTCGTGTGGTGTGGCAGCATCCAAGACACAAAGTGAGAATTTGCAAGAGCGGCGGCAAGACTTGCACTAGCAAACACATCAATAAGAAGCTATAGGAAGAAAAGAAAGAAAGTTACTTACCTTGATGGCATCATTTTGTGTCCAACCTGCTTGATTGAGTAGCGGATCCTTGCATTACCAAACTGACAATGAGATGTGTCGGTGGCACTTAACATAGTTGAAGAATTGAAGGGAAGATGTGTCTCATTTGCAAGAGGCACCATGATCTGAGTTTGGGCGACAATAGCAGCCAAAGGCATGGGTTCAGCGGTTATGGGCATAGAAGAAGGAAGTGGACCAGCCACTGAAGAAGTTGGTTTGACAGTGGCAGGGACAGGAGTCTGAACAATGGAGGGAGTACTTGTGTCGACAGGTTGGGACATGGGGATGAAAGGAAGGAAGAAATGGCCCTCATTCCAAGACCCTCCATGTTTAAAAAGAAGACAGCCTTATGTTTAGTTCAGTTGGGCTTGTTCAATTGTGGATCTTGCTGTGGTGATCATCCAAATATAGCAACTGGTATTTGACAGTGACTTGAAGCCCTTGGACATGACTGAGGACAGTCAGAATTTCAGTAAGAGGAGGATGATGAGCATGCTACCTGGCTGGGCTGGATCTCAAGCAAAATCTGGGACCATTTCAAGATGTGTAATATTAAACAAGGAAGTTCGAGCTCTCAGTTTCATAGAAAGTGTGCAATAGCAATACTTCAGGTTCAATGTGAGCACTCGTGAAACATCGGGTAGCCTCAAAATGGCCATTTGAAATTGCTTTTAAAATTGCATAACCTGCGACCTGGATCTGAGGTACAAATTGAATGGGACGATCAGGAGTAAATTCAAGAGTGGGTATCTGAGGCTCACCATGGAATATTGCCAGCACAGAGATAATCGTTTAGGTGCGATCCACTATAGCATTGTCAGAGCTATAAAGAGTGGTGACCAGCTTGGATTTGGGTAACCTGTCCTTGTCTGCACTACAACATAATGCCTGTCAATGGAGTCCATCATTACATGAGAGAAACTGAGTCGTGATCCTTAGCGGATAGATTGTCATCACCAGTCCCAGAGCTAGTTGATGACAAAGAAGACTTAGTCCTCGAGTATCCCCTGGCTTCCATTTATGTGGATGATCATGTAGAATCACACAGGAACACAACATTATTGATGGTACTTGAGGCCTCACATTCCTTTGATCCGACCTCCCCCTCTGAAATTAATTATTCCTATGCAACAACTAGTGCATTATCAGTATCACACTTCAATCAGATGAGAATTCCCATGGGAGGACCTCTTTTAACATTGCACAAGTGTCTCGAACCAGTTAGACCCTCTGTCTCGGGAACAGAAGTCAGTGTTGGACAGTTGGCTTGGAAAGTATCTATCAAAGTCTGCGCCAATGGATGGGATGTACAAATTGATGGAGGAGGACCCTACCTTGTTATTGGATGCGATATCAACCATTATGCCCTACTCAACTGCTGAGGGCACTTATATCCATTTCTGGTTCCAGCCCATCGCATTCTCCCTTGTACAACCACTTGGCATGTTGTTTCCCTCCCTATGGAACTTGAACACCATTCTGACATGCAAGATCTCTGGCCCGGACCTTCTCACGCATGGAAACGACCCTCTCGAATAGGATCGATCGCTCTTGAAGACAAGCGATAACAATGCCATTCTCCATAGCATCCAGCACTCTCCTTTCATCATGATCTTAAAAGAATGATCAAATCCCCTAGACTGTATACATATCCAATTGAAGCCTGAAGATGCCCTGTGTAGATGTTGGTGATTTATTTCCTGATTCATCTTTTTATTTGAAATATGTGGAGCATTATTTTTCAAGTTGCCTGTTGGATTAGGTGGGGCAGTGCCCTGGCCTCGTGGGCTTTTGCATTTCAATACAGAAGAATTTGTTGTCCATGCCTTGACATTTTGAATTACATATATATAGTAGTAGGGTACTAGAATCAGAAGATCCCCCTTTGCCAATCTCACTCAGTTCAGACCAGTGTTCTCCATTTTGTTAGCATTCTTCTGTGGCATTTTATTGAGTTTCTCCCTGCAATATCTAGTTATACTGCGAATTCAGTGGCTTCAGCGTACCCAAGTTCAGTTTAATAGCAACTGAGGCTCCAAACTTATTTGACAAGACAATTAGCAAAGTTTCAAACCATTAACAAACTATTTTGAGGCTCATTCTACCTCCCCCCTCGTTTTTACTAGCAATTTCCTATGAGACTGCTGGGACTTTTCCAGGACTCGCACCCTCACTCACCCTCGGACACACTCTCATTCACCATTGCACTCCCTTGTATTACACATCAGGCACTAAGGTGGTCCTTTGCACTCCCATCCTCCAGTTTGTAGGGTTGGGTTTGTTGGCATATTTTACACTAGGCAGCATCCCAGGGTACCTATCACCATTACATTGGTCCCTACATTGTTCTATCCTGTAACTGCAGAGGAGCCTACATCATTTGTGAACTGGATGGTACAGTACTTGACAGGCCATACACAGCATTTCGCATAATCCCCTACTTTGCCCACAAGAAACTGACCATACCAGAGAATGTGCTCAACACCTCCGAGGAACATGTCTGGGACTGTCCAACTCTGGTTATTTAGGTGATGATGACCCAATCGACCCAACACAAGCAAACAATGAAGACAATGAAGACTCAACTGGCTATCCTTCTGACATAGAGGAAAACAAAGAGATGTACAATACTTAGATGACAACTCCCAATTCTGCACAAATTCTGCCAATTCCACACCACTTAAAACTTTGAAAACATACCCCAGTTCATTAGTAAAGTTTTTCGTCTTCTTTTGCCTACTTTTACCTACCTTTGCTTCATCTGTAACTTCGATAGATTCCTGGTCTGCTATACTCTCTGACTAGACTACTAATTCACCCCACAGTGAGCAAGAAAAATGTATATTGGTGGAAGTACATCAGGAAAACAAAATAGATACAATATGATGAAGGCCCACAGAGAAACACTAACTAGGCGAAAAATGGGAAGGTGGCTCCATAGCAGAGTCACAAGTCTCATCTGTTGACCCTGCTCATCCTGCTACAACTCAATCTGGCTCCATAGCAGAGTCACCAGTCTCATCTGTCAACCCTGCTCATCCTGCTACAACTTGATCCAGCTCTGATTCATCAATGTACTCCAGCTCCTCACTAGGTGGTATGGGACAATTCACCTCAGATGTACTAGCATGGCCCACCCCACCCTCATTATTGTACAGAGTGGGTGAGCACCCCAGTGACCTTTCGAGCAAGTCCTCAATGTGACCAGAGGACCCATGGAGAGAGCCCAACTCCTGCAGTATTTTGGTCTGCACATTGGAGGAACTGATGAACATTTGTGAAAGGGTGGCAAGGAGTTGTGTCTGATTGTGCAGTCGCTGGTTTTGCTTGCGGAGGAGCCAGTTTTGTTCTTGGAGCAGGGAGATAGCCTCCCTCCTTGAGCCTGTGGTTGGGCCACTTTCTGAGATCAGGACCCTAGCACTTGTGTCCCATGGAATGACCTCTTCAGCAGCCTGGATGTCATCTTCAGCATTGCTCACCACAATGACCCTCAATTTGACCTTCTTCTTGTCCTGCCCAGATATGGGAATGCTGCCTACAAAACATTTCTGGCAGAGGTGTTGGCACTCCATGCAAACTCTGCTCTTGGGCCCAGGAGCTGGGTAACAGGCTATGCCTGCCAGCTTGCACCTAACAAGACAATCAGGAAGGTGTTAAAAGAAATGAAAGAAACTCACTGGTTGCACAACACCTCATTTGGTGACATTGACTTGGCCTGCTTGGATGGACCAGCCTCCAACCCCATGCTCACTGTGCATGCCCACTTCTGCCTCCATTGAGCCTGCATGGTCTCCTTTCAATTCGCGGCAACCAGTGCTGCCAATGTCACTTCATCATCTTCCTCCATCATCGCCTCATGCACCTCCACCTGTGCCTGGACTGTCATGACGTCCAGAGAAGAGTCCAGTTGATGCTCAGGCAGGCAAAGTTGTACCTGAGGCAAGGATACTTGCTGGTGACAGGCCTCAGCCACCTGTCATCTCCACTCCAATTCCACAGCTTCCTCTTCTGCAGCCAGCCTCTGTGCCTCTTCCTCTTTGTGAGCCTTCCATTGCACTTCCTCTTCCTCTTGAGCCCTCTTGTCTGCAGCCTCTTTCTCCTCTCGCCACTTCCACTCCACCTCTTCTGCAGCCCTTTGCCATGCTTCTGCCTCCTCATGAGCCTGCCACTCCACTGCCTCCTGCTCTTCATGAGCCTTCCACTTGGCCACCTCTTGTTGCTTGCAGGCGCACTCAGCCTTTAATACAGCCAAGCAAGCCATGGCCTCTTCATGGGCTTTCTTCTCCACCTCCTCCCACACTTGGTGCTCCTCTTCCTCCTGTTCCAGTTGCACCTCCATGCACGTGATCTCTTCATTGGAGTTGTGTTCAGAGAGTTGGTGAGGTGAAGACATGGCGGTGGAGATGAAGGGGAGTAGGAGAATGAACTTTAAGCTAATTTGACAGAGGCCCCAATCGCACAATCCCATGACCAGAAGTCAACATAACTGAGTAGTGCTGATGAGTTCACTCCGCTATTGGAAATAGTGAGGAAAGGGAAGGTGTGAGGTCATGAAAGAGTTCCTGTCAACTCCAGTGTGCTCGATGACAATGTTATGCTGTGTGGAACTGGTGGAGTTCACAGATAATAATGTTATATGCAGTGTGCAAGTGTGTAGTGATGAGAGCACAAGACGTGGAGTAGAGCGAGACAGAGAATGTACACGAGACTTAGAGGACATGAATGAGAGCTGAGACTCAAGGAGAACTGGGGTGTACTATATTCTGGGGATCTAATCTCGTATCTTAAGCTTCTAAACTAATTGTACATGGGCTTTATATACATTTTTCTCTCTAACTATTGAAGTAACCCTTGTAAAATTTTCACCTCGCAACTGTATATCCAAATCCATCTTGAAGGTCTTCTCATGATGGGGCTAGCTGAGGGACACGATGGTGGAATAGGAGCGCCATGGTGGGAACCAATACTGTGACCCTATGCAGGATGCCAATAGACTCATTGGATTGAAATAGACCTTGACTGATCGCCATGCATGGCAACTCTGGGGTTCATCTGACTTGATGTGGCCCTGTTCTCAATATTCTGCAGACCTGACTAGTCTATACTGTAACTGGTTGTTGGCCAATGGCTTTACTTGTCTGCTAGGGTCCTAATCTGTTGCATTGGTGTGTCACTAGGGATGATGTGGCTATTGGATCTTGGAATGTAGATCTTCCTAATGCAGATATGTCTTGATGGTGATGGTCCCTTCTCTGGTGAACTAAGCTGTGCTGGCTGACAATTTTCATGTGACTTGGCCGATGTGGTGCTGACTTCAGGTGCAAACAACTGACTGGCATGGGGTATGGATGGCATATGTGGGAGGTGACTTGCTTGTTGGTTGTGGGTGACACTTGCCTTACCATGGAAAAATGCGGATAATCTTGGAGTTGCACGGAGTTGCTCATGGCTAGCATGGAATACCTGCAGATGACTCCTCTACACCCTTACCTTGGCATGATGCTCATCAGCATGCACAGTCAAGGCCCAATTCTGCAGACCATGCTTTTCCGAATGTAGAGAAGACTTCTGCCTGCAGCTGGACCAAGACATATCACATGTTATAAGCCCACCAGGCACCCACGCATGTTTCATTTATATTTCAGTCTCATTCATAGTATAGTTTTCCTTTTATTTCATTTATAGGTCTCACACCACATGAAAAGTACTGCAGTTGAACCTCCAGCAATCGATTATCCAATCCCTTCATGCAACTGACTGAGGACAGTCAGATTTTTAAGTGGGGGGGAGATGATGAGCATTGTTCCTATGTGGCGGTGTATAGGGATCAGACAGACTAGTCTCAGCACTAGACATTAGAAACCTTACCCTCACTAGGATGATACATGCCCTGACCCCATCACTTAGCATCTGTACTCATCTGAGGTCATCTGCAGGCCTTCCCTGCTAGCCATGAGCAACTCTGCCAACTCCACAATTATCCACAATAAGGCAAGCATTGCCCATGCCCAATGACCAAGTTGTCTCCCACATATTGTCAGGACTGCCCTAGACACAACCTAAGTGACTCAAAGTGTGACTTGTTAGGTCAAAGACAAAACTTGTTGCTCAGTAGCTATGTCTAGTGACAATAGACTATCTAGAGACTTAAGGTCTCCTATGCTAAACTACAGCCCTTATAAAGCCCTTCCCCAGTCTGTGCACAGACAGCATGCAGCACAAGTCCCTCACAATAAGGTGACTCGGCGCAGCAGCCATCCTGCGCCCATATGACCATTCCTGGGTTCATCTCCCCATATATGGCTGTGACTTATTGTGTTGTGCTTCTTGCCATTCTTGTAAACCTCTGTACCAATCACTTGGTACTTCAAGGTATTCCCACTTTGGCCCTCAGGCACTGTTCTGCTCATGTATCCTTCCATGGCATAGGCCCATCATTGGGCCGCCTCCTATGTTGGCACTCGGTCTAGTCCCATAGCTGATGCTGACCTAACCACCTTCCATATAAGGGCTGCAATATTCGCATAGGGTTCCCATCCTAGTGGCGTCTCGTCTGACCCTTGTATCCTAACATTTGAGTGAAGTAAAATAGATAAAAGAAGAGAAAAATATAGTCCAACTCTTTGTGTCCATATCCTCCTGTCTTCTATTGACAGTGTTGTCTCTAGGTTTGTGTTTTCATAACCATCATTGTGTCATTACTGTAAAAGTTTTGAAAATGAGAGGTGTGCTCATAACATCACCCCCCCCTCAAGGCCTCATGTCCCAAGAGGCTGATGTGGCGGAGTCCACATATCTTGGGTCCTCCTTCATTCGTGCATAGAACACGTCCAAGCGTGCTTGTTGTTCATTGGGCAACAGCCTGGTTTGTTTGGAGTCAACATCTTTGACTTCCTCTATTGTGGTCCTATGTTCGACCAATGGTTTCTTTTGGTGCCTACCACCTTTAATCCTCCTCTGTTGGTTGTCCTCCGACTCGCTGCTTTCCTTAGCAGCTGCTACTGTCTCCTTTTTTAAGATTTTCTTGGTGAGTACCACCATGTCTTTTTCTCGAGCTCTTTGTTCCTCCTCTAGCTCCTCCTTTTCCATCTTCGTAGGGAAATTAAGCATGGGTTTTAAACCACCTGCCATGCTCCAGATCTCTGGAGAACGTCCCATCGGTGTCGTCTGGCAATTCCATAATTGCTGCTCAATCTCCTTTCCAGTTGCGCCACCTTCATTCCATGTTTTCCAGATATTTTGGTCCAAAACGACCATCCTCCCACCCAAATAATCTTTGTTGGTCTTTCCAATGAGTTCCCTGACTCCTGTTGTGCCTTGGTGCACTGGTGGGTTGTTGTGGTTTCTTTTCAGTGTATTGGATGTACAATATCCCATCTTGGATGTTTCTGACGAGTTTGGGTGCCTCTGGGTTTTCTTTGTGGAATTTTTTGACTTTTGCTGGAGCGTTGACGATGTTTTTAACAGGTTCCCAGGTGGACTCTTCCACTGGATAATTTTTCCATTTTACGAGGTATTCTAGCCTCACTTTCCCTTTCCTGCTTACTCGGCTTTCTAGGATTTCTTCAACTTCATATTCTCCTTCCTGGGATTCTTCGACCATTTGCATGTCTTTGCATGCCACTGCCTTAGCTTGTTGTTTCGGGAAAGCCAGTTCCCTATATGGTTTTAACAAGACTTCGTTGAAAACATTGTAAACCTTCCAAGAGGCCGGGATTTTTAATTTACATGATGATTCGCCCACTTTAGCAAGTACTTCCAAAGGACCAACGAACTTTCCGTCCAACTTTTGGTTGCTCTGATGACGGGAAGGTTTTCTGTACTGAGGTACACTTTGTCACCAGGTTTGTATTCGACTGCCTGGCATCGATGAGTGTTGTAGCGCTCTTTCATGATCTGGGCTGCTTTTTCTAATGCCATTTTTGCCTTGGCATGGACATCCTCTAGTTCCTTTGCTAATTGTTCAATTGCAACTACCTTTGGTGCATATGCAGGATCAAGCCCCTTATTCGGGTGCCTTCCGTAGTTCATATAGAAGGGGGTGAATCCCATAGTGGAATGAATCCGGTCATTGTGACAGAATTGGGTGACCAACAACCAATCTGACCAGTTATCCTGTTGATTGTTAACAAAGATTGTTAGGAATTCTTTTAGTTCCTGGTTGACCTGTTCCGTTTGTCCATCTGTCTGGGGATGATAGGCTGTTGATCGATTTGCCTTGATTCCCAACATTCCGTATAAATCGTCCATAAACTTTGAGGCAAATTGAGGACCTCGATCGCTAATTACTTTTCTAGGGAGTCCATGCTCCCTAAAGACGTTGTCCTGGAACAGCACAGCTGTTCCTTGTGAAGTGATTTCAGAGGTAGTTGGTAGGAAGTAGGTCTTCTTCGTGAACCTGTCCACAATGACCAGAACCATATTGTTTCCCTTTGATTCTGGTAATGGTCCAACAAAATCAACTGAGATGATTTCCCAAGGTTCTGAGGGAATCTCGTTGGGTCATAGGGGCACTGCCCTGACAGTCCTGTCTGGTTTTGCTTTTTGACAGGTTTTGCATCCTGGGATGTATCGTTTGATATCTTTTCACATATTGGGCCACCAGAAGTTCCTGGTGAGTGATTCCAAAGTTTTGGTCACTCCTGAGTGTCCCCATGAGTGGTGTATTGCGATGATATCTTCTCATAGCGCTGGTACGGCTGGGACATATACTCGTCCTTGCCAGGTTACTAACCCCTTGTCGAGCTTGTATTCCCCTTCAGCAATTTCCAATCCTTTTGTAACCTGCATTTCCCATTGGCGACAAGGGACATCCTTAATGTCTCTGAGGATATCCTCTATTGCCCTGTCATCGTTGAAAACCCTGACAAAGAGGTGCTCTTTGAGTAAAATGACTCCTTCGTTGTCATTCTCTCCTTTGTCATGTCCAGCTCATCGAGACAGTAAATCAGCTTTAGTGTTTGACTTGCCACTTTGGTGTTTAATCACGAAATTGTAGTCTTGCAAGTCCGTGACCCATCTTGCCTGTCGTCGATTTAGATTTTGCGCTTTTCGGAAATATGTTAAGTTCTGATGATCTGTCAGAACTTCGATTGTCTGTTTTGCTCCTTTGAGGTAATGTGCCCATTCATAAAAGGCATGCATTACTGTGAGCATTTCCTTGTCATATATTTCGTAATTTCATTCGGCGTCATTTAGGGATTTTGAAATGAAGGCTACTGGTTTCCATAAACCATCTTCTCTTTGCTGTGACAAAATCCCTCCAATAGCGAAGTCTGAAGCATCAACCTCTACTCTGAATTGCCCTTCTTCGTTTGGGATTCTTAGTACCACTTCTTCAGCAATAGTATTTTTTAACCTGTCAAAGGCTTCATCCTGCAGCTGTGTCCACAGCCATTCTTCCTTTCCAGTAAGCTGTGTCAACGGCTTTGCTAATTTCATGAAGTCCTTCACGAATTGTTGGTAAAAGTTGATGAAGCCCAAGAACTGTTGGACTTCTTTTTTACATTTTGGTTTAGGCCAGTCGGATACTGCCTTAACTTTGGCTGGATCCATTCGTACTGTGTCCTTTCCAATAATAACCCCTAGGAAGTCGATCTCGTTTCTATCAAAGAAACATTTCTCAGGTTTGAGTGACAGTTTATGTTTTTCTAGTTTTTCTAGTATTCGGTTAATGTGCTTCGTGTGTTCTTCCTGACTTTTTGAGAACACCAAAATATCGTCCATGTAAATTACCACCCATCCTTCTGCAATTTCGACTTGGAATATGTTGTTCATCATGGTTTGGAAGGTTGCAGGCGAGTTGGTTAAACCAAAAAACATTACTAGTGGTTCGAATAATCCCCTATTGGTTCTGAAGGCAGCTTTCCATTCATCCCCTTCCTTGATGCGTACATTTTTGTATCCCCAACGTATATCCATCTTGGAGAAGACCTTGGCTTGAGATAGCTGGTCTACGAGTTCTCCTATAAGAGGCAAGGGATAACGGTTTTTAACTGTCATCTTGTTTAATTTCCTGTAATCCTGTACAGGTCGAAGTTTTCCGTCTTTTTTCTTTATGAAGAAAAAAGGTGATGCCATGGGCAATTTACTGGCTTGGATTCGTCCGGAATCCAAGTTTTCCTTTAGGAACTCGTCAAGTTGTTGCTGCTCATCTCGATTCAAGGGGTAAATTTTGCAGTCTACTGGAGTGGAACCAGGGATTAGTTCAATTGTGTGGTCCCATTGTCGTCTCGGTGGTAGCTCATCGAAGGTTTCTTTTTTGAATACCTTTTGATGCTTTAAATAATGACGGGGGACTGCCTCCTCCAGTGTGTGTTTCTTTTCTCTCCCTGCCTGTTCTGCAGCTATTTTGGTAGCCGTGGAGGCGAAAGCTTGCACACGTAACTTGGGTTCTCCTATGTGGACAGCCAGTAATCAATCTCCTTCATGTAGACAGTAGGATACGTCGATTTTGTCCTCTGGTTCCTGTACTGAAGACGGTTTCCAACAAGTACTGGGACACTGGTTAAACTCCAAGGATTTCTTTTTCCAGTTGATGGTTGGATTGTGATGTTCCAACCAATCATGCCCTAGAAACAGGTCTGTTTTGCTAAGTGTAGCTACAGCACAGTCCATTATTTCTTCATGGGACCCTATTTTTAATTTGAACTGGACAAAGTATTCCATGCTTCCAGATCCGTTTCTAGTTCCATCTGCATTGTACACTGGAATGGGACATAACAATTTTTTCTTGTTCATCTGGTGTTTTTTGACAAATTCCTTGCTTATACAGGAAGCAGTGCATCCAGAATCTAATAGCATTGTGATGTTTGTGGATTGATAGGTGTCCATGGTGGTTAGTGTCCCTTCTAGATCCGGTTCTTGTTTGCCAACTCCTTGCACTACTTTTTCTCTTAGATGTACAAGATTCCAAAGGGCATCGGTTTCCAATAGTGCATTTAACTGTTGAACCAATTTGCTATCTACTTCTTTGATTCTTTTATCATCTACCCATTGTTGTAGACATTCAATTGCTGTTGGCTCATCCTGTTGCCAAATACACCTTAATACCCATGGAGGCGTCCATGTTTTTAATCTTTTCTCGGGTTTTATGCTCATTTCTAAGTTCCTTATATGATGTATGTTCCCTTTGCATTCATAGAGTAATGCATGCATGTTAATTTGGGAATCTACTGGTACGTGTACATCACTAAGAGAACTAGAGCTAGGAGCCAGTGAAACAGAGTGTTTGTTTACTGGCTTTCTCCAAAATCCGAGACCTCAATTTTGGTGCATCCTTCTGGGGTCGTTTCCCCTGATGTTATTGCTTGTGCAACTTGTTTCCCTTTCTCTCCCTGGGTAATCCTCTTTCTTTCCCAACACCTTTCCATTGGGTGTCCTTTCTTGCCGCAATTGGCACATTCGGGTATTGGCTTGTTTTGCCGGGGCTGTGGACATTTCCAACTAGTATGTCCTTCTTTTGGCAGTTATAGCACCAGTTTTTGTTACATGGTTTCCTGTTGACGTCCATTGCATTAGGGTCTCAACTGCTGGATGTAAATGGGGCTGGCACTTTGTACTGGTATTGGGGATGTGAGCTAGCACTTGGCATCTGTTCTCGATATTCTTGATGTGCTCTTGGAAAGCCATAAGTTTTGTTGGCTTTTCGATAAGCTTGTGCAAGTGCCGTGACTTGTGCTTGGATTTGCTGAAGTGTGGCATTTTTCTGTGAGTCCTCCATATCGAATTAGGTCCCTTCCAAGGGCTGGGTTAAGGTTACTTTTGAACTGGGAGATCAAAGCTTGATCATTCCAGTCTGTTAATGAAGTGAGGGAATTAAATTTAATAATATAGTCTTCAACTATCATTGTTCCCTGTCATAGTTTGAGTAGTGCCTCAATTGCCTTTTCCTTGGTTTCCGTGGACATGAAGAAGTTGTGCATTTGGTTTTTAAAATCAGCCCAGTCAGTGAATGGGAACTGGTTGTGTAGTGGTCATTGCACCCATGCTCAGTCATCTTCTGTGGATTCTCCATTGTTAAGCTGAGCCCAATTTAAATTGGGACTCCATCCATTGTTATTGATTTTGTCCTGGAACTCTTGTAAGGCTTCTTGGAAGGCTTTGAGCTTTACTCCACTCCAGTCTGCTGCCTGGTTGCCTTTACCACCCTTCATTCAGTACAAACAGATGGAAACCTTTCTTTTATCAACAGTTTCTCTAGCCAACATGAAATAGGCTTCCATCTGGCGCAGCCATCTGTCAACAGTTCTAGGATCTCCCTGATAGTAGTCAGGCATTTCTGCCTTGGTGAGGGGTCCTGGTTCAGGACGACTACTTCACTGGTATTTGTTGATAATGGTGGCAAGGGCTTGCCCTGCACTAGTGATAGCTTGCTGCCTCGCTTCTGCTTGGCAGTGGATCTCGTCCTCTCTGGTGGCTACTGCCACCACAGGTTGCATTTGTGGGAGTGGCTCTATTGTCTGGGTATCCATCCAGTTTTCTCTCCACCCAAGTACTGCCTGATAGGCACTGACGACCATGTCAGTGGTGAGTCAAAA